>JAQFVV010012411.1:8721515-9133028 GCA_028023455.1 Epiperipatus broadwayi
TTAATTATTAAATATGTGAACACTTTCTTCTTTTCTAACTCATGTTCAAATGAATCACATCAATAGATATAAAAGATTCTATTATACATCTATACTTCATTATAAAAATAATGTGGAATAAAAGAGAGATAAAAATTATATAAAAGCAAACATTATTCAATGAATATAGAGTTTAAATGTTTTAAACTGATTTTCTATGACAATATAATGTACTTTGCTGTTTATTATGTTTTTCACAAATAAAAACATCTTATTTTCACAACTTTTAAGTTATTAACTTTAAAAATTAGAATAAAATGTCGTTGTTTTTTTTTTTTTTTTTTTAGAAAAAAACCCCCACTTTGGATGTTACCTTAAAAATTGAAACACAAAAAATATGAAAGGGAATTCATAGTCAGATGTTATTCTTTCGATTAATGAATGATCTATAATTTGATTTTAAGATTAAAATTTTTGCCAATTGTAATTCCAACAAATCCAAAGTCATCTTTCTATTTTTAAGCTTGTGGGACATCAATCATAAACATGCAATCTATTGCACATACCATATCCCACCATAAGCTTTTCTTTCCAAGATATTTGAGAAATGATTACGTATTTACATCTATATTTAATATTATTAAACTTAACCTTTAAATAGACCACTGCAAGGAAAAATCATCCCTAACAGTCTTTCATTGAGGAGCAATGAAAAAAGGCATTATCATCAGACTTATCAATTTCTAAATGTTGACAGTTTGGATAGTTTTTCCATTTTTATTTCATCCTCTAAGATAGTTAGATAAATTGCAATTTACTAATCAATATTGGGTTGGATATAGTCTAGTCATCTGAATTTGAAATAAGTTTTATATTTTTTTAATCAAGCCAAAATGTAAAATTATTTGTTATTCATCCAAAGATTCAAAAATATTTTTCTACAAATCCTAATATTAAATTCGATCTTTTTAAAACCTTTTGTAATATCTAGAAATTAAACTAAGAAAAAAATGTTTTTGAAGACTATAAGTAAACATATTAAATGTATAATTTTTAATTATGGTTATAAAACTTTTTTTTTTGTAGATTTACTTTTCAGTGGTTTTGTTTGGCCTATTTCACGCATTAGCATATTTACCTGTTATTCTCAGTTGGGTTGGACCAAAGCCCTATAAATTCTCTAATAGTGACAACAAAGAAGTGAACAACAAACCAGATATCTGGTGTACATCAAATTGTATTCGGCAGGTAATTTATACATTCTTATATATATATATACATTTAGGAATGTTTAATATAGTAGGCTAAATTGAGCTGTGAAAAAGACAGGGGGAGTTAATCAGTTATGAATGTATTGACATTTTCTACGATGTTTGTACCAACTAATATCTATGAGAAATAAAAGCAATTTGGCATTAAGACTATGACATCAAGGTGATTTTTGAAGTGGTAGCAGTCGTTTTTACTCTGCAAAGTATTGAAAGATTTTTTTGCAAGGAATGCATTTAAAAGTATTAGAAAAGTCAGATTCTTTTAAATATTTTTGAACTATATCTAAAAAAAATTTTTCTATATTTTCATAGGTAATATTTTCTCAACTTAATATATTTACGTATTGAAGTTTTACAAGTGAATATCATTTAATACAGATTTACATGCCTAATATTTAAGTAACTTAAAACTTGATAAACAAGTACCAAAAGCTATTAATTGATTTAAGTCAAGAAGATAATTTCAATCACTATTAAACTATGAAAGAATTAGATATTTTATTAGATGCTATTTTATATATATGCCTGATCAGTTTAACTCAATCATCTTCAATTTCACTGTCTTTCTACCCAACTCAACTAGCCATCCAGGATTGATATACAACTGTTATTAGCTAGAAGTCATGAGTTAATTTGGATTGATCAGATGAATGTCAATGTACACTATATTAAAATTGTAATATGGTGAGGTGCAATAATTATATGCCAATAAGTTTATTTTCCCATTTATAAGAAAATTAAACAGAGAAATAAAGATACACTTAAAAAGAAGTTTTTAAATGATTAAAATTACCAATTTATTCCTTGAGAATACATTAGTAGTAATGAATATATATTTTAGATAATATTGATATGTACTATTTATTTTGTAAATATAAAGAAAGTAAAAACTGCCATTACCATTTAAAAATTAATTTAATGATACAAGTAAAATTTATTGTTTAATGACTTATTTAATAAAGTTATAAATTCATTTTTTTATAATTATTGTTTTGTAGGATTTGAAATCATTGGAGAGCAATAATAAACCGGATATCAGCCCTAATATTCCACCACCAGATTATAGTCCTCCTATGCCACATCAATATGTTCTAAGTAATGATGAAAATGTTTTGCCATCTACATATATTAACACTGCTTTTCCAGAATTACTAGTTCAAGAGACATTTTGGAAACAGACAAGATTGCCATTTGAACACCATTTACAAACATCCAAAGACTTTTTAAGTTATTGATTAAAATTTATTTTCATTGGCTACAGTTGCAGTCATGGTTTTGTATTATTTTCTAAAATACTCTGATATCCTATTACAAAATATATTCCCATGTCAATGATTATATTTTCTGTTGTTTTAAAGATGTATTGGTATTATTTACATGCACTTTAATAATACTAAAATTATAATAAATCTTTAATACATGATGCTATTATAATTTATTAAAGATTAAGCAGAAAATAATGGTAAACACTCATGGTAATTAGGATACTTCGTAGTTTTATCACAGAACCAGAATATTTGTATTTTCAAATCAGTTTTCCATGTATTTTTTTATTTAATATAAGGTATATGAATGATAATTATCAAAAAGAAATACATATACATAAAACATTAAATAAACATTTAAAATATATTCAACTTAATATTGCAAAATTAATGTGATAATTGCAAACTTGATATTTAAATATATATGCATCAGAATATTGAAGCACCCTTTATTAAGCTTATTGTGAAATAAAATATTAGATGATGTTTATAATATCCAACTTTTGGATCAATCATTATCAATTATGCTAAACTTGTGAACATCATTAGCTGCAAAATAAAACAGATTGGACTACTATTTTCTATAAAGCACTCTTAATTTTTATTTCAGATTTTGAAACATAAAAAACTGAGTTATTAAAAATAATGCTTATATATTGAAGCGGATTCTGAGATTCAGATTGCGCTTCACAGCCCACCTCAAATCTTCCACTACCAAGCCAAATTGCGTATATATTCCGCTCACTAACACATTTTTTGATGTATTAACTAAAATACTTTTTAACGAAGATATAAGCATAGAGATCTGAATTTAAACACACACACACATAAAAAGGAAAAGTAATAAATATAGTATTTAAAAGGGGAATATGCATACACAAACTTATAATATCAAAATATATTATATCTTCTGTATTTTTTTATTTATTAAAGTAGTAGTAATTATTTAGTAATTGCAGCTAAGATATATATAGATATTGTAGAGACAAATCTATTGAGCAAATATTTACTAGAAAAAGTTTGTTATATGTCATTTTATAAAATCTTGTCTGTTAAATTATTTTTGCTATTAAATTATACTTTTCTTTTTAAATCCAAGATGGAAGATACAATTGTAATTAGTCAAAAATGATTAAAGGTGAAAAACTTAATCCCTTATTTAATCTTCTAAAATAACTTTAATTAAAAGTTTCTCTAAAATTAAAATTAGAAACTAAACTAATTGATTTACTTTTGTCATAAACATTTGTTATCAAATTAATTTTGGTTTGAATACATATTATTTAACAATGGCATCTTCCAGCACAATGGGTAAAGATTATGTAGAAATTCTTTTAAAAATTAGATTAGAGAATGATTAGCAGTGACCAATCAAGAAAGCATTCCACAAATACTGGGGCATAGTATAAAATGGGCTAATTTTGACCAGGAGAAGAACTAAAAAAAGTCAATGAAAGCAATTGCAAATAAATCCATGTTCATTTAATTTCAATGTGTCGTGAGTAAACCCACTTCACCTTTCTCGCCGTTCAAGATGGCTCTTCCTAAAATCTGTGCCCAGGAACCCTGATACTCAAACTGTAATTATATGCCTGTTTGTTGAATAAGGAACTTACTACCTGCCTGAATAACTATGCTAGTCAAACTAGATCTAGTTCTCCGAGGGAAATCTGAACATCACCAAAAGAACAGCCAAGTTTGTACAGAGGTAATAATTTCAAGTGCTGCTAAACTCTTAAATTTACATTGAATAATTTCAAATCTCACCTATCTGTTCCTTTAAACATTTTGTAAAGCCTTCTTTGTAAAATTAATGTTAATTATGAATTAATCAATTTGTAAATTCTTATCTTGTTAGTCAAATATACTTTGTTCTCTCTATATAACTTAGCAGTAATCTCTCCTACATTAAACCTCTCCTGAACAATTATTATTTTTTAATTTCACGTCTATGCAGCAATATTTTTATTTTCATTATTATATTTTATATTTTCGTATACTAAATTATGTCGATAATTTTACCCAGCTTCGCACATGCCTACGCTATCTCTTTTAAAAGCCCTTCCTTACTTTTCGAAAGGTGATTAATCTAGTTTTAATAATAAAAAAAACGAATTTGTTATTCTTATTATAGCAGACACCTGCGTGTCTGGGAAAGTAAAATAAAAGACAACCAGATAATTATTGTACAATGTTATTTTCGAAAAACAGAGTAAAAATCTGTTTTCTTAGAAATATTTTTTTATTAATTAAATAATAGCGCCAACTTCTGAAAACTTTAAATATACTTATAAGAATTAAATCAATATTATTTTCTTTAAATCACTAACCACCAACTACTTTATATATATCTAATAATAAGTAAGGGATTTATGAAAGCACTTAAAACCAAAGATTTGTATTAGTTATACATTGTGGGAAGCTTTATATGTAATTTGTAGCAATAAAAGGGGGGGGGGGTAATTCTCTAGTTCTATGAGCTATTATATTAGTTTTAATTTTACTTATCCCATATCCACGTAGTAAATCAAATCATACCGGTATGCTGAGTCTTTATCAATAAAGATAGGTGATAATTCTTTATTTCTTAGTTTTAAGTTTATATATTTATATTAATTCAAGTGTTACATGTATACTGGCATTTAGTTTTATATATATTTGTGCTTTGTTTCCCAGGCGTATCGGAAAACCCGAATCACATCTATTTTTACTTCCAAGGACAAGGATTGTAAAACCCTTGGGACTTCTTCAGTGCTAGATGTTATTGCATAGGGTTCACTCTGGCAAAAGTCCAGCCTATGGCAATTCAATAAAGTACATTCTTTATTTTTTTGCGATCCGACCCTGCCAATGTTTGCAGAGAGTCACCTTCTTTAGCCCTAAATTGAAGTACCTTCTTGGATCTTAGAATATATCTCTCCATTGCCATCATGCACATACTGCTCTCCCATATTTCATTCTCACTAAAGCCTATCAATACTCCTTTATCGTACTGTTATGATTATGCTAAATGGATTGTCATTTTTATATTTTCACTCATACTTTCATATGTTCTATTTCTGTCACAATTATTGTTTCCTAAATTAGCTTCCCACATACATTCTTATTTCGGAAATGCGAATACTATTTTATTAATCAAATATAATTACCATTTGCCATCAAACTCAATAATTTTATATATTGGTTCGAGTGCTGTTGTGATATTAATGGTGGATTTAAAGAACTTTAAATAAATGTAATCCAGCGCTATTAAAAATCTTAGGTATACCATATCATCTGTTAATTATTGACATATAAATAGTCACATTAGAACAAAGCCATAAATTATTTGTTAATGCAGCAAACCTTGAATAAATATGCTCATTTTATAGTATTGTAAGAGGGGTTAATGTCGTCTAAGGGAGATAAATACCCATTTTTATTTGTATTTTGACACAAACAACGTAATCAATCATATATATCTCAAGTTAACTTAATAAATCTTATATATATTTCTAAATATCAGTCATTGTTTCATTTATTGAACAGTAATAATATTTGAAGTTATATAAAAGATTTAATTTACTAGATGATAGAATCTCACTAACAATAATATTCTATACATGAATAAATTCAAATTAAGAGTCTTTTTGTGTCATGACTTTGCGATGCTGTCGGTGAGAAATAAATTAGATCAGTATCATCGAAATTGTTGCTCATAAGTTGGTAGATCTGGAAAATAGGCAAATAGGGCAGAGTTCATGAGTGTGCCTGACTTATATATCTTGCACATGATTGGACTTGAAATACTTTCGCCTTGATGCTAGATCTTGTTATATGAACAGACAAAACCCACCGGTACAATATATATATATATATATTTGGTGAGGTAGAAATTGTAATCAATTCCATTTTTCATAAACCTTATTTAAAGTATATATATAAAGATATTATTTTTTGGAAGCAATATGAAGTTCACAATCATTACCCTATTGCGTTTTATACAATTATTAAACACTCATACAAATATATATATATATTTTAGTTAATAACTGGATTCACTTTTATATATCTCACCAATTGAAATAAATATGCATATAAAATTCTATTTATAAAATTTATTGTATTAAAAAGTTGAAATATGTAATATATGAATGAGAGCATTGAAACATTCTCTCCTGAGTTTATTCGTGAAAAAAAATTATATATTTTTTCAGAATGTCAATTATTAAACATATTAAAAGAGTAAATAATATATAATCCAAACATCTTAAATAATATAAATATGAATATTTACAGTTTGTTAGTGAGTTATAAATGAGAAAGAAAAATACATAAATTTTTTTTCTCTCTTTAGTAATATGATCTATCTATATATTTATCTTTTTTAAAAATAAGGTTATTGCATTTTTTGACCAAAAAAAAAGATGTTTCTAATTAATTAAAGTTGATTTTTTTTTCATTTCTCTAAAGAAATTAAAAAAGATTTGAAAAATTAAAAGATTATATAATTTCTATTAATTAAGAAAAAAATAACTACAGAGAAAATTTTTAATTAACGGTATGATTGAAATTTTTAATTAAAAAACAAAAGGAAATAATCTTTTTGTAAAGAAACAATTAGTCCATATTTAATGCTGTCATTTTTGAGATAGTGTATGATTGAATGGATAACAAGATTGTTCTAAAAATAAGATAGAGGGAAAGTTAAATGATTAGATTTCAGTGTCTAATCAGTAAGTCATTCTTGGTCTGTCTATTGAAAAGAGAATAGCTGTAGCAGCTCAGCTGTAGAGAGAATAGTTAAAAGTTTAAGATTGGATTAATCTCTAATTGTTAAAAAAGATTTTTAATGTTGAAAACTATTTTAGTTTTAGCTAAAAGCTGAGCATTACCAGTCCAATATGTAACCTGTTTTATTAAAAGAAAATGTAGAATACCCCTGGGAGAAATTTTTAATAAGCCTTCTGTCTCAGACTATGGAAACCTGACTTGAAAATTATGTAGTAAAATGAATTTAACTTATGTTAGCCTACTATGATAATTAATATTATAATTTTGAACTGAACATTTGAAAATACAAAAATGAGTTAATAGAAGTACTTTTAATGGAAATAATAGATAAATTCCCTTGCTCTAAAAATTATATTTATAATTTAAAGCAGTTACACAAAAAAGAAAATCTAATTTTAAAGAAATTATAACTACAAAATAATTATCCATGATAAAAAGGTATTGCAGTGGGCACATCTACAAATAATTTTTAATATAAATAATAATGGATAATAATAATTTTTTTTGTTAACCATGTTTTTCATTTATTTTCTCTTACAAATTATACAAGTGTAAGTGATTATTTCATTTTCATATGGGGAAAGTTTTAACTAATAAATTTTTTTATCTCTTATTGTGAAATATTGTTTTCAGATTTAATTATTAAAAAGGGAAATAATTCAGTTTTGTTAATTAGTAAGAAGCAATAAGAACTAATCTTGTTTGCTACATGAAATTATATTTATTTATGAATTATGTTAGATTTAAAATTATATCATATTTTAAAAATTTTCTTATTTATTAGTAAATTCATTTTTTAAATAATTGTTAGAAAGTTTCTCAGATTTTTATTATCTTTATTCTTCCAGCTATCTGTTTTGTGTATTGGTAGAATGTGACATGATTTCATCATAGCATTGTGCTTTAAGGGATTTGTAAATGATCCCAATTAAACTATTTAAAGTATCTAGACTTGTACATTTATATTTTTTCTTGTTCAGTCATAATCCCTAGGGTCCTGGTGTTTTTGAACTTGCTCTAGAACAATGAGGTAATGTACATAGATGGTGGTATATATATGTTTTGATATCCAGATGGTTCTCTAAATGGTGCAGAGATTAAGATCAAAGTCCATTCACTGCATTTTATTTATAGAGTGGAAATTATTTTATAAATGACCTATACAATCATGGAATCATATGGAGCATTAATGATGATCAGCATGTATCAGAATTCCAGCATTTCTATTGTCATAGATATTTTAGCAACGATATATGCAAGTGCAGGTAAAAGTTTAATGATTGTTTTATATGTCCTAAGTTTTGCATTGTTTTATAATGTATCTCTTTTAAATACCGTCATAAAGGTTGACTATTGATTATGCTTGTTTAATGCTAGTGCTGTGACTTATTAGAATAATTACTTATTCAATGCTGATTCTTTTATTTGTTGATGAATATTCATTGACAATGCTAATTGAGATGATTGTGATATTCAGTGGGGACAATGATTAGCCCTTTTATATTCCATTATAATATATATATATATTTAATTATTACATAAGGCTCACAAATTCAGTTTCTGGAAAAAAATCTTTCATTTTTTTTTTAATAAAGCCGATTTTATTTGCTTTATTTGAAAATATCAAATATGAAAAAAATGTACACAATTTTAAAATGTGATTTTTTTTTTTTTACAAATATTAGGCACAGATATTCTCATCAAATAGCAATTATAATCAATTCTATTTTCGATACATCATGAACATATAAACACATAAGCACACCTATTTGTCTATATATTTATTAATTATACAAAGAAACAACATCTTAATGACAGTTTTGTAATTTTCAAGTAAAGTAATACTTTATATATATATACTCATAGTAAAAATTATGAAAAATATATTACAAATTTTTATTGATTACAAAAACCATGATAGATTTAAATAATACACATAATCTTCTTCAAAATAAGATAGTAATCTAATTTATTGAATAGTAATGTTTAAAGTCTTGGTACAGTTGTTAAAGAAATTCCCTGAAATTGATCCCATGAGCCTTATAATGCCGAAATCTATAATTCAGCAGTTGATTAGTATACAGTATATATTATTTATTATCTTTTTACCATGAACTTAGTTTTCTTCAATTTATTTATGTACGGTTTGATTTTTTAATGCAATAAATTATATAATTGCTCATGCATTCATAATAGATCATCATGTCTATAATCTGGATTTGAATGCATACCATGTATATTTGAATATTTTTTCAGATTCTAATCAAATTTATGAATTCTCTTTTAGATAAATGGCCAATAGCCAACATATTGGTTGATAAATATATGGCTATTCTCAGCTAGAGAGTAAAATAAGGATAGAAAACTTAAACTCTAGTTATACAACAAAAGGTATATGTAAGTAATATCTTCCCTATGTATCCTTCTAAAGAGTTTATTGGACTTTTTACTCTGTAATGTCTATTTAAAGGCTGTTTTAATGTTTATCTTACATTCTTAATATATACAATACTCCCTTGCAATAAAAACTGAACTGAGACTGGACTTTACTATTTAATGGAATTCACAAATGCATATAGTGATCTTATTATTATTACACAGAGTGAATAAAATTTATTTTATATTTTATTAATACATTTCTAGTTCATTAATGTAATCAGTTATGTAATTAATATATTACAGAGTTGTATTTTTTAATATTATGAATGATAATATTTAAGTAACTTCAATTAGTTTATTATTTAACAAGAAAGTTATATAAATTCTGAAATTTGAACTTTGGGCTCGACATATATTAAAATTTGACATGTAATACTATTTTAATTAAATAACAAGCTAATAGAAGATGTTTGAATGTTCTCATTCATAATATTTCATTATTCATATTTTATTAACACAATCAAGCTCAACATTAAGATAATACTGCACAACTTTCTGAAATCTGCAGCATTAAATAAACTTAAGTTCATTAATCAATGTACTTTCGAACGAAAACCCTGATCTTTTAAATACCAGTTCTAACTAGCTTTCAGAGACTTATCAGAAACTTTCTCCTCTCCACGAGGTTTTATTGAATTTAAATCTTTCTCTCGGTAATGACTTGCTTATACGAACAATACTGCTTATTCGATACACAATTCATTCCACCAAAACTATTATCATTTCATAAAGCTATAATGTTTCCAAATTATTTAATGTAAAAAGAAGTAACACTTTTAATTTATTTTTGAAACTTGTGATAACTTTCAAAATAACCTACAGTAATCGTAGATATGCCTTGCTCACTTAATTTAATCATTCCCAACTATTCACTTAAATCAACAGGGTGCTGCTTCCAAAATATTCATATGCAAGTATATCACAATAAATAATATGTACTAAATTGTGTCAACCAATGGCTTGTATTTGTCCAATGCAATTTATGATCTAATTAATATAACAACTAATAATGTCCAATTTATGAATAAAATCATAAGAATAATAATAAATTTAATTAAAATGTTTGCAAAACATTTGACAAGATGCTTATAAATCTTGCATTAATAGCAATTGCAAATTATGGATGGTTAAATTGTAGGAAAATTATTTTTAATTTTTTTAAAATGAAATTAAGAAAAAAATGTGAATAAATTTTGCTTCACATAAAATTTTATACTTATTTAATATTGTATTTATATTAATGAGAAAAACTTTTCAAATATTTTTTTTTTAAGATGACAATTTAATATAAAATTTATAGATGAACTCACAAATATTTTGCAAATGGTCTCTAAACAATTTAATATTTTATAAATAAAGATTTTCTTTATTATGAATGTACTAGATATAATGTCATTTGATTTACAGAAAATATTACACTTAATACAAAAATATTAAACATAATATTTAATAACTTTATACAGTTTGAAAAATTTCCAGATACATATAAATGCTGTTGAAAGATTAATGTTTAATGACACTAACAGTATTACTAAAATACACTGCTACCAATTGATTCATGCCATTTGTTAAATTATGCATATCTTCATTTAAGAATGGAGATGTGTTTCTATTTATCTGCTTGCTTATTTATCTATATGTCTGTTCATCTATTCACCTATATAAAAGTATTGGTATTAAATGGGATATTGTTTATATTTGCCTTGGTATAGCATTTAATACAAGTATTGTAAATAACTTTCTTTAAAGAATTAAAAAAATTAGAATTGTTGATCCTTTTGGAGAACATTTTTCACTTACATGTACATTATTGATTAATAACATTATATTATTTTTTTGTAAACATTAACTGATAAAACAAGTATAAATGATAAAACTACTTTTTAATCTATTAGTCTGAAAAATCAGAACAATCATTCTGCAGTGAATTGACTAATAAACCAAAATTTATTTAATCCTCGTGTACTCTTAAGTTTTGGTTTTCACTTGCTGTAGGCCATCAACATTTATTTTAATATTAAACTATTATTATATACTGAAATATAATAAAATTGACTTCATTTGATATTTTTGTTTAGAAATTAAATAAATTTAAAAAAATCATGCTTGTCATTTACATTTAAAAAATTAGATTTTAAACAAAACAAAGCACTATAAATAGTCAAAATGAGTCATAGATCACATGACCCTATCTCTTAAGCTTGTAAGTTATAAGCAATGAGGATTCCATTTCCCCTTCAACTTTTTTTTTTATAATTAAGCCCCACCCCCCACCAAAAATATCTGCCACCACCCCCCCCCCCCACCCTCCCCACGGTGTTTTTATGTTTGGGCCCCCCCAAGGGGGTTTAAGGGGGGGTTCAAAACAAAAATTAAAAAAACCCCCCCCAAACCCAACATTTTTATAAAAGTTTTTTATGGAGAGGAAAATCTGAAATTTTCAGACATCTACATGTCTTCAAACCCAACTATCCAACTCAAATAGCTATATGGGGCTGATAGATCGTCAGCCATACCATATATTAATAATCTTAGCAATATAAAATTGCATAAGACTTCTGGCAAAGACTATAAATAGTCAAAATGAGTCATAGATCACATGACCATATCTCTTAAGCTTGTAAGTTATAAACAATGAGGATTGCTAATTCCTCTACAAGCTTTGTCTGAACCTACCCTGACACCTCTCTGAGGAGTGCCAAAGCATGAAACCATGGTCAGAGGTTTGGGGAGGGGTTCCTGACAGAGATATTTTAAGTGCTGGCTTTGGCTAAGCATTTATCACAAAGCTTGTAGAGGAATTTAAAACAAAGCACTGTTTGACATTCAAATGTCAGGAAGAGCAAATTGAATTTTCAAAATTAATGAAATCTTTTTTGTTTGAATGTGAATAATAACTAATATTTAGTAAATTAACTTATGCTTTAAAAGTTTAAAATGTAATAATTTTTATGATATTGCTATATTTTCTAACAGACTTAGTGATGTTTTTTGAACAGATCATATTTGCTACCACCATATTTTCCATGGTAACATTACTCAGGAAGATATTTAAAAATAAAACATTTCTATTGAAAGTAAATATATAATATATATTCTTGATTTCCAATAATTATCACTCAATTATTGTGCAAAAATAATCATAAACTTTCCAAAAAATAAAGTTTTAGTAATTCATAATATTTTTTAAAGTAATATTACAAAATTCAAGACCTCCAAAAAACAATGGATACTCATAACAATGAAGTTTTACATGCTTTGATTTCCCCATGTTTGATATATGTAAATTTTAAAACTAAAAAAGTTAACAAACTCTCAATAGAAGGCCAAAAATTGATTATTTTGATTATCAAAGACACTCATGGGGAGCTAGTAAGTTAATAATGCCAATTTTAAAAAAAAATATAAATGTTAACATTGAATGTGAAAATATTGAAAATTATTTTGTTTTTTTAAGGAATAACAATTATAAACTTAAATGAGAATATGATAATTCCAAATAAAAAAGGAGAGAAAAAAATTTAGACAATCATAATGAAATAAAGTAAAACTTTTCTCTCTCCAGTAATTTTTTTAATTTTTAAAAAATAATGAGACAAACAAGTAACATTTTATGTAATGTGAATCAGTTTTTTAAAAAAAGTTTTAATTTTTTTTGTTAAATAGTGCAGTTTTCAATTAATTAAAGATGTTTTGTATAGTTAAAAGATTTTGTTTTTTTGGCAATTAAGAAAAATAACTAGTGAAATTTTTAATTGATTAAAAAAAAAAAAATCAAAAGTCTCAATTGATCAAGATTTAAAGCTGTCATTTGAGATATTATGTGATTGGATGAATAACAAATTGCACCAAAAATTGATAAGGGACAGATTAAAACAGAGTTCAATATCTAGTCTAATCAGCAAGTCATTCTGGAATCAAATGTTAAGAACAGTAGTTGCATCTCAGTTCTTGAAAAGAATAGTAAGCAATAATCTTGTAGTCTGAAATAAGATTAATCTCACCACTAATTAATAAAATGTGCCAATCCTTATATAAAAGCTGTGCATCACCAAAGTAACATGTAATCTGTTTATGAAAAGAAAATATAGAATCCTGAAAAAAATTTGCAACAAATATCATGTTCCATCCAAAAGC
The DNA here is from genome assembly GCA_028023455.1 of Epiperipatus broadwayi. Classification (NCBI taxonomy): domain Eukaryota; kingdom Metazoa; phylum Onychophora; class Udeonychophora; order Euonychophora; family Peripatidae; genus Epiperipatus; species Epiperipatus broadwayi. The sequence goes on from JAQFVV010012411.1 coordinate 8,735,380, forward strand.
ATGACTGTCTCAGCATAACCTGACTGAAAATTATATGGAAAAAGATAAATTTAGCCAGTATTAGCCTGATCCACACATTATATTATATAATGGATAAATTTAATGCATTAGATCTACCTGAAAATCTGTTAATTTAAAAGTTATCATCATAATAGAAATTGGGAGCTACAATAAGAAAAGTTAATAAAACTTCTGATTATTTATTATGAACATTTGGAGAAACCAGAAAAAATTCTGACTTGAAAAAAAACCTTAAAATCATAATTTCAAAAAGGAGAGCTAAGAGAAAAAAAAACCATAGTAAAAAGGAATTGTAGTGTGCACATATACATCTAAAAATAACTTTTAATATAAGTAATAATTTGCTAATAATGATTAATGAAATTTTTTTTATTGAAACATATTGAAAATAATTAATAAATGTTTCCCTTCAAAATGTAAAAGTATGGGCCATTTCCATTTTTATAAAAAAGGAGAAAGTTTTAACTAGTCTTAAATATTTATCTTTTCTATTAAATGTTTTTCAATTTTAATTGTTGACAAGGGAAATAATTGTTTAAAGGCTAATTAATTTAATTAATAAGAGTCAACAAGTTAATCTTTTTTGCTATATGAAATTATATTTTTAGAAATGGATTAGATTTGAAATTATATCTTTCTGAATTTAGTTAATTTTATTAAACAATTGTTAAAAGATATTAATGCTAATGTTTTTATTCCATCAGTTACCCATTCTGTCAAATGGCAGTGTATAATGCCTGATTTCATGATAGATGATGCTTTAGGGAAACTTTAAATGATCCCAATAAAATTAGATTAAGGTAGATTAGGCATATACATTTATATTTTCTCTTGTTCAGTCACAATCCAGTCTTTATGATCCCGATTTAGCTCTAGAGCAATAATGGTGAATCTATATGTAAGTGGGGGTATGTGTTTAGGCATCTAGATGATTTTCTATATGGCACAAAAATGATCAACTTTTGAAGTTTCATTCACTGTGTATCAGTGATGAGTGTTGATAATTGAAGGGTGCTTAAAAGTCTGACTTCAAATTCTCTATATTTCTGTAATTAAATTTCTAACAGAGGGGGGGGGGAGTATAAATGAGCATTTTGTTTTTATTGCAATCCTATAAATAAGCATTAGAAATCGTTTACCAGATATCTTTATATAAAATCCTATCCTCTGTGTATCAAAACTAATTATATTTAATTTCGGAACATTTCTGTGGAAAACTCTGGGCAGTCATAGTCAAAAGGAAAAATAATGTATAGTGAATATATTTTTCTTGTCAATAAATTAATTTATAGTTATGTATATGAAAATATAAAATTTTATCACTCTATTAAATTTTGCTTGAGTAAAAAATTGTATAGTAAATAATCTACTGAAATATATTAATAACACGAAAGGCTGAAACCTTCGACAAAATGCCTTAAAAATACTTATATGAGCCAATCAGATGTAATAATCACTGCATAGGAAACTCTCAAGTCAAAACACAAGGCAGAGATTTTAATATATATTGTAAAGTATTTTTTTTTTGTTTTAACACTATAAAAAGTGTGCATACAGATGGCAAAATGTTCATTAGAAATTTTATAAATAGTAAACAGATTTCTCTGTTGTTTAGTAATAGGGATAAATTCTCAGATTCCTCTCCTTGTGGTCATATAACCATGTATGTTATCTTTTCTAAAGTGAAATTTTTTTTATATTTTGTTTTAAATATAATTATTACAGCACAGGCTAAAACTAGTATTTATTACAAAATCATTTTGAGATTAGATATCAAATATTATCTTTGAATTAATGAAGAGATTTTATCACCCCCCCATATGTCATAGCATCGGCCGGAACGCAAACCCACACCCGTCTGCAAACAACTACTTGCTTGCAGGGCGGGTGCAATGACATCCCGGCTAACAACACTTGACAAGAGATTTTATCATTTGAAGTCAGGACAGCCTTCAACTACTTATTTTAATAACCCATTATTTTTCATAATTATGGGAAGTTATTAATTTTTTAGTTTCATGATTAAAGTGGAAAGCTGGGCATAAACTTAAATGGAAAGTTGGATAATTGAACCTAGATTTAATTAACCAATGGTGTATAAAAGTCAATATGGGATATTGCAAAGTTAAATATATATTTAATTCATTCTTTTGAAATTATTTTTTAATCTAGCATACAAGTTTGGTCACATCCACACTTGCTCCTATCTAACATCAAATACTTCATCTAGTCAGCATTATCAATTTGCAGCTCAATCTAATTTGATGTCCCAAAATGTTATATAGAATTTTGATGGTCTAATGTGGATCTGTAACCTTGTCCATTCTATTATAATAGAAAATATAAGCTCAAAGCATGCTTTTTACTTTTCCATTAGCACTGAATATTTTAAATTGTTTTAGGTTGCTATCAAACACGAGTTTGTTACAAAGGTATGACTTACGTACCTGACATTTATGATTTGTGCTTAAATTCAGACTGGACAAAACCTGAAATTTTTTCTGGTTACAACCAAGCTTGATTTTTTTAAAAGGTAGCCATCAAATGATGGTTAGTAAATGGACATTTATCAATGGTGACGATCACTTTTTAATTATTCTAATTTATCAGATATTCACTTACTATTGGCTTATACCTAAAAAAAAGTTTGGACTGAAATGAGTGTCAAATATGCATTTTTTCTCGTCAAAATTTTATTGTGTTATTTGTTAAGTTTTAAAAAATATTAAGAAATCATGTTAAATTTAAAAAAAAACAACATTTAAAATGCTATTTACATTTTTTAGATATAATGTACAACCATTAACCCATTGTTGTGATATTTTAAACTCAACTGTAGCATTTTCATTCAAGCTATTGGATAATTATTTTTCCTTACTGCAAAAATTACAATTTGGAATCTACCAGTGACAGTGGAGCCCATGTGAAGTGTGCTAAAGGGCACAATATAACTTTATGTGCAGTCACAATGGCTGTGTAATATCAAAACATGTTTCAAATGAGTATCTGTTCATAAAAGAACATGGTTAGAAGGCTTGAAAATAATTTCATACTGCACTTTGATTTATAACTGTATGGGATTAACAATGGACAAAAGTTAATTTATCAAAGCTTATTGTCTGGAAGAATTATCTACATCAACTTTGTATCTCCAGCTTTTTGTTTAGATCATTGTGCAAAATGGGAGGGTTTAACAAAATTGTTGAAATAGAAGAAAAATAACCAACAGGATCGAGTACTTCCACAAATGGTTATTTGGTGGCCTGTAGAGATTGATGAGTACTTCATTGTAACTGTTGCAACTAGAATAGCACCAATTCTTATGGGTACCATTAAGAAAATATCACCAAAAGATCTACCATTTATTCAGACTATTGGGTTATAAAAGCAAGGATTTATGCAGTTAGATTTGAACATTTCAAAGTAAATCACACTTGTAACTTCGTGGATCCAGATAGATACAAGTGTGCATATGCAAAATATGTTACAGGATCTGGTGAAATAAAAAGGACTGGGAAACTGTGCTACAACATATGCATTTATATTTAGAATTTGTGGCAATCGCACAAAAGAAAAGGTAAATTTATGAGTGTTGCAGACTATTAATTTCTGTTCGCCAAAATGAAGTTCATTGCTTTCTTTCATGTTTTTTATTTTATTATAGTCATATAAAATTTTATTTAAATGTTTTTATAATCTTAAAAAAAAAAAAATTCCATAAAATATTTAACACAATAATCATTTCAGAAAAAAACCCCCAGGTATTTTGTTTAAAACATGTATTGGAGACCCCTGAAAATGAAAAAAAAAACCAAACCCATATGGCAAATTTCTGGTGAATGGATAATACGTAAGTATCAAAATAATTATTTGGAGATGACATTATTCTGCCTGTTGTTGAAATATAGTTTGACCAAATACCACCAAGTGTACTAATATTGGCTATATTAGTTTTTTTACAAAATAAGCTGTGGAGAACTAGTGTATTTTATACCATTATTACAAACTATATTAAATTAGTACTGTAATTTCTAATTATTAAACATACGTTCTAAGGCATATTTCTTTTACAATTGTTTGGCCTAACAAATGAAAAACATCTACCTTCTCCCCCTCACAATCCTAATGAATCTAACTTTTAAAATTATAATAAATTCTTTTAGTAATAATACTTTTACATTCCAATATTTTATGCTCTTAATCTTTTCTATAAAGTTCTTTATATCATTTATTCATATTCATAACTCAATGTCTAAACATTTCCCCTTTATTCTACATCTTAAATTCATATAATACAAAGTATGTCTTTTTTATTGTCCACAATATAAAATGATTAAAGTTTTAGTCATTAAATAAACATTTTGTTAGAAACTATAACAAAATGTAGTTTTTCAATTACCATTCATGTTAATCCACTAACATCAGATTATCTGCTAAATCACTTTCGTAATGGTAAGTACTACATCAACAATATGTCCTGTTCACTCATTTAAAAAAACAAACTCACATGATAATCCCAATTTGAAGTATTTCCATGTTAATCATTCCTTTAATTAACATTTTGGGCAGTATCATATAACATTTTTTTAAATTATAATTATCTGTCCCCTAATATTTATCCAACTTTTCAAATATCTAAATGCAATAATCTGCATTTCAATTTACTAATTTAGGTTCTAGTAAACTATTCACTGTACAGCCTGTGTTAGCGCTGTTTGTGTAAAAACACAGAATTATACCGCTTTCGGGGCTGAACCTACGGCTAATATACGAGTAGATCATATGTAGTGGTTATAATACGCGGCCAATTCTTCCGCGTTCAATAATACTACGTCTACTAACAATACTATGATCGTATAGTTTGCCGTTTTTTCATTGCGGGTTGAATTCCTATGCATATTGACAGAATTTGTATTGTCACTAGAATTTAAGATGAGAGTGTGAGCATTGTCATCTTTTTCAAGTGTTTATTTGTTGATGTTTATGATTCTCTGTATTTCCCAACTGAAAGATTTTTGCGTACCAGTAATTGTCAGCGTATTAATATTTGTCAAATTTTTTTTTTTGGGGCTAATTTTGGCTTTTTCGGGGGTCAAAAAAGACAAAATAAAATTTCTCAAGCTCTCTGGCAAACGATTGGAGTTGTTTGCGGAAAAATACCGTTTCTGTCGTGACTCGGACGAGTTGAAAAAGAACAAAATGTCTACCACGTTATTATTTTTGTGGGACGTCCCAAACAATGAAAGTGAGGCGGTTGCATTTTTGCAAGCCCAAAAAAACATCCTGCCATTTGTTACAGTTGATTTAGTTCAGTCATGTGGTTAATAAATTTATTTACTGGTAAAAATTTGTGTTTTGTTTGCGATTATTTTTATCTGTAAATCATGTAATGAACACCCAGAATGAGTGTTAAAAAGGGGCGGCGTAGTTTCTTGGACATCTCTTAGATTTTTTTTTTTTAAAAAAAATACTTCTTTTGACATACCTATTCGTTCCGTTTAGAAGCAAAAAGGTTTTTTGTTGTTGTTGTTTTAAATCAATAAACAGCACTTAAGTAGATTTTAAAAATGAACCAGAGCTAATTTTTGTTGTTAAAAAAGAATAAAAATACCAGACGTTTTATTTGTTATGAAAACAAAAAATCTTTAACAAACTTGTATGACTCTTAAAAAAGATAAATAAATAAATCCCACAGAATGTAACAAAACCGGTTAACATACATATTTTTTTGTGTTAAAAAAAACAATACCGCGATTGACTTTTTGGTTTTTGACGTTTTATTTGTTATTATTAAAAAAAGAAAAAAAAATCAAAACCCGCTGTCAAAAAAAAAAAAATCCCCGTACTTATAAATCTAAGAGAAAAAAGAAGTCCCATTTTATTTATTATTATTAAAAAAAACAAAAAAATCAAAACCCCGTTTTATTTGTTATTAAAAAAAAAACAAAAAAATCAAAACACGCCGACCAAAAAAACAAACAAACCATATTTATAAATGTAAGATAAAATACCAAACAATTCTTTTCATTTATAAGCAAATACGGACATCTGAGGCGGAGTTTGTCGGACAGGTTTGAATTTTTTTTGCTAAATCAATCAACAGCAAACCCGCTTTTTTTTAAAATCAATCAAAAAGAAAGTGTTGATTCTAATTTTAAATAACAACAATAAAAAAAAGAAAGTTGTATGTAAAGCAAATTGTATATATTTGAGATATTATAAAGTCAAAAAACTACGGAGAGACTTTCTTTTCAAAATTTTTCTTGATATACCAAAAAAAAGTTAAAACTGTCCCTTATACTTTGAAATGCATCAAATCCAAAACAAACAAAAAGTCTGTAAAAAAGAAAGAGTAGATTTAGAATGGACCCCCCAAATAAAGGCGTATGTCAAAAATTATTTACTTTTGAGATCCAAAAAAAAGATCAAAGTGTCCTTTATAGTTTTAAATTTATCAAATGAAAAAACCAAAAAAATAATTATGTCCAAAACAAACAACAATATATTAAATATTAAAAAAAAAATAATAATTATGTCCAAAACAAACAATATATTAAATATTAAAAAAAAAAATTACAGCCGTATGTCAAAATTCAATCTATTAGATAAAAAAAATCTAGCGGCCCGGTAATGTTATAACGCTCTGTTTTTAACTAGAAACAGCGCCACCAAAGGCTGCACAGTTAATAGTTTACTAGAACCCCTAATTTATTCTCATGCTATGCTTTTTCATAAATTAAATTGTATATCTTACTTCATTCTATTAACAAAGTACACTATCCCTGCTAAAAACAGAACTGCTTTATGTATTTACCTATCTTATTTAAAATTAAATTGCTCTAATTAGTACATTTAATCACACATTAATCATTTCTTTCAAAGTAATGCTTTTTTGCTTCACTATTGTCTGATTTTATAATGTCCATTGCCTTATCTATAAAAGTCCATAGTCAAAGGCCAAATGTTATCATTGGTTAGAATATCCTATTGAGTAGATACAGATTTTGATAGAAAAATCAAGTACTTTTTTAAATACAACTTTATTAATGCTTGAATATATATATGTAACTATAAAAGTCATTTAGTGATTAAGAACAATTATCTTACAAAAAAATCTGATAAAACTCATGAACTTTCTTTTGTATTCTTTCAATTTCTTAAAATTTTTTGAAGTAAAAAATATAAGTTATAAAATTATTATTCAGATACCAATCATCAAAAAAATATTTTAAAAATAAAATGGTTGAATTATTTGAAAGATTTATTCCTGCATTAAAAATCTTTTATATTAAGATTAGACTCAATTTTCCATCTAATGCTTACTATAGCAAGATGACAGCTAAAACATCCCCAGATACTGTCTGGCAATATATAATTAGCAGTATCATAAAAAAAAAAAAAAATCTTTCTGAATTTACTTGAGCATAATTTTTTTTAGACATCTAAATATTCATAAACAGATTCCAATCAGGAAATAAATTATGTAATGTCTTTATACATCCATTAATGTCTAAATATTTACCTTTGATCCCTCCCCTCTCATTTACACAAAATACATTTGTAATTTAGATTACGAAAACTATTTGATACTTCATTTGCACTATAATAATGCAAAAAATAATTTTGATAGAATTAACAATTAAAAAACTTTTTGGATTCAATTAATTTTCACTGATTTCAGCTCAAAATCTTCCAAGGCACATCATGAAGGCAAATTTGAAATAAGCTGCTAAATACCAAAAGCATTTGCTGACAGTTCATTACTTAAGTAAATAATGTGTCAATTTTTTTTTTGAGTTACATACCCATTTAGATAAATGGTAACTGAATAAGAAAACAAACAAAAAAAATTACAATACATAATAGACGTTAAGACAATATCAAACTAATAGTTGCGTTGATTTACATGCATAATTTTTTTAATATTCTCTATGATCCACGAAAGTGTCTAAGGTAAATCAAAGAATGCCTTATCTCTTGGATAGTAAATCATCCTATCAGAACTACAGCAGATTAGATATAAACTTCAAAAATGACCTGCTTGAATTTACTCATGGTGAAATTACAAATCCCAAAATCAACAATATTAATTTGTCAAATAATAAAAAGACAAGACTAAAGAACAAATTGAGATAAGCTAAATAATCAAGACCAAAAGCAAATATAAAAAACTGATAAATCTCAATAGTGATAATCATTTCTTAACAACATAGAACTTTTTAATTGACAAAAAATTATTATAGTCCAACAAAGATGAAAATATTTAATGTTAAGTTTAAATCTAACCCACTGTCAAAATACACATTCTATAAATACTTTCAAAGAACTTACTGGCAATAATAAAGCATAACCAGAATTATTTATTAGTATTTAAAGCACACTTTCAGAAATCACTCCAGGAAAATATAAGTTAAGCAAGATCAATAAAATTAATATATTGAGTTTTCAGTGCAAATATCTTTCATTATATATTGTAATAGAGCAAACATTATTTAAGCTGTTATGAAATAAATGAGCATTTTATTACAAAATGTATCAAAGTATACGAATTAATAAAACCTGCAATATGGAATTACGTAAAACTCTCAATAACAAGCCTCTTATTTAGCAGGGAGGATATGGTTGTTTTATTGATATCAGATATAAGCTATAAAAATGTTTAGAATGTAGAATATGCTATATTATTTTTCATGAACACTAATCATCATTCAAAATATGATTTTGATATTAAAAATAAGTTCATAAAATAAAGCCCAAAGAAATTATCTTAAAGGATAATTTGGGAAAATATGAACAGTCCAAGATGTGTATATCAAGAGTTCAAATTAGCCTATAAGATTCAAAGTCATACCCAAATTTGAAAAAGATTACTATTTAATCCAGTTTAAAATTTTTATTACTTTTAATTATGCTTGAAAGTATTATTTTTTATTTACTCTATATTTAGATACTTCAATGTTTAATTAGTATGTTAATATTTGAAATGTAATGTTTTTTTCTTTTAATATAGTAAGCAGTTATATTTAGCGAATTAGGAGCCCAAATTTCAATTGTATTAACTCATTTTATTTCATATATTTAAAAATCTTGTTAATATGAGTTGTCCCCATTACCAAATATTAAAAATTTCACGATATTTTAGATGACTGTCATAGAACAAAAAATACAACAAATATGTTAATCCTAGAATTATCATTTTGAAATTAATATGAATATAATTATTTGATTTATGAAATGCATATTTTGCAGTGGTTATTCGTTTTGTTATTGTTAAAGTTTTCATATATCTTAATTCACAATTCTATATACTATTTGAATGATATAATCTTAGTGATGTATATGATCACCCAATATTAAGTTTCAAGTTGGAGTATAATAATTGGATGTTCAAGTTAAGTAGATTGGTCATGGCCCTATAATTTAGGTTCTAAGTGGTGTCCATCTGGTATTAACAATCATAAATGAGTCATTATCATTGCATTATTCTAAGATTGACTGAACAGATGCAAATGTTTAGCTCTTTTGATATGTATAATTGAAGGGTACTTAGGATCATCTAAAAAGTTTATAAATTACCATCACTTATCTAGTCCATACTATTTAACTCAACAAGCTAGATCACACAAATAATAAACTATCAAGCCATAACTTTTTTTTATTTTAAAAAGGACTAAAACAATATCATTAAAATTTAATATTTAGATCTGAAAATAATAAAAAAATAAAAACAAACAAAAATTAATAAAAAATAACGACAAAGAAATGACTGCTTCAAATGTATTGACTACGAATGACATTTTTTGATTCTCATCAAATTATATACATTATCTCCAATATACAAACTATAATATTAATTGCTCTTCAGACTTTTAGTAAAATGTTTAATTTAATTTTATTTTAAAAAAACCCAAAGCATTATTATAGATTTATTGTATATTAAAATTTTAAAAAATGGATAAAATTATAAACTATTGCTATAGGCTTATATATTACAACTTTCACAAATTTTAATCTATTACAACTCCTAATTTAGATAAAGATAAGTATTATTAGTCTTGCAATTCCTTCAGATACATTTACTACAGAAAGGATATAATCATTAAAATAAGTGCTCTGTATATACAAATTTCTAATAAGAGACAATCATCATACACTGATCAACTGCTGGCATATGTTCCATTTATAAGATGTATAGAATACCATATATTTTATACTTTGAAATTATTAGCCACAAAGTCTTAACTCTTTGCTCATTTCAATACCATATATTGTTTAGTAATCTTTATATTTGCAATTGTGAAACAATAATAGTAATAAAAATTACATAAGATTCTACATACACACATTTACACTCTGGTAGCTGTTAATTGCAATTGAAATTATTTTTTATAAGTAAAAACCTTAAGGATTCAAGTGCACCCAGGGCCTTTTGTAAAATGGGCACTTACCTGCGGGTAGCTATGCTTTACAAATAGTACATCTACTTTTACATTTTGTATAGTTTTATGTTATAGTCTTGTTTTAATCCAATGAGAATAATTTTAATGGAAAAGTTCATCTCCACTTCCCTAATATTGAGGTCCATGAGATTAATATAGTATATATGTTATTTGAAATTTTATCTTTTATATAAAACTTAATAACTCTCAGCATTACTTTCTTTTTCCAAACCAATATATTTCTACATTTATATTTATCAAACCTCTGACATTGATAATTTATCTTTTTTGATACAATTTTCATTAAGATTATTAACATTATATACTTTACTAGCTAGCAAAAGATTATATTCAATGATCATTTCATTGAAATTAAGGTTGCAATTCAACAATTTGTGTTGTGCTGACAGAAAATTTTCAAGTTCTCATATTTTGTTCTGATAAGATTGTTCATAATCAGTTTTCTGGACAAATTTTATCATACCTATACTATACCTTCGTATTAAGATATATATTCGTTCTTTTCTAGTTTTATTATGCCAAGCAAAGAATATTATTAGTACAGTACAAAAGCCTTATTCTGCATTATAATTACACATTTTATTTTCATAAAAATATATATTTTTATAATATAGAATTTGCAGGATTTTTAAATTCTATGACTTAGTTATTGAAGTCTTATGATATGTCATAATTTTTTCATTATAAAATACTTTTTCATGGAACAATAAATATATAAACTATTATTAACACTGTCCATATTTTTTTGGAAATGAAAAAAAAAAGTTCAGTTCTAAAGATTTTTCACCAATATATCTATATATTTTTTAAAAAAAGCCATAGAGCAGAAATCAAAAGTATCTATAATAGCAATTTTACAGTGTTTCTAGATTATCAATACACAAGAATCTGCTCAAATAACAAGTAAATCAATTGCAAATGTCCCACGGTTCAGGTCATGATAAATATAAACTGCTAATACAAATTAAAGTTTTTATGTGAGGATTCGCTATAGTGATAATCATCAATTTGTATTTACTATTTTGATTTTGTAAAATTGATGGCATTACATGATAGAATTTATTCTGCTTATGTCATTAGAGGATAAAATGGAAACATTCATATTAAAAAAATTTAAAATAAGTTTATTTATTATACAGTATAAAATATATTTTAATTAGAGTTAAAATACAATTCATTGAATTAAAATAAATTATATATAGAAAATTTATTTTTGGTTCTATTATCAAAGTTTTTTTATTTTTTATATTTAATTAAGCAAGATAATCAGTTATTTCATTTTTATAACATATCCAAATTGACAAAAATTATTATTATTAATAGCTACAAAAGAAAAAAGTTTCATTCAGTACGATACATATCAAAGACATACTTTAATCAAATGTAATGATCAAATACACTGTAAACTAATAATAAATTTCAAAATGTGTCCATTAATTAACATTTTCAATCATATATTAAAATTTTTATATATGTTAATTTCAGATATGGTTATCATAATTCTAAATTACAGCATTTATAGTTATTAGTCAATTTGATTTAATCAAAGATTACTAAACATAAATTAAAAATATCATTTATTTGTTTGACATATCCACAATAATGTAGACTATCCTACAAAATGTAAAAAAAAACAATTCTGGCAAAAAAAAAAAAAAAAAATACAAATATTGAGTACAAAACTAAAAAATCAGTTTTAATTGCATACTATTAATAATAAATTTTAAATTGTATACATCAATAAAATATTTCCTCAATCAATTTTGAATTAAATCAGGGAGTTAAAAGCATCATTTACTTGTTCAATTTTAAATCAATATTGTAATTTGACATATTCAAGAAAATAGATACTTTTATTGTAATTGTAAAAAAAAAATACATTACAAGAAAAAAGGTTTAAATCATTTACAGTATTAAAATTACAGCACATAACTGTACATATATGTAATAGTATGTGATGCACTGTGGCTTCCCCTTTTTTAGTCAGGAATCTCTCAATCACTATGCCCAGAGACACCTGTTAACTAACTTACATTCTCTTTCCCATATTCTTCTCTACCCGCACTATGCCCAGAGACACCTGTTAACTAACTTACATTCTCTTTCCCATATTCTTCTCTACCCGCTCCATCTCATTTCCACAATAATCTTTGTCAACTCCATGGCCTTTATATCTAAATCCCCCCTATCTTTTCCCAAACCCAACATAAAAACCAAGAACCCGCTTTTTGTATAATCACTTCTTTATATTTATTCTCCCACTTCATTATTTGTATCCTTTCTGCTTGCAGGCATTTACATTCAATTTACAGATGCCTAATATTTTCTATGTCTTCCTTATACAACTTGCAGACTAAATCAACTATATTTTCCCATTTACATGTATATTCATTTGTCTTAAAGATCCTGCTTGAGCCTTAAACAGTAAACTACTTTCTTTGCTATTATCATAAATGAACTTGTATCCAATATTCTGTTTACTTTTATATTTTTACTCTCCATACTAGTTCTCCATCTCCCTATTTTTTTATTAATGCATCTATTCTTGCCACTATAACACTTAACAATTCTCTCAACACAGTCATCCCATCTTTTATATATGTATATTATCCAAATCTTCTGCATACTGTATTACCTTTCTCCATCTTGTTGCCTGTCCTTTACTCGTAACTCAATTAAATGCTATTTTGGCTATTCTCTTATTATCCATAAATTGCAATCTACCCAACTTTTCGCATCTCTCATATAAAAACTTGACCATTCCATTTCTCCTTGAATTACCTCCTTTGACTTACACATCAGCATCTAATGCATGTTTTTCTACTTCGCTTTGTACTTTTTCTAAGAAATCTAACACCCCTTTACTAACATATAACATATCGTTACCATAAGTTAACCCTGCTACTGCCATACAATTGTAGTATATCATATTTATTATATGAAAACACTGTTAATTTCTTTATCAGTTTGCTTCATTTATACATTTTTTCTCCCATTCATCTAAACAATTTCTGATTACTTAAGAAGATTCCCAAATAGTTATATCTATTCTTCACATTTAATATTCTTTCGTTTGTTTTTTCCCAGTATTTATCATTACTACTTTTGATTTTTCTTCACCACTCTTGCACACGTTTTCAGCAAAACTTCCATATCTTCATTACTTTCTTTGCACAAGACATCATCCGCAAATAAAAGACCCAATAATGTATATACTTCCTTGCAACCTATTAATGGTATCTCTATCCCTCTTCTTAATCTTTCTATTGCTCTTTTCATTTCTCTCAAATACAACAAAAGCAAAATAGGTAACGTAGAGCATCCTCGCCATAGCCCCATCCCATTTTTGGCAAATTCTCCATAAAGTATTGCCATCAAAAGTAGGAAGGCTTAAGCATATCTCTATCTAGTTAGTGCTTAGTCATTCAATATCCCCAGACTAGTTTCTAGCTTGTGGCTTTCATCAGTGAGGAGTTTTGGATTTGAGAGCCAGAAGTTAAAAACTAGTCTGGGAATATTGGATGAGTAGGCATTATATAAGAGATTTTATGCACAAATGTTATTGCGTCCATCGATTACAAAGGCTTGCACTTAGTGGCATCACTGTACGAAATTTGCTATTGTTATTAACAGCCTGTGTAATCACATACAATAGTATAGTGATCATGTGATGTTTTGATGAACATTGATTTCTTTAACTAATTTTGATTGCAGTTATATAAATTCACTGTACTATAAAAAAAAACTCAATAATTTAATGCTTAAATATTATAAAAAAAATTTCAATAATAGAACCAAAAATAAATTTTTTACATAATTTATTTTAATTCAATGAAGATATATATATATATGTATTTAAAAAATTATAACTATTAAATATTTTATATAGTATATTTACCCACACATGTAAATATATTTATTCATTAAGTAACCCTTTTTAAATCTTATTTCAAGCATTATATTTTAAATTGAGGTTTTATATTTTGAATTTAAAATAACCAATTAATTGTTTCTCCATAAAATCACGTTAATTATAACTGCTTATTTTTTACGAGGGATTTTTGATTTACGAAGTATTTTGGAGAATCAATAAAGCTCACTGTCCATGATAAAGATGTAGATCAAATACATATTCTTGATGAGTAAACTTACGTTCCATTACACAAATTTGTTTATAAAAGAAATCTTTTTCCTATTCATCCTTTGTAGCTTTTATTTCATGATAAAATCTATTTGCAATACCAAAACTTTCTAAATTGTTTTTCTAATCTTTTGAAATATTTCAAAATCTTCCAACATGAATGACTATTTTTTCTCAATGAGTGGTCCAATTTCTAAGCTGTGTGTATTGCAATTTTGTATTTCTACAAATTGCCTGCTTGGTATTTTATTTTATATTTAGTAATTCTTAATCCACTATGTTTTTCTTAGTTGTTTTTATCTTTGTGTATTTCTATTACCATAAAAATCTTAGATTGTTGCTTTTATATGATGATGTACATGCTTAACATTTTTAACTGCATTTTTTTTATGAACACAATTTTTCCCCACCATACTTAAAAATCATGTTAATCTCGACAGTCCTAAATAATAGCTAGTAATTATGCTTTTTTTGTTCATAAATTAGTGTGCCCCATAAAAAGCAATATAAAAATCAATAAATATTTAAAAAGAATTTCTCATATTTCTAAGTTTTACTTATAAATATAACTTTTCCTCCACCCATGTGCTTCTTTTAAAGTTTTTTTTTTTTTTTTCATCATTTTTGTTTATTTACAGGAACATATATTACATGCAAAAGTTAATGCTTAAAAATAAATTACAATTTTCATAAAAAAATAAAATAAAATAAAAACAAAACACAAACCAATAACAAAAATAGCCCAATTACCTTTTCAAAAAATAAATTCCATTGTCTCGACATCATTTAATATTTGTGTTTGCAAATAAAATTAAAAAACAAACTAAAATATAATAAACGAAACAAAAAGACAAATAAAACTGATTGAGCAATACATGCACAGTTTATTATCCCTTATAGCTGCTTGACTAACATGCATTAAGTCATGCACATAGTACATAAAAATATTCTAAAATGACCTATGTCTATTTTATTACAAAAAAAAAAAAAATTACTTAGCCTTATCACTTAAAATCTTAACTATTTTAACATAATTAATCATTAAAGGTGGCCCCAGAAACTTACAATATTACATAACAAAAATATATGACAAAATACATACAAAAGACGAAAGACGTACAGACCAGCTGGGATCTTTTTTTTATTATTATTATTTTTTCCTCTATTTTTTATTCACTGGTTTATAGGCCAGTGCAAAAAAAAAAAAAAGTTTGGTAAATCTTAATTATAATATCGGTTTCACAATAATAAAAAAAAAAGTTTCTAAGAATGAATGGATTTTTTTTTTTTTAAAACACCCTCAAACCATTTTTAATTTTAACAAAATTATATATTCTGAAATATATTTAATTTTTTTGTATACAATTTTATTTTCTACAATATGATATGTACAGAAAAGGGAACTCTAAAATATACAACCCACATAACAGATATGTTTTCAAAATAAAATACTTATAGAAAAAATAAAATTTGAGCAATGATTTGTGACAAAATAAAAGTTGAAGCAGATGCAATATTGAATTACTTTTATATTACAATACAAAAATAGAAAATGGAATGAATTCACAGTACCTTAAAAAAAAAAAAAGTAAATTACGAGTCAAATAGTCTTATTTCAATTGCCATTTAAAAAACATGTGTGTTTATGCATACATATATAAATTTTTAGTCTACAATCTTACCACAATGCAAAACACTAGGGTTGTGAACTGTGGAATAAAGATTTGCTAAGCTCTAAAACGAGCAAAAAAAGATCTATACTTTATTTTTGTTTTGTTTTTTTGCATTAATACCTTACAGTAAGTATATCACTTTTTTAAAAGCTAATATTAGAAAATGCCATTCCACTTACAAGTCTCATTTATTATATATATGGACAGACACACATAAATATATTATTGCTTTATAAAAAATATTAAGAAAACAAAATTTTGATAATTTTTAACAACATATGTATAATTACTACTATTGCATCCTTTACTTATATTTAAATGAATATACATTTAAAGAATTAAACATAATCACTATTAGAGAAAAATTTTTTTTTTAAAAAATTGATAACACAATTAATATTTTTAACAATAGATTCTTTAATATATGTCCGAAAAGTTTAATTATTATTTTTAATATTGTGTAAAAATTTAACAATATCTAACTTCTCTCAATATGTAAGTAAACCACCAACTCAGAATTACATTAATTTTGTAAAATCCAGCCAGTGAACAAAATAAGTGTTAAAAAAAGATATATTTTTTACCATTTAGGATACTTCCCCACCTTTAAAAAAAAATTCAGCCATTTAAAAAAATGGTCAAAGTAGAGCTTACGTATTTCTTATTGAAATGATTATAATTATTCAGGGAAGGGAGTTCAATTAAATATAAATAGTGTTAAAAAAACCCATCATATGTCATATACACATACATACAAAACATAAGTCTCTATGCTTAGTAATCCTAAATGGCAAAAAAACAAACAAACCAGTAAACAAAATATAATTTGTCAACAGACTTGGCAATATTAAAACATATATCTATACATAATATATACTATATAAAAATTGACAAAATTATGTGTTATAAAGCAATTTAATTTTTCTATTCAATAATTAATAAATTGTTATCCATAAAAATTAACAAAAAGGAAAATTTATAATTCTATGATTTTTTTTATGACAATATATTTGCTATATATATATAAAACTATAATCTTTTATAACAATGATCCATTGTTCAATATTCAATCCTAATTTTTAACAACTGTGCAGGTATATAAATAACTAAACAGATCTGATAGAAAGAGGAAAGAAAAGTTCACCGACATGGAATATACAATAAAACAATGTAATTAAAATAGTACAAAAAATAATTATTTTTAAAAATACAAAATTAAGAACTATTTTATATAAAGTTAGAAAAAACCAATTATAAATGAGTTTGAGAGTGTTTATTCTTCGATAGACACCATAATCTTAGTACATAATGGTAGCATCATTGGAACATTCCCTACTCAATAGTGACCAGCAACATCAAGTAGAAATTTGGTTTTTAGAAAATAATAACAATAACAATAAAATACTGAACTTTCTTTGAAAAAAAAAATATATATATATACCTTCATTTTAATAATTGCACAAATTATAATTATGAAAAAATATAATTAAATAATATTTTTTTGCTTAAGGAAAAAAAAAAAGATACTAAGACAGTGGTGACTATGTAGAATGCTTTGAACAAATCCAATTTTTAAAAAGGCCTATCAGAATATATACTAATGATTAGAAAGAAAAAAGTATCACAGAACAATGAGTTGCTAAGAATAGTGAACACATTTTAAGTGTTCTATATTTAACAGGGTAGGTGGCGCCAATAAATGCCTCACCTGCTTACAAAAATGAAATTCATTAGTCTGAAAAATTTACTTTTAAATTAATATTAACAATTTCAGATTTCAAAACCAGTTAACTATTTCAGCCAATTAAAAAAAAAAATACTATATATATGCGTGATTATAGTTATAGTTCCATCATATATATGGCAGTGTATGCTTTCAATTATTTAAATAGATGATTAAAAAAAAAAAAAAATCCAGTACAAAATTTAATAACGAAAGCTGAAATTAAAGACAGGAACAGGTGTATAGAGATAATAATGGAATGGTTTGACTAATGAATTCCTTAATCATATATACAGATGAAATTTAGGCACATACACATTTTTATACTAGATTAGAACATAGGCTAAGGCATGTGATTGCCTTACAAGTAGAGTCTAAATAAAGCTAGAAGAGTTAAACCTATAAAGAAAGTTAAATCTAAGTACCTTATTACACAAACTAAAAGAAAATTATAAGACAGATGAGTTAAGTAGAATAACAAAGCAGACAAAATTAGGGTACTTAGAAATTGGACGTACTATCAAATTTAAACACAAAATGTACAACAACTATTTTTTTAAAACAATGTTTGGTTCAATTTATAAGTTCTTTTGTGTGCTTAAAACCCAGCAGACTGCTATAAAAGTCAAATTTAAATAATTATAAAGAAAAACTTAATGGCCCTACCCGCCCTGATTTTGTTCTTCAACAACTGTATACAGATGTATATATATATATATTTAAAAAAAAAAAAAAATCTACAAATATTTTTCTTTTTCAGTAGAAAAGCAACTATTTTCAAAATATTTCTTTAAAAGGGAGAAAAAAAATAGACAACAATCAACAATTTTAAATATCTGACTAGATTTACAAGAGGAAGTTAATGCAATCTGCCCTCAATAAAACTAAACAAAAAACATATTGGCATCACATTGCAAAGACTTATCTTATAAAAAATAAACAAAGTTATAAAAATTAATCTCAATAAACCACCCACCCACCCATATTTTCAACACACACACTCCAAGGGGAAATCTTTGATCGATTTTTTAAAAAAAATCTATAGTAGCACAACTCTGCTGAGTCATTTATAAAGGCACACATAATGACCTCCCCCCTTCCTCCCACCCATACTTTACATACACATTTTAAAAAATGCATAGGATTTCACCTACAGAAATCCAGTTAACAAGCACAATTGTTAATAGTGCATAGATTGAAGTTTAAAGAGTAAACTTACAAGTAGTACGAACATGCCAAGTTGATGATGGCAAAAAAAAACCCTGAATAACACGTGCAAGACACGAGCCCCCTCCCCCCACCCGCCACCAGGGGTAAGGATATATAGTTTGCACTAGATAGTTTTTTTAAAAAAAAAAAAAAAAAAATTAAAGCTCGGTTCTTGAACACAAATATCAATTAACAAGTAAGACACAAGACGGGACGCTTCTGAAAACCACCATGACATCATTTGGGCATAACCCACCCACCGACCCCACAGTTTGACTATTAATTCATTATTTGATACACTTAGAGAGGTGAAACCTACAAAATTCAATAAATTCTTTTATAAATAAAATCAGTTTAAAGTGGATATTACATTAAGGCACTTAAAAAAAAAAAAAAATGAAAACTTGCCTGTAATGTTATTTCTTAAACAATGAATAACTAAAAAAAAAAGGATCAGATATCAACTACAGATAGACAAGCTGTAGAATAATTTTAGCTCTTAAGATATCCGATTATTATAGCATCACAGAACAAAACAGAGTAAAACTATTAAAGAAAATTAAACTCTGAAGAGAAAAAGTACTATGAAAGTGACAAACACTTAAAAGATTAATTGAGCTTATATGGGACAGAATACTATTAAAGCATTCCCATTATAATGAATTAATTTTAAATCAGAAAAAAAAAACACAAATATTGTTATTGCTATGATTCACAGAATATATATATATAGTTAGAAAGAAGATCAATTATAATTAAGGATTCAGAAATCTCACAAGTATTAGGTTTAAAGTATCTAATATTGCTTCACGACTATTTTATATTCACCCCCCAATTGTGCTTCAATGCTGCCATTGTTTGGTAGTCGAGTGGTCTGTAACTTGGTGGCATGACTAGATGACTGAACCTACAGTTACAAATTAAAAAAAATATTTTAGTAAAACTTTTAACAATAAATATGAAGCATGAAAAAAATTTTCCTTACAAGATGACTAAGAGGTATTTAGTAAAGTTTAACTATGCAAATATACTTTTGCAAGCTAATATCTACATGGAAAAATATCTACTAATATTTTCATATTCTACATATTTTATTAAGCATAATTATACTATTGCATTTGAAAACTTTAAATTTCTTATATATTTAAAACATATCCTAATACACAAACACACAAAACAATTAACCTCATTCTTCATATAAGCACTTGCAATTGAAAATTGTTTCAGATTAAAAGTAATAATTCTACATATCACATATAACACCATTAATTATAACATTTTATTACAAGCAAAATCCTAATATTTTATTATATATATTTATAGAATTTAATTGCATTTCTTTTTGACAATGCTAAAATATTTTCTCAACATTACTATGCCCAATAATAATAAGAATGAATAGATTAACCTACAATTAAACAAATTTTAATGAATCATATACTTCAATTTATTTTCAAACTATTTCTTCCAATCAATTCACTTATGAATTTTGAATATTTTAGAAATGATTTTTATTAATAGCAGTAAAAATGCTATTGAGAATCACTTATGGCTTGCTTAGTTTTAGAGTTAGCTTTACAAATCTACATCAGCAACTTTAATTTTTTATTTGTTTCATTTGAACTATGACATTACTAAAGTACAATGTAAAATTTTACTATTAGATTTATACATAATATGATGACTCTTAATGCTGACCATTTTATAATGGCAAAATTTATACCAGAGGTTCCAAAACTTATTTGGCTTATTGCATTTTTTTTTTTAAAAAATAAGTAAATTAATCAGCACTTCCTAAATATCTATCTTCTTAAACTGCAGTGACAAATTTGCCTTTTGTAGTTATATTCTAGATATCTCTTACAATATAATAAAGACATTGTAACTTGAAATTATGATATTTAAAATCAACCATAGTAATACATGCATTATATGTAGAAAATTGGAATATTAAAGGATAATATTAAAATAAAAATAATAAACGATAAAAATCCTAATGAGAAAGATAAACCTGATACACTGCTACCAATTTATTGATGTTTGGCTTTTTTTTTGTCAACAGTATAAGTTGCTGCAAATAGCTATTTGCAGTTGACTTCCTTTTTTTTTTTTTAATTTACAGATTCATGACTATGTCAAATCTACGGTCCACTAAATACTATGAAGAAAAAGTAATTAAAAACTTTTATACTATGGCCCATAAACCAGGATAAAGCTTAAGCATCTGCTTTTATAGCCAGAATTATTGGAGTAGTCTTTGAATTTAAATTCCTCATTTATTTATATTTGAAAAAGGGTCCAAAATTCAATCAGGTATAGTCATTTTAAGAATATCATCAATGATTGAAACTATAATATATTTTATTCATAACCTGATGATTTTTACAATAATGGCTAAACACGAAGGGATTCAAATGTTTCATAGAAAATATTCCCCCTGCCTCTTTGAATGAACTAATTTAGATAATTTTTACTTTCAACCAGTAAGCTTTAGCAGTGGGAAATTAATAAATTTATATATCATTATTAAATTTTGAGGAATCTATAATATAGACCAGGTAGTCCTACATCCTCTTTCCAGATTTTCAGCAGGGATAAACTAGGCAAGGTCACTTAGTTCATCTAGTATGTCAGTAGTCTAGTAACTAATGCCTTTTATTAGTCTCTTTCTCTGAAGTAATTATTACTTAATGTGGATATTTTCCATCTTAATTCAATTTTTATTTTTGCGTGTGCTAAACATTTTTGCTATTATTTTTAAAGCACCAACTACAGATGATA
The DNA here is from genome assembly GCA_028023455.1 of Epiperipatus broadwayi. Classification (NCBI taxonomy): domain Eukaryota; kingdom Metazoa; phylum Onychophora; class Udeonychophora; order Euonychophora; family Peripatidae; genus Epiperipatus; species Epiperipatus broadwayi. The sequence goes on from JAQFVV010012411.1 coordinate 8,757,388, forward strand.
GCAGTCTTAAAATTTCGTTTGTACAGAAGTTTTGTCACAAATTTTATTTTAATTAAATTCAGCTTGCGACCTTAAAGCTATAGATTTGTTTCATTAAATTGGAAACACACTATGTCATTTCTGGAATCAATCGAAGCACAGAGTCAAAGAGAAAATGAAACTAATTCAAACAGGCACCTTTTGAGAGACAGCAAGCAACTGAATTCTTCATTGTTTTCAATACAAAAGTTGTTCAAAGAATTTATCATTTACTGAACTGCCTTTGATGATTACTTTAATGACATAGAATAATGCTTTATGCAGGCATTCACCCAGCTTTTTGTCAAATAAATGTCGATGATGAATAATACAGCATATAGCAAATAAGTTCAGAATTCTTTGTTAAATATGCAAGAAACCTTCCCTTTAACGTTCTGCCACCATTGAAGTACCAGCAGTAGCAACGGATAAGTTATTATTCAGAGAAATTTCTTTTTCTTTAAAAAACTTTTCCAATGTTTAAAATATCAGTTCTATAGTATCTATTTGAAAATTATTCTTAAATAATTATTGGCAATTTTTTTCTTTTGTGAATTGGATACATGTTAAAAATAAGGCTTCATTTCCTAAAAAAGTTAACTTTGCATATAAAGAAATAGGATGTTCCAAAATAAGTTATCAATTTCTTGAGCCATTTTATCAAATCCTCTTTTCATTGTATTACTTGCTCAAAGAAATTATCTTGATAATACCAGTTGCTAGCTTAAATAGCATAATGGGCATTAGCTCACTTATAGACAGTAGAATTAGTTCTTCACCAATATTATGAAGTGTCTCAATTTTGCAATTAGTAGCAAAATAATGAAGCATTCAACCTATCATTTTGTTTGGATGCTATTGTGTACTTTTGCCAATATTGGCTATCTCAAAAATTGTATCTTCTTAGCAGCATGAATTTTTATCAAAAAGTTATAATCTTGAAGGAGACTGAATCAAGCCATACTTCAAATATTCATTTCTATACTGCCTACCCTTTTTTTAGGTTCAGACATAATTATTATCTATTAAAAAAAATACAACATTTGTGTTTATTTATTATCATAACACAGATATAAAATTATCAAGAGATATAACTAATTATAAAATTGGAGGGGGAAAAATAAAATTTCGAAAGCACAATTTTTTTTGCAATGGTTGTGTTATTAGAATAGCTTCCATGATATCATATATACAGTTATTTTTGCATAAGACAGTTTAAAAGATAATAAACAAGCGGCTTGTTTTTTATTCAACATATATATATATGTGCGTATTTGATATTAAATTGTTAAATATCAAACTAAAGTAAGCAATTAAAAATAAGTTAATGGTTATATTTTTTATAATTGGATTCCCAGTTTCATTAACGTTACATATATATTGACTGTACACTTCAAATAATCTTGTGCTAACGTAAGCCAGCAATGATTTTAATCCAGTGTTCCCCCAAAAATAAAGATCGGGTCATGGATTAATTTTTGCTCCAAAAGGGGATGTCATTTTTTCATGAAAAAAAATCTACATTTATTCAAATACTTCTTTTTACAAAAAGCTATAAGATTCTTACTCTACAATTTCTCTCTTGTACTTGCCAGAGTAGCTTTCTTTTTGCACTCATTTTATCTGGGGATCAAAATATTATTCCATTTAAATTTACCATTAAATCAAGTGTTAATTGAAGACTTATAAAATAGGAGTGGTAACAAAAACGATTACAATTAAGAATGATTTGTCCATACAATAGCAACAAAAAAATACAGGTACAAAAATTCAGAAAATGTTTCTGTATTTCACATTAAATATGTCCATTAGAACACATAGCGTATTGTATTATGAAGACTCATATATGACACAACCATGTTCATCCATGATCAAGTTGCGCACATTGTAAATACTTTCCAAACTACTTGTAATAGCTCTGCTTGGATATTCTTTTTAAAAAGAATTGGTTATTTAACTTAAGCTAAACTGTAATTATTAAAATGACTTCTGTTATTTAATATCTTTTAGGGAGGAAAAAATGTTTAAGAAATCAAATTGATTTTTATCTTAAATATTTATAAGCTATCATGATGAAACTCTAAAATTAAATATAAATAAGTACTAAAAATACATAAATGAAATTATAACTTGTCTGATATACAGGCTTGTGATAGATAAAATTTAAGTTTGTTAAATCATTCGTAAAGTCAATAAATTGGTTATCTTAAGACCAAGATTCGGCTGAGAGGAAATAGCTTTTCTATACAGGTAGAATTACATTTGCTGAAAATGGTAGATGGAAAAATACACAAGTACCATTTCACTAATATTGTTTATTTATACATACCTTATTTTATAATTCACTATGTCCGTATTGTGTTTCAATAGATAAACAGAAGAAGCTTATCTGGTTGATGACCTCAATTAGGGCTTATATTATGAGCATCCCAAAAAAATCATGCTAAGGCTTATTTTCGGAAAAACACAGTAGTGAACATTAGAAAATCCAGAAACATATGATAGATATGTAAACAATTGTATAAAAATATTCACGTTTAAATCGCTGTTTTATTAGAACAATATAATTTGTTTTCTATATGATCTGTAAAGATCAATGGTACCGAATATAAATTACAATTTTTGATTACGTATTAAGATTATACTATTGCTAAGTGCTTGGCACACTATTCAAAAACAGTCTAAATTACAATTAAAATATATTGCCGATTTATATAAATAGGTACGTGCTAGACTTCTTGATAATGTGTATCATGCTTGCTTGCCAACACTTGCTTATTAAGCTCTGTTGGCAGACTCGATTACCGATAGGTTGTGACATATAGTTTGGTTGTTTATTTTAAAAATAATCACTTTATTTCAACTTCATGTTATATAAGAAATGTTTACATTTCAGTTTTGAAGCTTTCATTATTCGAAAATATTAAAGCACTATTGATTTTTAAATTACAGTATCTAATGCAATATAATGTTAAGTTTAATTTAAAAGTTACTTATCAAAATTCAGAATTTACTATATTGTATTGCCTTTTTTCATACTTTCTTCTTGTTTTAAATAATACTTTAAGTTTATGGCTAATGTTTAAGTGAAATTATTATGAAAATTTCATTTTAAATCAAATTCATGAAAATTCATTTAAGTAATAATAAGAAAAAAGTAAATTTGAGATTTTCAGCTTTCACCTAGATCTGTAGCTTTGATAAATTCAAAAATGCTCAATATGCTAACAAAACAATTCAATAATTAGAAATTCTGATACCAATAGAAGTTTTGTGTCAAGAAAAAAAAACAAATGGTGAAAATATATTTAACCTTAACTTTGTTAATGAATTAATTTCACATTTCATGATTACAAAACAAAAAAAAACTTTCCATCAGTTTCAATTGCATGCATTTCCTCTACTCAAGCCTTTTCAATTAAAAAAAAATTATACTTGCTAGAACTTCAAACACCATCTTCTTTTCTTAAGTATTTTATTAATTCAAATATATCAGAATTATTTAACATTTGATTTTATTTGCTAGCAGAGATATGTAATTTAAAGAGTAAAAATTTTTCATCTTAACCTCTTCGTGTTTACGTCTGCACAATGCAGGCAATGATTTTCAAATTATAAACATCCGGGTTGAGGTTAAGATTAACAGAAATCTACACAGGCTAGGCATGCGCTTTTTAGATCTTCGTTTGCAGCGTTCTCTCTAGTTTCCAGATAGATAAATTTTATTTTTCTACAATAAAAAATAAAAATTTTATGATAATTTTTGTAGATTGAATTTTTTGTCTTTCTCTCATTTTTTTGATAATTACTGGAGAAGAGTTCAGCGTGAAAAATATATGGGGAAATAGTTTTACTTTTTCCATTGTATTTTGAAGAAAACGTTATAGAGGCTTAATGGTAAGTATTTTTATTTTTCTATGTTTCTTTAAATGTGCATATTTTTCTATGTGAACTTGGATGGATGGAGTATTTGAATTAATTGATATAAGACAAAAATATATTTTGGAAATATAATGACCTAATTTAGATTGTCCTATATTTTTTTTGTCTGCATTTTAGTAATAGTAAAAATACGCAAATGCTAAAAGTAACGATTTTTAAATTATTATTTTATTCATATATATATATTTGATAAAAAAATATACAGAAAAAATATTATTGAAACTTACATAAAAAAAAAAGCTTGTGATTGAGTAGATTTATATCATGATTTATCAGCATTTTTTGATATGATGTGAATTAAATGATACGAGACAAAGATAAACATATTTTGGAAATATAATGACCTGATTTAGATTTTTCTATAATTTTTTGTCTGCATTTTAATAATAGTAAAAAAATAGGCAAATGCTAACAATAACAGTTTTGACAGTATATATATATATATATATAAACTACAAACAAATGTACCTCAAGCTTAACTCTATAATAAATTTAGTATTTCATTCACTTTTTATTTTGTATATATATAGTGACTAGTTTAGTAGTACTTTTTAATAAATTACAAACTGTATTGAAGTTCTTTATTATAATATTCAAATTATACTAATTATTGATCAATGTTATCTACTTGTTATAAGGGATGTTATTAGGAATGACATACATTGCAAACCCCTGTATGGAAATAGATTTTGAAGGGCTACTGAAAAAATTGATAGATACTAATGTCTTTATTCTATAAAGTTTTCAAGTGATGGATTACCTTAGGTAAGTGTTATTATATACTAATTTTTAAAAAATTTAATGATGAATCCAACTAACCTACTAACAAAAATATAATTTTAAGTTGTATGCATGATAATTTAGAATTTATGAAATAATATGAAAATTATTATTAGAAATATTAACTTTTATTCTTTTTTTTATTAATAAAACTTAAAAGTTATAATAAAATTTGTGGCTTAGCATAATTTTTTTTAATATTCAATATGGCTGCTTGAAAGTGAAAAGGTTAACACATGCGTTATTCCACTGGGTCTTTTTATAATATCTCAATGATGCCTTGTTGAGTATTGAAAAAATTCTCAAACTAAGACACAGACTTTTGAAAAGAGCGTGTCTTATCTTTAAACATACTTTTTAATTATATAGGCCAATCTAAAGCATGATGCAGAAAAAAAATAATGCAAGTGATCAGAGAAACAACTTCACACTCTTAAACTGACATGCTTTAGATTTGGCCTATATAATTAGAAAGTAGATTTAAAGATAAGATAGCAGCTCTTATCTTTTCAAAAGTTTCTACCTTGTGTTTTAGTTAGAGTTTCCTCGATACTCAACAAGACATCGTTGAGATATTATAAAAAACCCAGTGTACAACGGCATGTGTTAAAATGAAAAATCCTTACTGTTTAAATTACATACTATCTCTGCACTAGCAAATAAAATTAAATGTTACATAATTCAAATGTCAATAAATTCTTGTTTGTTTACATAATTATGCAGAATATATTGTGTCTCCTTAAAACTTCATAGAAATAGAATAATCATAGATTTTTAGCATTTACAAATTTCTGATTTAAAATTTGTTTTAATGGGAACAAAAGAAAAGTGCTAAACATGAACATTCTAAAAATAGCTAAATCTAAAAACTTCAGATCTTTTTGAAAAAGATAGAAATAGTATCCATGGAAATTTTTATTATTATCTTTAAATAGCAAAATATCTACAAGTAACATTTATGAACTTTTGCTAACTTAAGCAACTACTGAAGAGACACTTTGAATGATGATTGAGCTCTACATCCTTTTTGGGGTATTAAGTTTGATTAAATTAATATAAACTATTTGATAAATCTGGCACCTCTATTATCAGTTAAAGGGTCTTCTCAATACAATGCACTCTCAAAAATAAATTATTAACAAAAAAAATTACAGTTTTTAAAGATATTCTAATACAATAATTGAAGATTAGAAAATTTAACTAAAACATGTTCATCAAAATTGTGAAAGATTCATTTGTTTTTGTTTGTGAATTTCAAGCTGTCTGTTGGAAACAGCTCCAAATTCATTAAAAAAGTTTTGAATTAAGATTGAAACTTATAACGTTTTCAATGCTAGAATTTTATCAATTCAGTTTTATTTACTTAATTTGCATATGCAACATATTCCGATTTATCATTAAGAAGCAAGATAAGCAAAGGACACATTATTATGATTCAAACAGACTTCAGTTATCATTGATATATATCTATATGAGGTGGCAGATTAACCCTGATTTCCTTTTCAATTAAATCTCATCTAGTATAAGCAATTGACAATTATATTACAAACAAATTAACTGTCATTTAAAATATTCCAAATCACAAAGGACATTATCTATCATTGTTCGTGAAGAAACTAGCTTCCGTTTTCTATTCTAAAAAAAAATACACATATAAACCAACTTGCCTATGTTGATAATGAGGAATCTATAACTTACAAATAATTAAGGTTCAGCTATTAAATTTTTTGCAACACATTTGCTATTTCATTAGATAAATCATATGCAAGATAAATTTTATTGTTTATTAATATTATCACCAATTTCTTAAGTAGTTCTTTTTTGTTAAAATTAATATTCTAATAATAAATTCTATCATGTGTCAGAAAATATCAGCTAAATCTGATTCACTAAATCTAAATAGTCAATACTATTTTTCAGTGTATCCTTAGTCTTTATATACCTTATAAGATTAAACAAGGGTTCTTTGATTTTCGAAGTAATGGTACCATTTGTTAGTTGTTTATACCATAGCCATAAATCATAATCAGCATTATCAGGGTGAAAAAAACAAAACCCCTACAATTTAATATTTGATAGTTGAACAAAATAGACAATCTCTCCCCTACTGATATCCTCAATGAAATATTGAATCAAAAACTCAATACCTTCACATTTACAAATATCCATTATATTAAAAGTTGAAATTGATTTTATTTATTAATGAAATTATTAGAGCCATTAAATGATGATTTCAGATTTTTTTTTTTAAATTAGTGATCTTCCTGCTTCCTATTAAATTATCATCATGAATTATTAACTAGCTCCAGATTTGTTCAGTAACTTTTTTCTAATTATTAAAAAAGAAATATTATTATGGTACAGTCATCCAGTCTTTGTTTCACCTTTTTTTCATATAATTCTAAATGAAAAAAAAAAAGTAATTGAATCAAGAGTACTTAAGGAGGTCAAGGACTGAAGTTGCCAGCACAGGAATTGATTTGAGAATGTTACACTCCCAACTCTGACACTCTACCACTACAATAAACCACACAGGGCAAATTTAAATTTAATTCGATTTTTATATCTAGTTGTAAGTTATTTGACTGACATATTTTTGTATAAATTTATTAATACACATTACTCTTGGAAATCATGGTCTCAAAGAGAAATTACAAATGCAGTGCAGAGAAGTAAGATTGGAAGAATGCACTATTAATATTAATATTTAAAAAAGCTAATATAGATACTAGAAATTACAGACCTATCAGTTCTATACATATTTTTTTACCAAAATAATTACAATTCATCTACAGCGAAGTTTAGATTTTAACCAATTAAAAGAACAAGCTGGATTTAAGTTATTTTAGTACAGTGGATTGAGAGAATTTATCAATCAAGTTACAGAAAAATGGAACTTTTTTTTTTAAAATTTTAAATCTTGAAAATTATACTTTTCATATTAACTTGAACAGTACAAGTTTTGTATAAACAATTTTAAGTGTTTCATCAAAACATCCACATGAGAACCATTTCGTATGTTTACACATTCTGTTAATAAGAGTACCAAACTCTCCATACAAATAGTGCCACCAAGTGCAAGCTTTTGAAATCTATGCATGCAGTGACCAATAAACATAAACTGTCATTATGCTTTGGATTTGTAGAGTATAAAAAGGCATATGATTCTATAGACATTTCTTTAGTGACTAAATCATTTGATCATCAAGGTAAAGACCCAGGATATTGTTATATTCTGAAGAATATTTATAAAAATGCAACAACAATTAGATTACACAATGATACTAGGAAGATTAGCATTGAGAGAGTGAACTCTATATCTCCAAAACTAAAATGGGAAAGCTAAGGAAATAAAATTAAATGAAGATTGTTTAAGTCATCTAGATTTTGTAAATGATGTATTCGTTTTTGCAAATAATGCTGCAAGAGTTATCAGATGAAAGTAAAAAAGTAGGACTAAAAGTAAATATTAAAAAGACTAAAGTAATGTTCAATGGATTTTCTCAAAAGATGAAAATAAAGTGATAATGATCAATTAGAAGACATTATCAACTACAAATACCTTGGTTAGATTATTACTATAGATAAAAACAATGAATGAAATTAGTCATAGAATTAAATTTGATTGGAATGCTTTTGATAGAAATAGCTTAACATTAAAAAAATATATGCCTAGGTGTTTGAAAAGGAAGGTTTTTAATAAATGTATTTTAGTTCTTACTTACGGATCTGAAACTTAAACACTAACAGAAGAACAATAGTCTTCAGGCCACTTAATTAAGTATAGAATGCTGCGCGTTAAGAATAACAAGAAGAGATCGAAAATGAAATAAATGAGTGAAAGGACAAACAGGTAGTACTGACATTGGAAGAATTAAGAGATTAAAGTGAAGTTGGGTTGGACAAATTGCTAGAAGAGATGACAATAGATGGCCAGTTGATGGATTGAATAAGGAAATGCTTAGGATGATGTAGAGAAGAGAAGCTAGAGATTGGAGAAAATGGATTGAACTTGGAGAGACCTTCATTCTGCAGTGAATCAATAATGGTTGAAAATGATGATGACAGAGAAACAATAAAAAAAAACTAACATAATCAAATTATGTGGCACATTATCTCCAAATTTAGATACTTTTAGCCAAAACTTTGTGTTCAGAAATTATTCACTAATTCTTCAAAGCATACTTAGCTGTATGTGTTAACCTGCTTTCATAGGATGGATATGATAGTATCTCTTTCAACATACAGATATTATCAGTTCAAGAATTTGATAAGTATTCATTAAATGATTTATTTATATATGAATATGAAAAATGTTTTGCTAACAGAAAAATTTTCTTGACTCAGAAATATCATGTAAATGGCATTGCTTGGCCTAAGAATGATTTCGGGACCAAAAAAATATATATCTTATGAGTGCAGTTATGATTAAAAGCATTTCCCCAATAATTATAGTTAAAAAAAGTGGAAAATATTCTATATGGAGCTTGAATTAAATTAATTTTTTTTCCCCCACAAAAGTTTATAGTGAGTAAAACAATCAATTACCCCCCCAGATTAAGTTTTGTTGATGCAAGAATAAAATAACCTCACCTTTGCATTCATGCTAGTCTATTTCTAATGTGTGTCCATAGGTAAAAAAAAATTAAAAAAATTACCCTATTACTTTGGATAGAGAAAAAAAATTGTGTGCTGATATTGGCAAATTATTTTTCAGTTTACAAAATTGTTAAAAGGTAAAAAATAAATTCATTTTATGATTATTCACTGTCCTGAATCTGTTAAAAATTACACCTGCAATATATAATAAATATTTAGTAAATTATTTGTGGATGTACAAGGATAATATTCAGGCAGACAATATATTGCATCAAAAAGTGGCAAATCTATCTGAAGACCTACACAAAGAATTCCCTGAAAATAAGGGACATCAAGCTATTTATAGTAAGGAAGGGATGGCTGTATAGATTCAAAAATCAAAGCAAACTTAATAACAAAAACACTTTCTCTTATTTTAGACACGCAGAAATCTTTTCACCATTAATTTTGCATTTTTTTTTTTTTTAAAAAAAAACTTTTTATCTCAGAATAACCACAAAATCATTACAAGAAATTGGACATTTCTATCTTAGCATAGAAATTTATGAATTTAACACTGTATAAGGACTTTATCTTTTGTATCATCATCAATTTTCACCATAGAAGTATGAAAAAGGATAGCATGTTTTATTTTATTGAAAATATGGATGTATTCATATATATTGTAATGGGAACTAGTATTCAAACTAATTCAAATCCCTAAGTTGGGATGGTTTTCCTAGAGTTATTTCCAGTAATCTACTTAGAACTTTCTTATCCCAAAAAATATTTTTATTTCTATCTATTTTGGTAATCAGTCATATCTTACACATATAAAATAATTAATAGATATGTGGAAGCTGATAAGATAATTTTTGATGAGTCACTATCCAATTGCCATCACAATTCTTTATTAGCATCCAGCTAAAAACTCAATCTAAAAACTTCTCCGGAGATAACATGAATTATGATTAAATGAGATCGAAACGGGCATCACAGATAAATTTTAATAATATACATTTATTAAGAAATCACACATACACACACAAATGAATACATTATATATAACCCAAACACATTATTTACAAATAATATATGAATATAAAGCAAAAATACTAATCTTATGTTAATTGAATATATATATTAACATATATGTCTATTTTAATAATATTAAATAAACACTTCCAAAATGAATTAAACAATCCAACTAAACATAAAACACATAAAATAAATAAAGCTTTCTCATTATATATATATAAATATCTGCTGCTGATTTCTTTATCTTCAGTTATAAAAATATGATCAAACTCTTTTTTTTTCTCTTTTAAATCAACAAAATTTAATTAATGTAATGTTCTTTAGCTTTAATTGCAATTCATATATATATATTTTAAAGGATTCTTTTTGTTATAATTTTCTGGCTGCAAGTTTTACTGTCTTCTTGATAATGGGGAAAAAATTTACAATCCTGTTAATTTATATTCTAACAGTCTGCAATGAAAACATTTATCACAGGTTGGTAATAACTCTTAAGGATTGGCTTATTATTTCAAATTCTTAGGTATGGCACTTCTCAGGCAGCAATCTTCAGCTATTGAAAGGCGTTATGTAATAACTCCAGGATTAAAATGGGTATACATTAAAAAATTAGCTAGCCATGTGTTTATTTTCCATAATGCTTAATATATACATAACTAGCAGTGTGATTTAACAAGCAAGATCCTCACAAATGGTTATAGAATTTGTATTTTTTAAAAATAGTGACATCATTACATTAAAATCCTGCATATGTAACTAATTAATATTTAGTCACACATAGTACAAATATTTTGAATCCACAGTATGTGAAAATTCTGCTGATTATCTTCCTATTTTTCAATACTTTTCCTCTCGAAGAAAACAAAAATTAAGAAAAACGAAAAACATTTAAATTAAAACATAGCCTCCTACTACGTGATGAAAAATGTCTTTATCCAACCCTTCTCTAATCATAAGGTTCTTTTAATTCTTTATATGGTTATTCTCTGTTTAATTAAGAATTTATTGGGTTTTTTTTTTTAATAGGGTAAATAAATTCCTTACAAATCATATCTTAAAACCTTAAATCATAAAAATTAGATTATTTTACCAAAATAAATTATTTTATTTTCTAATTCCAAAATTCTTCGAGGAACATCAACAAATTACAAATAAATTCTTGCTCATCTAATTAATCTTCATTCCTTACATATGCACACACACACACAAATATTTTTGCTTGTAATATTAAGACAGATAGGAAAAAAAAAAACTGACTCAATGTTAATTTTTTTTTAAAAAAAAAAACATATTACTAAGCATTAATTCCATTTATACATACACATACATTCATTTGTGGTTAATCAAATACTTCAGATTTTATTATTTTCTGTTTTTTTTTTTTCATCTCACAGTCTACACTTTAAAATATTTGTTATTGCTGTTGCTTTTTCCATGAAAGCTGAATAGTAGTTCAATTCAATCATTATAATATATATTCATGTAAATATCCTCTCTTTCCAATTTATTACTGATAACTGCATTATTTTTTTGCTACTTTGTTGATATTTTAATGTATATCATTTTAAAATTTAAATGTATAAAAGAATATGTATATGCATGTAAAAACATACTTTTTGTAGTATTTGCTATTATTCACAATTTACTGCAGTTGAATTTGTGTGGTTTAATCAATAAAAAAAAAAGAAGACATAATGTTAACAAACACCTTTTCAACTTAATAATTATGATATGCTTTAACAAGTTTTAAATGCAGGACTGTCTGAAAAGCAATAGTCCCACTATAGTTTTCTATCTCCAAATGTTTAGTCATTTGAAAATATTTATCTCAAATTTTAATAGCAGTTCTACATTTTAATGGTTTTATTTTAATTATAATAAAATCTGAACAAATTTTGTATGTAAAAAAAATGTCAGCTGTCAAATAGACTAATTATTTTTATATAATTCTTTTTTTCTAATTACTTACCACCTGATCATTAATAATATGTGATTCACACATTGTAATGAACTGTCAATCGTTCCTTCAATGGCGGTGGAAACTGATGTGAAAAACGCTGCCAATTCTCCTCACCCACTTGATTTTTAAAACCATGTAGAATCTTTAAAAACAATAAAAAAAAACATCTACTATATATTCAAAAATAAATGTAAACATAAATTACTGCAAAGTATAACATCAACATCATTCACAAATTCATCTTTATTTTCAAATCACTTATACTGTTCTTTAAACACAAATAATCTCTCTTTAAAATCAACCCAATTGTCAACCATTACAACTGATTCCAATATATCATAATTCTTCTACTTTTAAAAACACAACTACCTCCCCAATTACTTTTGTATGCACAAGTTCACAGAATTTATTTTTTTGGTTTCCATGTAACTTCACATTCAAAAGCCTCAACCTTTTCCATTCTCTTCCTTACTATTAATGTTTCTGCAACATAAAAATTATATTTCAAACAAGCTTTCAAAAGGTCTTTCTTTAAATAACAACTTTAATAATAATCAGTCTTTCTTTAAATAACAACTATAATAATAATCAGTAAGACAATGAGATTCTCATGCAAGTTTTTTTCTTCTCATTATTATTCCACTATCAATCAATTAGTTTCCAATTTTGTAAAAGCATTAACCTCCACTATAATTTGAAAACTTTTTAATTGCGTATTACTTTTTAAAAGTTCATCACATGATCACCATTTCTTATGCATTTCTTTGACATCCATTGATTACTCTGGCTTGCACTGAGTGGCAATACTGTATGGAGAGTTTTGTCTGTCACCACAGATTTAATAGTATGATTAAGTAATTATAGAATGTAATAAAAGAATTTGCTGCTTCATAAACTAAAACAAACAAAATACTTTCATATAGTTCAAGCTAAAAATGAGGACTATTTTTAATATCATTTTAGGTATTTGTATATAATTATAATTATTTTCTAATTACATTTATGACTTAAATTAGAAGTTGTTAAAAGATTGTGCAACTTTATTTGTGATTTCTGTAATAAAATTAATAGAAGTTATATTTTAATTTATAAAAATGAAAATCCTGAAATATATTATCAAATCTTCACTATAAAATTAACAAAAGTTTAATTGAAATAAGTAAAAATCCTGAAAAATATCAAATCTTTATTCATTATTAGTTATTTCAAATGCTAATTAAAAGTATTATAGTGTATGTTTTCTAATTTGAAAATAAAATTGTTAATGAAAAAAATTATATTAAAAAAAAAACAAAAAACAACAACTTTGCATCTATGTGTTTTTTAAATTCATCGCTTTGTTTTAGTATTTTTCATGTAAAACTTTTGTTTCTATAATCTATGTATTTAGTTTAATTGAAACAGAACTACACAACCGTAAAATATTAATGTCAATATAGTAGGGAATTTTGATCTATTCATACACTACTTTGGTTTTTTTAAAATCTGGAATGAGCAACATATAAATAATGGATCCACTTTCATTAAAATTATCTTATTGCAAAGATAGGTGACAAATCAAGGTTCTGATGTAACATTTTTCTACATGAACAGTTATTTTTAAATTTGAAATATATACTATTTTTGGATTTTTTCTTTGGGGTAAATAAGAATCAATATTGTTGTGGTAAAAAAAATCACTTTTCATCAAAGAAAAAAAAAGGTTTAATTTATTGCAAGTAACTGTGTTTGTATTTGTATGAACCATAATTTCACATTTACTTATTTAGATTATTTGCAGCATTTTAGTATCATTTGATCATGTCTACATAAAAAAGCTAAGTGAACACTCCAAGAGTGATTGATATATAATACAAAATAATGCCTGATTATATATATATTTGAGAAACTTTTGGACAAAAGAACAATAGTTGTAGCAAAATAATATTGTTGATATAAAGAACATGAATTTTGGCTGCATTACAATAATTTCACATAGCAAAAACTAGAGTATAAGTTCATTATAATTAATATTTAAAATTTAATTCAGTATAAATATTTACATCTTATCATTTTCCAAAAACATTATTTTGTAGCTAAATTTCTTTCAAATACTATATACCAAAATAGACAAAAATAAATTAAAAAACTGTCTTATTTATGGCAAAAAATCAAAAACAAATAAAACATGAAAATAATTTAATCTATTTGAAAAACAAAATATTTCCAATAAATGTTACTGATTACACATTTCAAAAAGAAATTAGTATTTGTTATCATAACTACTTTAAATTAAATTCATCACACTTATGTGATGTGATACACTGTGACTTCTCTTTATATGGAGTCAGGAATCTCTCAGCAACTATGCCCAGAGAAACCTGTTAGTCACTTTATATTTTCCCTTTCCACTCATCACCCTAAATTTTCCCATATCCTACACCATCCCATTTCTACAACATAATCTTTGTCAACTCCATGGCCTTTATATCTAAATCCCCCTTACCCAAACCCAGCATAAAAATCAATAACCCACTTTCTGTATAATGACTTTCCTTATATTTATTCTTCCATAACTTAATTATTTGTATTCTTTCTGCGTTCAGGCATTTACACTCAATTAACAGATGCCTAATATTTTCTATGCCTTCCTTACACAACTTGCAGGCTAAATCGCCTATGTTTTTCCAGATCCCGTTTGAATCTTAAACAGTAAACTACTTTCCTTGCCATTATCATAAATTAACTCTTTTTACTCTCAATACTAGTTCTCCATCTCTCCAATTCCCTATTCTTTAACCATTCTTCTATTCCCATTCCTTACCACTATAAACACCAATAATTCTCTTAACACAATCATCCCATCTTTTGTACAAGTATACTGACATAAATTCTTTATCCAAATTTTCTGCGTACTGCATTATTACCTTTCTCACCTATCTTGTTACCTGGCCTTTATTCATAACCCAATTAAATACTATTTTGGCTATTCTTTTATTATCCATAAATTGCAATCTATTGAACATTTTCATTTTGCATCCCTCATGTAAAAACTTGACCATCCCATTTCTCCTTGAATTGCCTCCTTTGCTGTCCACACATCTGCATGTCTTTCTACTTCTCTTTGTACTTTTTCCAAGTAATCTAATACCCCTTTACTAACACATACTGCATCATTACCATATATTAACCCTGCTACCGCTATTCCCTTCCATACAATTCTAGCTACATCATATTTATTATATGAAAACACTGTTAATTTCTTTATCAATCCCTTTCTTTTCCTTGCTTCATTTATCAATTTTTACTTCCATTCATCCAAGCAGTTTCTCTGATTACTTAAGACGATTCCCAAATAGTTATATCTATTCACCACACTTATTGTCTTTTTTCCCCCCAGTATTAATTATCATTACTTTTGATTTTTCTTCACTAAACTTAATCGTCATCTCCTTACCCACCCTTGTACATGTTCTCAGCATAACTTCCATATCTTCCCTTCTTTCTATGCACAAAGACATCATCTGCAAATAAAGGACACGATAATGTACATACTCCCATGCCACCTATTAATGGTATCTCTATCCCTCTTCCTAATCTTTTTATTGCTCTTTCCATTTCTCTCAAATACAACAAAATAGGTGACTTAGGGCATCCTTGCCTTAGTCCCACCCCATTTTTAACTTTAACTGATTCCATATTAGAAGTATCTTATTCTTCTCTTTTACTTTTTTTGCATATATTCATATATTTCTTATAATACTTTTTTCATATACATTTCAATGCAAACAAATTTTCTTAAAAAACTTCTTTATTTTCCATACAGTTTCGACTATCCAGCAATCTTCATCAGAGCTTAGAAGTTTTTTAAGAAAATTTGTTTGCATTGAAGTGTATATGAAAGAAGTATTATAAGAAATATACTGATTCCATATTCCCCAATTGATACATAGGAGTAATTATTTTCATATAATTTCTTAATAATATCCACTAAAGCTCTATCCATTTTCAAATTTACTAAGCTTACCCGTAATCTGTTTCTAGTTTACTCTATCATATGCATTCTACAGTAAGATTTGCAAATCTTCATTTCATCTTCTCTCAAGTCTTTCCTACCCTCATAGCCTAGTTTAAACCCCAATTTATCGTAGTCTGTCTGTACTGCCGCTTATACGCCGAAATCCCGCCTAAATTAGATCACGAATGTATTAATGCTTGTGATAGATATAATTTTAAAACCCTAACATTAATAATTTATAAATTGTATGTGCATGTATACATATTCATTTTAAAACTTAAATAAAAATAATAGTTTAGCTATTCAAAGTCATTTTGTTTAAATCTATTTATTTCAGAAATATTACTTTTATAATATTTGTTTTCATTTAGTAAAATAATATTTAACTGTAAATAGATTTAAACATTTACAATTTAAAAGTAAAATAATTTTATTTTTATAAAAATCACACCACAAATTTTGTGTAAAAAGTAAATGAGGATTGGGAAAAGAACAATAGGCTTAATTAGTTAAATTTTATAAAATTCATTAATAGGTGGCTTAAATATTTTGCCATCAGATAAACAACAGATGTCCACTCAGGTATTTTCTAATTTAAATTATTGTTAAAACAAAATTAAAGTTCTAATCTGAATATCTTAAAAGTAAAATTAATTATAAAATCACCTTTTTTTAGATATTCGGATAAGATAAGCTGGCAGCTTTTATTTTTGCATCTATTTTTGGTTCTAGAGTGACCGCCCCAGGATAGTGCTATTGTAAGCTGTGTTGGTATATATAGAGCCGATTTTATTAATTGCTATTGTTCTGCTATGCTTGTGCTTTTCTAGATAGACATATATCATATGCTATGTTTATCTAAATAGAGATACTATTTAAATATATTAAGTTTAATACAGTTGAATTTAGTGAAGCCATAACATTAATAAAATTCGTAAAATACGAGCCTTTGCCTATTGAACGGAGAATGTCAGAATAGAAGCCGGCGGGAGGACTCTCTTCCTGCTCAGGGAAAATGGGCATCCTGCGGCATAAGACGCTCCATACCTATTGTAAACTGCCGCTGAAAATGTGTCAAAATTGATCATGGACTGAAGAAACTGCCACCTCAAGATCAATGCTGCCTAATTTCCATTAAAGCCTTCAATTAAAGTCAACCGGAGAAGACAAAAATGTGCACGAACTGCCCGATTGATATGAGGTAACCCCAATTAACCCAAGAGCTCATGTTGTTTATTTCCTTTTAATGCTAACTAAATTTAAATGTATTTTTATTATAATACTGCCTCATTCTATAAAATATTTTGTAATCTAACTTGTGTGTTTTTCTTTCTATCCTTGAGTTGATATTTTCTATTTTATATATTTTCTAATTTATTTTATGTCTTTTATTATAGTAGGGTGCTTAAATAGTCATCAAATGAGCGAATTCTTTCTTTCCCTTTTACTAGTGTGCCGCCATATTATTGCGGATAAATTGTATAACCTGACCCCTTAGAAAATGTCTTATAAAATCGCTTGTTTGAGGGCTACTTTATTTTATCTTTTATTAATCTTTTAAATAATTGTCTTTCAAGAAAGGTATATTTCGCATTTTTTTTATAACGCGAGGATATGCGCGAAATAAATGAGTGGACTATATAATATAGAGAAGTGCATGACTACGTATATTATTATTTTTAATCATGCATTCTCCTCCATTTTCTTATTTTAAAATAACTTATTTTATTGTATTTATAACGTAATTTATGAACTTTAAAAGTTGAGGTAGAGAATGTGCGGACCATCTTAAAATTATTTAGGAATAGGTTAAGCGCCTTCACTTGCTTAGTTACCCCTTCTATATATTTATTTATGCTTTATATTGTGTGTTACTGGTGTAGACGTATGGGTTGTTGAGACCTGCTTTGTTTCTCTAGGAATTTATGGCTGACCTTTCCCTTTCCTTCTCGCGGTTTCCAGATAGTGTATGTGGTAGAGAGCCATACCAGGGAATTTTACACCTAAGTCATCCAGCCATGGAGTCATGGTACAATGCCAGACTAGGACTGTTTGTGACAAAACCTTCTACGGGGTCCATGGCAAGACGCCATCCCGACTTTAATTTTGTTATTTATTATTTTATTTTAATTCACAAAGCCACGCGGTTTTAACATATTGCACTCCATCCTGTACATTGATCCTCCACTAGTACCACCAATCTCTTTTAATGGTAAAGTTGATATTTTATTCAATTGCCCGCGTCTTAACAACTTCCATGCCTCTAGCTCAGCGAGCTTTTGTCCGCACAATTCTCGAGTTCAACATAAGTTCTTTTATAAAAAATATAAATTGATTTAAGCAAACACTTGTTATATTCGCCCTAGGCCTCATATATCTTGAAATCAACCTTTCTTTATGTAACTGTACCTTTGTTTAAGCACATTATCATATTATCTTGCATTAACCCGAGGTATAGAGAGTATAAATAAATTAACAAGCCATTAATGTAAATCTAAATGGCATTTCATTAAATTTATTCCAAATATAAATTTTAATGAGTTGATGGCACGGTCTGGCTTATACAGACAATGCTATCTTTATAAGGTTTAATTAATAAACAGTATTTAAATTTTAATCAGTTTGAATATATTTATTTATTTTCTGTGATCCATACCATTACTCTGGTCTATATCATATTCTATATATATATCGCGTAGGTAGAGCTGTGGAGTATAGACTTTAGATTTGAACTTAGGATTTCTAGAAGGCAACCCCTCCTAGAGTATTGATTTTCGTGTCTGGGATTTGAATTCTGCAGTGTGTTAACGAGATATATATGATTCTGACCGTTTCACTATATCTATAAAAACATATATAACTGTCTATCGGTATACCTACTCATATCCATAAGTTGTATAACTACAAATAAACTATCTTCTATGCACCTATCCGATTGAAAACTTCCTTGCATTTCTCCCAGTATATTATTTTCTTCCATCCATTTTGCAACCCTTCCAGCTACCATATATGAGAAAACTATATAAAACTGATGTTACTGCTATTGGTCTATAATTGTTTAACTTTCTATGATCCTTACCCTTATCTTTAAATAGTAACTTTACTCTTGTGTTACTCCAACTACCCGGAAAATCTCTCTTCTGTGCCATTTTATTCAAACACAATAATAATTTTACTTTTGCCCACCTCTTGCCTTTCCACTTTTCAATTTCTTCCCTGCTTCATTCAATTCATTTTCTGTAAGCCTAATATTCCCATTATTACATGCTTTCATGTTTGCTATCACTCTGTCCTTCACATCTAACATCTTTTCTATATCCATTACATATTTAATATTATCTCTAGAGCTACTCTCTACTCCCTCATAATCTAGTAATACTATCTCTCTCTCTCCCCTACATTCCTTCTTTTAATGAAATTTCCAATTTTTTTTACTCTTAACTCTTTCACTTTTATTAATATCCGCCAACAATTTACTATTCATTCTCTCTCTATAATTATCTATTTTAGCCAACTTCTTTTCTTCGAAGTACTTTTCCCATTTAACATTTACATCTTTTTCACTTTCTTTGTTCCTAATAGCACACTTATATTCTCTGCATACCTTTTTCCTCTCTTTTACTAACTCTCACTTTTTTATTACTTTTATTCTTCTGAATATTCTTACCTAAAATCTTATTTGCCACTTTCACTATTGCACCACACCAGTCCTTATATTCATCTCCAACCAACTCTTCCATAGTTTCTTCAACTTTTATTTTATACTCTTCTAACTTACACTTATCATTCACTTTATCGTTGCTACTTTTATTTCTATTTTCCATCATATTATTAACCATTCCTATTATAAAGAAATTGTGATCAGTATTACATACTCTCTCTACTACTACATAATATACTGTGTGGAAAATATTTTTAAACCATGTGTAGTGTCTCTCATAAATATTTCATAAATTTCCAATGCTCAAATTCACTCTCTGACAAAAATTCTTCAAAAGCTGTCGAAACCTACATCATTAATTTCTTCAATATGCCAATTCATATCCCTATAATCATTACTCTCTTCCCCTTTTCTTTGAAACTCTGTATATGCTTAATTAGGCATTCATATATGCTATTGCTCCATTCCATCATAGTTTGGCTATCTCCAGTAGCTATATACCCTATAGCCACCATCCATTCTTATGTTCATAACCATATTTCAAACCACAAATGTTCTTGCCATTTAACAGTATTTAAATATTTTTTTGACATAACTCCTATACTACCACCCCTTTTTTCATTTCTGTTTATACACTGCCATACCAAGTCTTCCAGAATAGGTTCTTTTTTCTTCTCTTAGATGTATTTCCACTACTGCTAATACCTCAAGATCTTCATTTTTAATTACTTTAAATCCAGCCACTTTTCTGGTCTCCTACCACCTTCCATATTCAAATACCCAATTTTAACAATTTCTTCTTTACTATTTTTTTATGTCTAAGATCTTTAATGGAACATAAGAGACTTGCTATAAAAAAAACATAAATTGAATGTTACTTATGTTTTTCAAAAATCAACAACAACATCATTCTCAGAATCAGAACAGCTGCCTGTGCCCAGCCTTGATTCTTTTCTTTATCAGGAGCACCTTATCTTAAATTAGCTAGGACTGCTATCCAATTAAGTAATCCTGGAAACATGTAAATTTTAAATTGAAGCATAAAATTTACACAAAACAAATGTCAAAGATTTTTTCCCCTTAAGTAGTAAGTTAACCTTTTTTATTTGTAAAAAAATAAATTTATTAATAACACAAATACTGGTATTGTATCTAGTCATTATATTGCAGTAATAAAATTATACATACACACACACACACATTAGGTATGGAAATGTTTTGAATTTAATATTTGATTTGTATTTAAACTTATAGTTCAACTGTACTTTTACAAATATTTAAATAATGAATATTTACCATTGAATTGGTTATAACTATAATTTTTTAATATTCCCAATATTATTATCTCATATCTACTGTTTTTTCCATTCACTTGAATAACAATAAGTCAGATTCAGGTTTCACTATTGTAAATAGCAAGTACTACAGTTTCACTGTACTATTTGTTTGTTATTAACATTATTATGTAAGAATTTGATCACCTCCAGCAAAATGTCAGCCACTTTAATAAAAAAGTACACATATTGTCCTTCATATTTATAAATTGATAATTTGTTTTTAATAAACTGAACTAATTTTATTTTATTTTTAAAAAAACTAAGAATAAATTTTGATAACCTGCTCTTTAAATAAAAATTTCCTTAGCATTTCATATAATTAAATGCTGGTTGAGTCAGATTTTCTTGATGCATTAATTTTATTCTACTGTTAAATGTAAATTAATAGTACCAAATTTCATTGCTTTTAAACGTAACCTTAAAAGTATATTCAATTAAAATTTTTTGTAAAAAAATACTTTTCTAAGTTATTATAAAAATAACGTGAAGCAAATTACATACTTAATAAATTAAAAAAAAAAAATTGTTTAATAGAAACATAATGTTCTTTAAATCAAAATATAATAAGAATAAGAAATAGTATTTATGCTGTCCTTACATTAGCAAATGATTTTCTATAAATATATGGTATAAAACACATAAGGAGTAGAAATTTTTTATTTTGAAGCCATTTACTACATTTGTATTGAATCTAATTGCTTCTTACAAACAACGCAGTTATGTAAAAAAATTATGATCAAACTGCCAATCTATTTTAACTTTTCAAGTATTTGTATATTGCTTTTAATGTTTCTACAATTGCTATGTAAATACTTCTTACAAACAACACAGTTTTATAAAAAAATTTATGATCTAACTGCCAATCTATTTTAACTTTTCAAGTATTTGTATATTGCTTTTAATGTTTCTACAATTGCTATATAAATCTAACTTGATAAACATCTTTGGTACTCTTTACTCATATTATATTAACAGTTCAACACATATAAAACACTTCTTACAACAGCTCATTTAAATCATTAATTTATTCTCAATTTTATCCCCCTTGGTTTTATATCTCCAGTATTATGATATGTCACTATTATTATATAAAACTATTGCTGATCTTTTCTACCAAAGTTTCAATTCTTGACACCATAAACTTTATTTTGGAATCTTGATTTTGATTATATATGAAATCCTTTTTCTGTTTTTAGTAAACTTACTTTCAATTTATTTTTTACACAATTCTTAATGCAGGAATTATTTAAAATCAATATCCTATTCTATTATGTTTTAAATAATTTATATATAAAAAAAATCTACTACTCACTCCCTAAAAATAGAATTTGGTCAACTCTAAGAACAGATTCTGCATGCTTTACATATTTTTTCAAAGTTCTATCCTTACCATCAAAATTAAATAACTATGAGTATCACATAGCACAATCCCCCAAAACAATTTATCATTTATTGAGAAGACTTAATTTTCATTTATACAAAAGACTTCCCAAATATTATTTTCCTTTAAATATACAGTATATTTAATTAAATTTTTTATATAAAATCATATCAAAAAAAGGATATTTATGTTAATATACACATATACCTTATGAAACATATCTTTGAGATCCTGTTTTGGATTCACCCAAGATGCAACAGCATCACAAAAGAATATAAAATCATGGACAACACCAGCAGGATTGACTCCAATCATCCCGCAAATGCCCCGAAAAGCGGAATCTTTTTCCTCGTTATCCCGAATGTTGCGAAGAGAAGTGCACCTAGAAAAGATGCAATATATATATATATAGCGTTTTTTTTTTTTAAAAACATCAGCTTAAACAATAATTATAAGGATTTTTTTTAAAAAAAAATTATATATAAAAAAGTAACTATATAATATTTGCATTGTAAATAAATGTTAATTCTTCAAGGAATGAATTGCAATATGCTTTTCAAATAAAAAAAAAAAATACAAATTTCTCATTAGTTTCAAGTATTCAATCTGCTTGAATTAAGTTTCAACTTCTAATTACATAATTTTGAAATACCCATTATCCTTTTCACACTCCATGTAAATATAGATGCTGCTTTTAAGTCTTATTCAGAATGGCTTGGTTAATGGCATACATAAGAGCTAGATATTGCTAAATCAATTGCAACTGATATATACAAAAAAAAAAAACAATTGAATGAAAATTGTTACAAATCAATTAGTTATTTGATACTCATATCTCCTCAGTAAATGTTTATGGGATTTATACAAAATACTGCAAATCACCTGTATTTTTTGAACTCTTTTTATACCAAAAAAACAAACTGCAATATTTTTGCAAATAGTCAAGATATATGATTTCTTTATATATTCTATTATCACATCATATTATTAAAGCTATAGATCAAATTAATTCAACTTTCATGATTAAGATTCAAAGGAAATTCTAAAAGTTTGATTGTTATAATAAGATACTTTTCATTATTATAAAAAACAATTTAAAAAAAAAACAAATAATACTAAAAAAAGATACTTTATAATCTATAAACAACAGGAGAAATAGTGAAACGAGCTAAGCCAATTTGTTAAAAGGAAAATATTATTCATAAGTCATTAGATTACTAGGAACATTAATCTAGCTTATACTCCCAGCCAAAAATTGTAACTTAAAAATGAAGGAAATGCCCATTCAATTAAAAGTTTGCAATACTTTTGTCATATATATTACATAATTTTATATTACAAAATTATGTTTTTCATATGAATACAAAAAATGTCATATGAAATGTTATAAAAATATGGTCTAAGGTAATATTATTTTACATGGTATATTCTGTGTCAAGTGTATTTAATATATTTAATAGAATGTAACAGACACTTGAACCATTATGTAAGTAAATTGGCAAACAGTCTACATATTAGAATAACTAACCAAAAATTTAACTTTTTGCATAAAAATGTAAACAGATCAGTATCTAAACACTTCAATTTATCAGATCACAAGAGAGAAAACAAAGTTTTTTATTTATAAATTTAAGACTTTATAGCCTCCCTCATGGTATGTATAGATACTGTTACATCCATGAATTACCTGGTTACATAATGTTCTATTTTTCATTAATTATTGTTCATGTCAGTCTACAATATTATTATTTGAGATTTAATATGAATACCCAATTTTTATACATATTGTGTATACAGATAGTTTTGGCACACATATATACCTAAATATTGTACAAATATATTTTGCATAAATGTTTTATTAATCTGTATATACATATATCTCATTAATTATTTTTTATTGGACTATTTTAGAAGTTTTATTTATAAAAAAATAAAAATTTTGGAAGTCGATTGGTTAAATTCTGTATAAAAAAGGATTATGGAAATAATTTTTAATGTTTATTTTTTTAAGGACATCATTTGGTTGTATTTACTAATGAAAATCAGTCATCTAGTTGAAATACAAAATATCAGTAGTGTATTTGTTTTTTATTTACTTTCTTTAATTAATTCATATATACTTTTTTTTGTTTCTTATATATATTGTACACTAGCAAAATATATGTTATAAAACTAACCTGCTTTACATATTTCATAATTTAAAAATATATGATCAAACTTAATAAGAAAAAAAAGAATAGTTAAAGAAATAATTAGTTAAGTAGATTATAAAACACAATTTTGTAAAATAAAAAGATTGCATTATATTGTTCTTTTAAAATAGAATAAAACTATTTATTAAAAGCAGGCAGAGAAAAGCATTAGAAAAAAAAAAGAAGAGAGATTTAAAACCCCACTCTCCTTTTTATAAGCTAAAAAAATAAGTTAAAAAGAATAAATGTCTAAAAATAAATCTTAAGAGAAAAATCTAAAAAAAAAAAAATCAATTAGTAAAAGTAAACTTTTGGAATGCCAGTAAGATTTCTGACTGATAATAAAATCGAAACCAATAATTGTAATAATTAAAAACTATCTCTTTGGTATAAAAGTGATAAGATAGTAGATTAATATAAAAAAATGATTAAAGAAAAATGTAAAAATTAATTAAAAAATAGATTTAATAAATGATAAAAATTAAAGTTGTGATAAGGAAAAGAACAATGGGAGAGTAGATATAAAAGTGCAACATATCTATTAATAATTATATTCATTCCAGTTTTCGATCTGTTATTGATTTATTCTGGTCTTTATTACGTATTTTTCCGTGACATTCACTCCGAAATTCGTAGAGATTCACTCAGACCTCCAGAGATACAAATAGCATTACTGCTGCCGACAATATGAATGCCCAAGCCTCAGAATTAGCACAACATGCGTTGTGAGAAAGCTATAGGAGTGTTCGACTGAGCTACATACCCCAAGCCCTGTTAAAATTAACTGTCCTCACCTGGGATCAATCCTTAAGTCATAAAATAGATGCTGCCGCTACCCTCCCCCCCCCAAGTAGCAGAATGGAAGACAAGCCCTGAAACCATCGATAGAGACCAAAAAATCAACCAATTGGAAAGTGACACTAAAGAAAAACAAACCAAAGAAATTGTGTCATCTCACTATCACAAATAATAAAAACCTAGGTAAATATATTTTCCATAATAACTGTCTATAGGCACTTCATATATTTTTTTAAATGAAATGAACTTTAATGAAAGACTATTATAAAATTTAGCCCGAACTAATCATTTATATTTTTCTACATAAAATTTTATTATGTTGTGTTATTTTACGATGTGTGTGCATGAATAAATACTAATGTTTGCTCAATTATTATTTGGTCTACTCTCTCCCTCTCTAGTCACTGCGTTACCATTTAATTAAAGATATGTTTTTGTGTTAAGTTAATGCACTGGACCCCTTGATTAAGAATAGGAGCTACTTTGGAATATTTCAAGTGCTGGATGGTGTGCCTGTCATCCAAGCATGCCAGCTATTAACATATGGTCAGTTGGCACCAGAATTTGATTCTCAAAAGAAATAAAATGCTTTGGATGGCAGGGTTTTGTTCCAGTAGCCAAAGTGGGCTATGGTCAGGAAATGTGGTCATAGTTATGCTTATATAGCTTCGATCTGACCATGGGTATCGTTGATGGTTAGACTATCAATGGTATTCTCCCCTCTTCTTGAAGTGCCATTCCGTTCCTGTGTTTTAGAGATATAATTGAATAATTGCACAATGAAATGATAAATATAAAAGATATTGTTAAATAAATAATGTAAAGAATATAAGAAGTATAAAGAATAAATATGTATTGGGCTTGATAATAAGCTCTTCAAAGCAAAAGTTTAATAAAGTAAAAGGTTAAAACTTAGTTAAAGTCAAAAGATATAAAGGGTATAATAGAAAGATATTAAAAATATAGTAAGTAAAACTATAAAAAGATAAACTCAGTTTAGTAAAAATAAATTAAGCTAGTTCCGACAATAATAAAACCCTAATGTATCAAGTGCTGCCAAAATTGACCAAAAGGTTATGTTAAAGGGGAATTTAAACCTAGTAATAAAGTTTATTTGGAGGGACTGGTTCAATATATATATATATTATTGAATCTAAAAATTAATTCACATTAAAAATTGGTGCAACACTGAAATTCTCAATATATTTTTAAAATAATCTAAGTAATTACATTCCGATTGTTAACAAGCATCATTAATAAATTAGCATTTGCTATTGAAGTTAATAGTTACAAAAATCAATTAATCAGATTTAAAAAAATTTGAAATCTCTTCAAGCAGTGCTAAATTTTGAACCAATTAATTGGTATATAAAATACACCTGGGTCTTGTTTTATGCGGTAGATAGGTTCCTCAGAAAATGCGCACAAAAATACTTAACTTACCTTGAAAAAGGGGGGTACGTACTGTAATTTTCCAAAAATCGCATAAAAGCAAAACAACAACATAAAATTACTTTAAAAATTGCATAAAAAAAAAAAAAAATATGACTAATAAAAAATTTCAAATTTGAAAAAAATTGATACAAGACAAACTTTTTTTTTTTAACTACAGTATTTAATTTTATTCAAAACAATATATTTTTATGTGTAATTTACATTTTTTTCATACATGTACGGTATTTTAATCATTATCGCTATTTGAAACATCAGATTCATCATGATCTGATATGATGTACTGTAGCTTCTCCTTAAACGAAGTCAAGAGGAAATACAACTAAAACGTTTTCCAATCGCTGTTGATCCTCTCAGTTCGCTTAGCGATCTAAAATTGAAATTTTTGTTTCCAAAGAAATTCGTTTTCTTGGGTGTTTTTTTCTCTCTCTCCGTTAGAGTAAACTGAAAGTTTAAAATAAAAATAAGAACTTAGACTTACGATAATAAAAAGACACTGACTTATTACTGTTGGGCAAAATTTAATTAAAACTAACAATTAAAAATTAAATTCTTATTTTTGTCTTTAATTTTTCAATTCCGTTTAAAAATCAAATTTCATCGTTTCACATCACCTTAATTTCAGATCACGTAATTTTTTACAATTAAAAATCAGATTTTAATTGTGGCTGCCGCTGTTACTCACCTTTTAAAAATAAACTTGCGGACACTAAATGATTAATTGCTTACATATTCTTTTTATAAAAAGCAAAAATAGAACGTGATTTAAAATGCAAAAACAACAACATAAATAGTATTTTTCATCTATAACGTTTAAACAGATTTACATTCTAGTCTTGTAAAATTTAATGTGTGTATATAAAATGAGGAAATTCTGATTTTAAATGAATTATGAACTTCTTTATTGCATAAAATCTATTACAATACTATTATAAAGCGCTGAAAATATTGAAATTATTAGATGGAAGTCGAACTCCGATAATGCGCTATTACTTTAAATATGACTGAGTGCATGAAATTAATAATATTTAAAATAATAGGCACTATTGGAGCTTGACTTCTGATCTAATAATTTTTATCGCATACAAGAAATCCGTATAAGAAACAAGAATCGCATAACTTCAAAATCGCATTAAATAAATCTGCATAAACAAGACCCGGGTGTATAGAAAAATAAGTCATGGTTTTATTAATTAGAATGCACAACACACTGTATTTAAAATATTTGTATATTTTTATACACACTCGCTTTGTTTCCATTTTAAAGAAATAACTTGATATTTGACACGTATAAAAAAGTTAATTTAATTTGTGTCTAACAAATTTTATTTTTCTCATAAGTGGACTGTGAATAATTTTTTAATTGAATCAAAATAGAGACTTTTTTCTCTTTCTGCTTTTGAAATTTTATTTTTTTTATTTATGTTTCTAAAATCGAATTGGAAAATAACAACAACAATAACAAAATACAAGCAAATTAAAATCTTTTCACCCACAGTCACTCATTTAAAGATGTATAATCAATGGGCATTAGTTCTCAATTTTGTTTTAAATTATTGGCCTTCTATTACTAATTAAGCAAATAATTTGAATATTTCAGCATCTAAAGTTTTAAACCCAAGCAAACTTGGCTAACTGTTTATATTGAATAATGGTGTTTTAGTTGATATTGTTATTCAAAAACTTTAGCAAAAAAATAATCTATACCAAAACAAAGTATTGCATAACTCTTCTACTTTATATTTTCTCAGCATCTAATCACTTTTACTTTGAGACATTCTTGTAAACGAGAATTATGAAAGATTATTAAAACAAAAAAGTTGAAATGATGTAATTATAGTATATGTATAATAATACTGCTTTAATTTTTTTTTTTAAAAAAATTGCTTTCTTTCCTCAAAGTCATATATTCTGATCACATACAGATTAAAATGATACAAAAAAAATAATCCCTTAATAGATGGTAAACAAACAAACAAACACTATACAATAATTTTATGAAATAAAGATTGATTAACATAATATAGTTGCTTATGATAAATGATAGAAAATCCTATTTTACAAAAAGAATATATTTTCCAATACTCATATATTTTCAACTCCAATTTTAATACGATTTTTATTTAATTAAACTGCTTTAATTTAGATGGAAGTATTTTGAATTTGAACAAATATCAATTAATAAATACTTACTAACAATAGTAATAGTCTAATATAGAAATTGTGATTGTACAAAAGATGTGATCTTAATGTTCTAAGCCTGGTGAAAAAAAATCAAAACTATAAAATTGAACCAGTTTTTTTTTATCTCAAGTCATTTGATAATTTCAAATGATCTTAACTATTTTTTTATATTAATCTAATATATTTAGATCATACATATCTTAGAATGGATTATACATACAATTAGTTGATCAATATAAAACAAAATGTCTATTTATATAGAATTAATATTTTTTCCAGCATGTTCGGTTCAATTTTATTTCTTTAGCATTGCATCATTGAAAAATTCATGAAAACAAATCACTTTATAGTTACGATCATTACAAAACCATGAGCATAATCACATATAAATATTAATAATATTGCATACAATACAATACATACACAATCTCATTCACTAACACCTTTAATATATCATTTTATATATTTTTAAAATCTATCATATTCTCTCTTAAATAGTAAATCGTTTATTTCAGATTAACACTTTCCATATTGCCATTGTCATTCTATAAAAATATTTACCATTTTTTTAGATTGTATGACACTCCACCTAATTAATTGTTAATGCAGCCAAATAAATTATATACTGTACTATAAAAAAAACTCACAAATCTTTATTCTTATAAATTCAAATATATTTATATCCAAAATATTGACTTTTTTTAAAAAAATTTTTTTTTATTTGATCGTGTTTTTCAGAGTAATATTTTATACATTAAAAGATCTATAATAGACTATAGTACATAATAACAAAAATTGAACTGCTTATATGTATGAAAAATTACAAAAACTAATGGATAAAAAACTTCTATATAATATAAATGTGATAATGTACCTTCTTACATTCTAAATAATAATTACATTTCTCAGGACTATCAATTTTTATAGTTTGTACATTTTGGAAACAAGAAAATTACTTATTTTTATTTGGGAAGATGTCATCAGATCCTTAAATTTTATTACTCTTAAAAATTTATTGAATTGAAAAATTAAAAGCAATTATAAAATTACATAATATTAAAAATTGAGATAATAAATGCAATATCTGACAAGAGTTGACAAACTGACTAGTAATAATAAAATTTAATTATTTTAATGTAATTAATTAAGCTAGAAGCCAATATTTCAATAGTTTTGTGTAAAACAACAATTTATAGTTGATTTATTATTCCTCAAAATTTTATATCATGATAGTTAAAACAGTAAACATTTATGAAATTATTTACAATTTTATTACATTTGAAGATACCTAAAATATGGAGCAAAATAACATTTTATTTATTTATAAATATATGATAAGAATTCTATGCCCATACTATAGATTGTAACAACCACTCTCTGCAATAATTAAAATATTAAAAATTTAATGCATTTAGTTTTTCCATTAAAAGAAATTAAAGGGGATTTGAACACAGACTTTCAAACTCCCTACAGTCACCCACTCTATCCAATATAACAGATACATATGACCACATACATGTGAAAAAGATAAATGATCTCCAACACAGCCATTGCAACATCCATCTTTTCTTGTGAAGCATTACAGAAAATTATAGACAAAGTATTACCTTTAAAAAATCTTAACTGAATCAAATAGCATGCTAAAAATGTTTTAAGTGTTTTAGTGGAAATGTGTAAGATTACACTAAATTCAAAATAAAACTATTATATTTAAAAATGTAAATTAGGATAAGAATTGAAAATATGTAGAAGTTATCTAATATAGCACAAACATCTGTCACTCACATTAGTAATATATTTTCAATATTATATACAAAAATGAAATATAAATTGATATTTTTTCTATATTGGAATCATAAAGAATAACTGATAATAAGCTAACATTAGTTTTTTAAGTCTGAGAGAAGAAATATCAGATTTCAGAGTGTCAAACTGATGATGCCTGTTTAGCTTAAGAATTGTTATTCAAAACTGTTTATTTTGAAATGTTTCAAGATTGACAGCCTCAATGTCAAGGGTGATGAATGTATTTACTAAAAATGAAAAAAAATAAACAAAATCTTCCTAGAGCATACTAGGGGCAGAAATCATTGTTTACTGGGAAAGGTTGATGGACATTATAAAGAATTGTAGACAAAATTGGGCAGAAAAAAAAAAAAAACTAGAGATCAATATTTGGGCACTGCAAAATAATATTACGAATTTCAAAATCAATCTATATACTTGGCTAGTTGCCATTTCAAAGCCAAAATTTCATAATAGAGCAGCACTCGTATCACAAATTAAGAACTGGATAATGTATAATAGGAATGTATAAAGTAAAATAAATAATTTCTTTTAGTATTACCAAAAAGTTTACCAACAAGTAAGTTATCTGCCAAGTATCAGTATCCATCATTAAACAGATGAACATCCTCAACTCAAATAATTAGGAAAAACTAGATCCAATATATAAAGCAAATATTTCCCCACATAATACTGCCTTCAACATCGTTAAGCAAAAATGAAATGCTCATGCCTGAGAATATATTTCACATTAGGACAAATGCCTCTTTAATACATTTTTACAGAGAAAGTAAAGTTTATGGTGTCTTTTTCTTGATTTATTCTTTAGATACAAAGGGCTAAATACAAATTTTATGAAGAATAATTGCATAGATAACTAAAAAAATAAAAAAGGCTTGAAGCCTGCTTGGCACTTGGTAAAAAAAAAAGTTTTATCCAGATTTGAAATTGTAGCTATAGTAGGAAGATGCACTAAGCACCACACTAAAGAATCCTTTAAGTTATTACTACATTTCTTTTTAAAAAAAAAACAAGCTTTAAAAAAATAAAAACAAATAAATTATTTTTATCTATTATTTTAATGATAAGCTTAAAAAGAAAATCCATTCCTTAATCTTCATTAAATAATAACTCTGATAAATTAGTATAGATAAGTTAAAACTACTGTATAGGCAAACAAAAAATAATAAAAAGCATTGGATTTTTTTTTTTTTAAGATTTAGAAATAAAAAGTATAGTTAATTTATTTTAAAGCATTTACTTGTGTTTGTTAAGAGATTGTGCATTGTGAAAGATTCTTTTGTAAACTATCACTCCATGAAACAGTTAAGACTTTCATCACATTATTTAACATTTACTCATTCATAATTAAAAAAATAATTAAAAGAGATCCCTGAACTATAATTAAAATATTAAAATGAGATGAAAAAAAAAACTACTAACAGCCACAAGTAAATTTATTGAATCCAAACAATACATTTAAAAAAAAGAAAAGATAGCAAATAGACAAGAAAACCAGAAAACATAATAATAATAAAATATCCAAAGATTTAACTAGGAATGTCATATACTGTATTTCATCATTAGAATACCTGCAAGTAAATACATAAGTAAATATAGAATTGTTTTAAGAAAACAGTTTGTTTCTAAGTCTTAAATTTCAAAGTATCACTTTAAAAAAAAAAATCACTGTAGAAAATAATATATTTATTTTTTAATATTACCTCATCTCCATTTGAAACAAAAAGTGGATTCCAATGTATATTTGTAAATGTTATAAATGAACATATCCTTATTCTGCTAAAGTTTCTTTTTTTTGCAAAGTTTCTTGTTTCATATTAAATTCCAACATTAATTTTTGAAAAAATTTTCTGTAAAGTCAATTATTATTTTTGAAATACTTATATGCTTCAGAATAACAGTCAAGATACCATAACAATAACAAATAATATACTATAAAAAATATTAGAGGGACTTGAATCCAGACTTTCAAGCTCTCTTTAGTCATCCACTCCAATCTTATACAATCGACACACATGACCACATACATGCAAAAAAAATAAATGATCAATATAAATCTAGCTTAAATACACATATATTTAAATAAACATTACAAGCATAAAGCTAAACTAGTCAATAAATAATTAAAAATTACCTCAAATCCAAAAACACAAGCAAAGATTTCACTGCTATAAAAGCAGACTTCTCAAGTGTAAAGAACTACAAAACAACACCATATTTATATTAAACTACCCACAAATCCATTTACTCCCCATCTACTCTTAATATTAAAAGAACTTTTAAATAAGTTAATTGCTTCAGAATAATAAATTTTCAACAATAAAGATTCTTTAATTCTTTTTATTTCATTTCTCTCAAAGAAGGCAACCTTAGGTTCAGCAAAATTAAGTGTGGCCTGTATCTTTTTCATGGACTTACAAAGCAGAACTAAATAACTTAGTTGTAATCTGGATGTATATAATCAGATAATTCAATTTCTCAAAATTTTGCTTTAAAAAACAATGAAAAACATGTTTGAGCAATAGTTGTTTTTCCTCAACAGATTTTTAGGTTATCTACTTTTGTCAAATTGTACTTAATTATGTATACAATTTTTTTTAAAAAAAAATATTAGCAATTCTAAACATATATTTTTTCTACATAAAAAGCATATGACCCTCAAATTTTTGCAGTTATTAATAGAAATAATTAAAAATTTAATTAAACTCTGTTAGCTTAACAAGAAAGATCTGCAAGTGTGTGTTTTTTCTTTTGATCTAGAATATTTCAGATAATATTCACAACATGTTTTTTCCCCCCGTTTGTTAAAAACTTTCACCACTGACAAATTTAAAATAATGAGAATGATTTCTGCAAAGCATATTAATCAAATCAGATTTAAAAAGTGAGTAAATATAAATACACCTTTTACACTTATGAGAAGTTTTTTAAAAAAGTTAGTTTACCATATAAAATAAAATCTATTACGTGATAAACTGTATATTTTTTATATAAACTAATCCCCAATTCCACAAATATAATTTACACATTGATATATGTAGCATTTTTTCACAATGGTACATTCATTATTGTGATGGAATATCATCTCTTCAAAGCCAATTTTCCACTTCTTTCACCATCATACTTTCAGTGTTATCCACATATTTTTCTAATAAATTGAATCATTTTACAATAATATTCATTTACTTGTTTTCCTAGATATTTTGTAATGCTTTTGCTAACACAATTCAAAACTATTGATAATTTTATTGTCTATCTTTAGTGTTTACCTTTTACATTCATTAAGTTAGAAAGTTATCCTTAATCTATGTTTTTATTCAATTTAGTAGTATACAAGTTTAATATATAAGAGATGTCAACATATAACCCAAACTAATTTCTTTGCTCATGTAAAACTAGTCTGTTGCCAGTTTCAATTGTAGCTGCAAGTCACATAAAAATACTGTAAGAATAAAATGTTCTGATAAATTTGTTTCTTTAAGAACATTTCATAATTTTTCATGTTCAACTGAATCAAAAATCCAGTTATAATAAAGCACATGCTATTTTCTTCAAATAATTCTTGGCTATTTCAATTATTCAACAAGCATTAGCAATGTTAATTCATTTCCTTGATCTATCTTTCCCAAAATCATTTGGACATATAACATTCTATATATTGTATAAAAAATATTATATGTTAATCACACTTGACCTTTTTTCATCATATAATGATTTCATCCAATGTGTACTTACGCTGATTTCCACATTATCTGTCATAATTTTGTTAAAATTTTTATTAATTCTTTTTTGATTTTCTATAAAATTTCTGATGCAATGCTACCAAATTTTGTGGTTTTATCTTTCGGCAATAATCTCAAAATTTATCTATTTTAAATTCATTTAGCAATTTAGTTTTTCAGCATATTGCTGTTTATTTATAGATGTAAAAAACACAAATTTTAAAAACTGAGCTTAAATAGATATTTCTCTCTTACAATTTTTGAGAAACATGGTATGGATTGTGTTATCAGAGGACTCATAAATCAGTAAAAATCAATGTTTTTAAGCATTGAAAAATGAATGTCAAATAATGTATGAAGAATACATATAAATGCATTAATTATATACAAACAGAAAAGTTCCAAGTTTTTTTTTTATTTTTATCAATTCTGTTTTTTATATTAAAATAAAGAAAAAATCATTATAAGAATAAAGTCTGAATTACATTTTGGTCTCTAAAAATGAAATCTGATCAAACATCTGCTACATTAATCTAACTAATATATTAATAATCAACCCTTAAGTTATCAACAATATCAACTTGTAGTCAAGACAGTATCTTAATAGCTTAAGGGTTGATTGTTATTATCTACATTTATGATCCTATTAAAGGCTTGAATAATTGGCTTTATTGTCTTACTAACTATATGTTATATATATTGTTTTACAATAAACATATAGATTTTTTGATGTAGATTAGCCAGTCTCCAGCCATTTAATCTTTCCCCCCAAATTTTATTTCAATTTTTTAAATAGCATTGCAAACTATGTAGAATATTTTTATTTTTCCTTAAAATTTTTTAAAATTCCCTATTCTTATAAAATTATATATATATATTAAATACATAAAAGCACACCAATTGTGCATAAAAAGAAAAATTTTAAAAAGCTTCTACACAAAACAATTATTTAATCTATTTACATTGTAGCAATGAGCATTCCAATGCCAAATAAAATTTAAAAATATATATATATATATCTAAAACAATCTGATTAGACAAGTGTTCTACTGAAAAGTATAAGATTTTACTGATCTACACATCTTCAATCATCCTAAATAACGATTCACATATTTTCTAATAACTATAATAGCTAAATTTTGCAATAATGAGTAGTATATCATTTTTATCTATTTAACTGATACATATGCATACAAAATCATAGTATTTTTGTTGTTATACATTTTGAGAATCATGATATGGATGCAAATAATCAAGCAATTCATAAATTAAATTAGTTTCTCAATATATATATTTCAAACATTTTCAGCACTGAGAAATTAGAAATGTCGAATGATTTTTCCAAAATAGAATTGTAAAACAGGAAAACTAAATTAGACTTAATAAAAAATAGTTTGCTATTAATTTTATTATTGATATTCTAATAATACGCCACAAAATCCATCACAGACCAAAAATTCACATTTTCTATTATCAAACAACCTAATATCAGAATAATGATCTAAATTGCTTTTTCTCCAGGATGATCAAACATTTGGTTTTTAAAGCTTCACAAATTTATCAATGTAACAGTATAATTCATTCTTATCAATTGCTCCTGTTTCTTTGGGTCACACTTTTCTAACATATTAGATAATCTCACAATATGATTAAAATAAAACATTTTCAGTTTATCATTTATACTTCAAAATTTAGGCACTATGTTAAACATGTAATAGGAAAGGTATACCTACTTAATATTAAAAACATTATCGAAACTCACTAAATAGATACAAAATTGATTGACTTCATTAAAAGAACAAGATATGGCAGAGATAAAATTAAATGAAGAGTTATAATTAGACAAAGTAAATCTTTCAGAAAGATATACTGTTTCACATTAAGACCATACAGACAAAAAGAATCTCATGTATAGAAATAATTTGAGATTCAAAGATTAATTTATGTAGTTAACTTTGTTGTTTATTGTTGTCTTTTATTCTTTTGGAATTAGCACAATCATGCGTGTTTATAAATAACTAATTAATCATAATATATATATACACACAATTTTCTTACATATTTAAAATATAAATGCATGAGAGTGGTCAAAATAACAATTTAAAAAAAAAAAAAAAAATCAACAATCTGAATCTATTGTCAAGGTAACCCTCTTTTTACAATAAAGGTACACGGTCCATCTTTATTTATGGTCCACTATGTTTTATAGACCCAAAAAATTGCAACTTGACTTTAGAGAATGAGATGATTAATTCAAAGAAATTTAAATAAACCTCATTAAACAGGCAAATATAACCTGCACTGAAATCAAACTAACAAATAGTCAAATATAACTTTTAAATTTTACTAAAACTATGTATATATGTATTTATAATCAAGAAATGCAATTCAATATACACCTAGACCTCACTTAGCGATTGGCTACTTAGCGATATTTCACAATAACGATCATCATCAATTTGTACCCACTACTTTGATTTACAATCGATAATTCACATCAAATAACCAGTTACTTAATCTTCAGTTACTATTCAAATTTTTTGGCAAATCTTGAATTTTGCATCACTGATGATGTCAGAGAATAAGTATTTTAAAGTCATTTTACCCAAAAAACAATCGACTTATAGCAAATATAAAATAAAAGAAAAATAAACTTAGCATATGTTTTAGAAAATTAGTACAATTAGATTTTTTTTTCTTTTAAAATAAGTTGAATTTTTTTTCTTTCTAAAGTTGACTGATTTACGATACGCATACACGTTTTGTTACTTTGGTGTACAATAATAAGTCTTTATGTTCAAGTAAATAATTTATAATTAAACATTGTTTTTTAATTTTAATATTTTCACATAAGTAATAAACATAAATGTACAGTAATATGTACTAATATATATATATGCGCTATTTACACAGATAATGAAGCTAGAATAAAGTGACTTTTTTTTTTAAAAATGCATTTCAATATGGATTTTTTTTTCATTACGATGAAAAACTTCTGCGGAAGAATATAATACCCTAAATTAAAATTTAGTTTCACTTTCCCTTTCTTTTTGCCGTACTGTACTTTTTAAATAGAGAAAATATGCATTTTTTCCCTAGTGATATAAAACTTTTCTTTTTAGATACTGTGCACTTTACACGTACACTGCATTTGATAAATAATTTTTTAATATGTACTTTATTCCCAAGTTAGTATAATCTTGTAGAAAAATGATTCTAGAATAGAGGAAAGAATACTGTTTATTAATATTGCTAAATTTAAATGAATAAAAAAGTTTAAAAAACTTCCCATATTCATTTGAAAAACACCATGCTATAAAAATTCTCAATCTTATTTTTATAAACTCATGCTCAAAAATGAATATCAAAATGTAATTTAAATTACAATATCACAGTCATTTCAAAAAACTTAATGAAAATCTAAGTAATCTCTCTTGATAATGTAATCCCTAGATTTATGCAACCCAAGTTATGCATATAATTAAACAATTTCCAAATCATTTTCTTAAAAAGTTGCTTTAATTTTTCAAAATACATTGGAAAGAATATTTAATATTGATAACATTTTCATTTTTCAACAGGCATTTAGAACAAATTCTATATTATTATCAAATCAATTTTATGCAGAATAAAAAAGAGAATAGATTACTATCTGCATTTAAATAATACATGCATTAAAAGGTTTCATTGTAAATTTATTTAATTTTTTTATACAAAATAAATCAGTATTAATATGCAAAGTAATTTACTTAAATATAGTCATGCTCATCCCACATAGACTGGGAAATTTTTTTATATATTCACATTTCTGCAACCATTATTGGACATGGGTAAATGAAAATTTAATTAGATATTCTCCTACAGAATATATCGTTCTTTTCAATGAAAGTGTCAATCATCTTTGACAATTTTTACCTGCATAGCACAGGCCAAAATAGCACGTTCAATTAGCAATAATATACTTTTGTTGTTTTGGATGTACAATTAATAAATAATTATAACAAATTTTTGAGAATCATGGTACGGATGCATATAAATCAAGCTATTCATACATCAAGCTATTAATCATTTTCTCAAAATAAAATATATATTTTTAAACTGCTTTTACTTTTCCAAAAATAATTTTAAGGCAAACTAAATGTTAATGATAATTTAGTTGAAATTTAGATTTTGGATTATAGGGTCAAAATATGGCTACACATGAACATTATCCTTCAAAAAAATCCATCATGCTTTATAACAGGGGTGGCAAAACTCTTAGATTTTGGGGGCGGGTATGTTTTTTCCAAGGTTTTTCTGAACCGGAAAAAAAATGTTATTTTTTCTGGAATGAAAACCAGAACAGAAAAAATTATGGTTCAAAGTTCTGTTTTTTTTAAAGAATGTTCTTATGAATTAGTGTTTATTGTTTTTATATAAAGGCTTTTTAGGTACTCACAAATATTGATGAAGCTTTTAAAAGATACTTACGAACTGATTTTACTATGATTACTATTAAATTACCGCAGCTCCCTCCAACATAACAATATGTCCATGACATTTTATAAAATATCTATTAAATTACATATAAATTATTATTTTCTAGAGCTGGTTCTGAATTTTAAAAAAAA
The DNA here is from genome assembly GCA_028023455.1 of Epiperipatus broadwayi. Classification (NCBI taxonomy): domain Eukaryota; kingdom Metazoa; phylum Onychophora; class Udeonychophora; order Euonychophora; family Peripatidae; genus Epiperipatus; species Epiperipatus broadwayi. The sequence goes on from JAQFVV010012411.1 coordinate 8,796,844, forward strand.
ATTCAAGGAAAAAAAAAAAAAAAAATATTGTATTAAAATAAATTAGATGCAAATTTTACAAAAAAAAAATACATAACAACAATAAAAATAATATTTTACAACAAGTCCTCTTACTTCTGTGCCTTAAAAAATCCCCCACATTTTCTCTGCTAACTAGTCTTTACAATAAATAAGCAAAGTTTGTTTCTTGCTTTGACAACTATTTTCTTTCATAGATCGAGGAAAAGTTCTGCTTCCTTTTAAATCTTGTGAGGATTATTTGCTAGCTAGATGAAGTGTTTTAAAAGTTCACAACTTGTTTGTTTTAATATCAGTTTGTTAAAATCATCGTTTCTCCAGACCAAGTTATTTTCATTTCTCCTTGCGAAAATGGCAATTAAATATTTTAAAGAATTTTACCTCTAGAGTTACACAAAAATTATTTGATTCTTTTCAGCTTTTTCCAACTTAGATTTATTTTTGAGATCGACAATAACAACAAGTGTTATTTTAAATTTAACTATTTTTAAATGAGAATAATTTTGGATTTTTATTTTTTTTTATTCAAATCAGCTCTGAATTTATCACTACAATTTGTCAATGTTCACGTCAGCTTTGCGGTCGACTTCTAGAGACCTTGCAGTTGACATCTTGGCTGCTTTATAAGATCTGATTCATATTCTTCTATAATTAAAAAATATTACTCAAAATTCTGCAATAAAATGTCAACTAAAACTAAATGAATACTCCAAAATCTTAAATCACATATACAACTCAAATTTCAATTAATACTTTAATAAATTATGCTATTGCAGAGTATGCCATCTTTCTGATATGAAATAATTCAAGTATTTTCACTAACATCACATGAATGGTTAATATAAACAGCTATAAGAGGTAAAGTATATATGTTTCATTATAATCTGCCTACACTATACAAACACAAAATAGTCAAATACAATAACAAGGCAAAATTTTACAATCGATTCTCTATTATTATCAACTATATAATAGTGAAGATTACTATATACATTTAACATTTTGATCATTTACAGCGGCAACGGAGCGCCGAGGTGACACTTCATTGAAATTTTATGTTCTTTTTAAAATTACATGAAAACTACAAGCATGACATCAACAGAAATCTCAGCATTCGTTGTTGCATTTTTCAATTTTTTTTTTTAATGATGTTTATTACATTAAAATCCCAAAAAAATTGGATTTTTTATGAATATTTTTATGGATAGGTTCATTTAATTTTTTCCTCAGTTTACTATAACGTATTAAAAATACGGCGATAATTCACATTTCAAGAACTTCAAAATCCAATCAGAATATCGGGTTGTACGTATTAAAAATTTTTATTTTTTAATTATTTGAATAGTAAATTTTTAAAAATTATTTGATAAATGGTATGTTTGCGTTTGTATTGGTATCTGTGTAATATATAAATTATATATCATTTATGGTCTTAATTATGCGTATATAAATTTAAACATTTGTATTCAAATACAACAAAAGTAGTTTATGTAATTTTGGGGCTCTGATCTACGTTTAGGCAATCTTAATTTCTAGATATAATGATTCTCAAAAGGTTAAATAATTTATACTATACTTATTACTATGTTTATATATTACTGTCTTTAAGTTTAAATTTTAGGACTGATTATCAAATATACAGAAATTTTGCAGTTGACAAAGCAACGACAAAATTTACTGGGCATAGTACCATGTGGAAATATAAATACTTAAAACCAACAAAGAAAGATTTCAAATGGTGTATGTGTGGAGATAACCACAATAGTTATGTATATACCACATGAAATTGTATGCAGGCAAAGAATCAAATTCTGATTCTTGCCTATGCCTTGGTACTCATGCTGTGGAGTCAGTAGTTTTGCCACATCTTGCATCACATTATTTTCAATTCTATATAGCTAGCAAATGAAGTATATGCAAATAAATTATATCCCTGTGGGACAATAAATATAACAAGATAGCATCACTGGTTTGCATAAAGAATATAAACATCACTGATATATACAAAAAATATAAAATGAAGAGATGAAACTCATTTTAGCAGTGATACAGACAGTAACTACAATTTCTAGTTTTAGATAGACAAGAACCCAATTGCTATGATGACAAATGCATATCCATCTTCTGGAAATGATTTGTTTTGTATCTTTTATTAGGATGAATCTTTTTCTTATGGATACCTTTGAGATTTATCATCTTTGGGGTACAAGATAAAAATGAAGAATTCTTATGTGAATACTTCTGGAAATTCTGAAGCTATGGATTATCCCAGGTAAGAAATATTATATATGGTTTGAAAGATAATTTTGTGAGGAATACAAAAAAATTATCAATGAAGATGTAATCAAAACTTAGTTAATGATAAATTAGAAATTATGAACAAACAATGAAGTAATAATTATGTCGGATGTTGAAATTTCTTTTTTTCTCCTTATTTTTAAAATGGTTATCATTATTTATCTTAGCCTTATTGTTTTCTTTAGTTTTTCTAGTTTCTATCAATGTAAAACTTTTTGCTCTAACATTATTAAAACTGAAGTTATTGTGAAAATTGTCTCAAGCCAGTTTTTTAAAAATTCAGTACAGCGGCCTGGACACCAAAGAAGTTAAACAATGTAAACATAAAAAAATATTTTACTAAAATTTTATCTTTTTACATACAAAATAAATCAGTAATCAATATGTAATGTAATTTACTTAAATATAGTCATGCTCATCCCACACAGACTGGAAAAATGTTTAAAGTGTTCAAAATACTGCAATCATTATTGGAAATGGCCAAATCAAAAATTGATTAGAATATATGGCTTTTCTGAATGAAAGTGTCAATCATTTTTGACAATGATTATCTGCATGGCATGGGTCAAAATAGCATGTTCACATAATAATAATCCACTTTTATTGTTATAGGTGTAAAATTAATAAATAATTTTAACAATTTTTTGAGAATCATGGTACGGATGCATATAAATCAAACAATTCATACATCAAGCTATTAATCATTTTCTCAAAAAAAAAAAAAAAAAAGGGGGGTAGTTTTTTAAATTATATTTTTATTTAGCCACAAATAATTTTATGGCAAACTAGTCAAATTAAATTTCATTAAGACCATACAAGTTGATGACAATTTATTTGGAACTATATAAACTGTAATACTCAATAATCTGAATGAAATAATGCCAGACATCTAATTTGTGCAATGCATGTGTTATGATAAAATTGGTCATACACACTACTGTATTTTTATTCCTAACTACCATTGGCAGGATTAAACATAAATGACAGTCATTAAAAACTAGAACTATGTTCTTTTGTTGGGGCAAAAAATTACACCAAATGATACCAAACACTATAAGGAACATCTGGATGAAATATATATAAAGATACTGGGAAAAGGACAATTCTTCATAAGCACATTTAAGCAATAAATTTAATTTATTTAAAAAAAAGCAATGCATGAAGTTTTTATAATTTATTTTTATCATTATTACTAAAGTGATCACTAATTATCTAAAAAAACCATTATAAAAAGCATGTGAATTTAGAGTTTGGATTATACGATTAAAATATGGATATACACGAACATTTGATTCACGGTTAAACAATTATATAATCCATAAATAAAATCCATCAAGCTTTATAAGATCTCATTCATATACTATAATTAAAAAATATTACAACTAAGTAATAGAATGTCAACTAAAACTAAATAAATCCTCCAAAACTTAAATGACATATATATCTCAAATTTCAGCCATTAATCTAATAAATTATCCTGTTGCAGAATATACCATTTTTCTGCTTTGACGTAACTAAAGTACTCTTGCTAACTTCACATGAACAGTTAATAAGGACAACCATAACAGGAAGAGTAACATTGAAGAATAATGTTTAATGAAGTCTGCCTACATTATTCAAAAACAATCAATTATGATAACATTTTCATTTTTCAATAGCCAAAATTTTAGAACAGATTCACAATTATCTCATCAATTTAATGAATAAATAAGATAGATACATTTAAACAATATACACATAAAAAATGTTTTACTGAAATTTTACCCATTTTACATACAAAATTAATCTCATGCACAATGGGAAAAAAACATTTATATGTTTAAATTACTACAATCATTATTTAAAATGGCCAAATAAAAAATTGATTAGATGGTAAAAAAAAAGCTTGAAATTAATTAATTAATACATATGTGTTTGGTTAATTGTATAAAATTTGTACATCACAAAAAATGACTCAATCCAGTGGACCACATTAATCCATCTTTTTACTATCAAGCTATCAGCAAGAAATTCAAAAACAATCTTTGATATTAGCAAATTCTCTGTACAGTATTGCCACCAAGTGAAAGCCCTAGTAATTTCCTACAGAATATAAAATTTTTCTCAACGAAAATGTCAATTGTTCACCTGCAAGGCATAGACCAAAATAGCACGTTCAATTAATAATAATTCACTTTTATCGATTTAGATGTATAATTAATACATAAATGCAACAAATTTTTGAGAATCATTGTACGGATGCATATAAATCAAGCAATTCATACACCAGGCTATTAATCATTTTCTCAAATATATATATATTTTAAATCTGTTTTTACTTTTCTAAAAATAATTTTAGGGTAAACTAGTCAAATTAAATTTGATTAAAAAGAAACGTAAGACATGACATTTATCTGGATCTATATATTCTGTAATCTTCAATAATTATCATGAAACTATGTTAGACATATAATTTATGCCGTTCATGTGCTGTAATAAAATTGCCCATATGCAGTACTATATTTTTATTCCTAATTACTAATAGAGAGATCAAACATACAGTGATTAAAAACTAGAACTATGTTCTTTTGCACAGAGGGGCTGGGGGGATTACACTAAGAGATATCAAACAAAGAACATCTAGATCCTGGAAATACAACATTTTTTGTAAGCACATCTAGAAAAAATCATAAAAGGCTTGGGAATTTAAATTTTGGATTATAGAATCAAAACATAGATACCAATATCAAACAGGCAAAATTCTCCATACAGTAGTGCCACCCTGTGCCAATCAGAGTAATGAAAGGATGCCAGAAGGCTTGTGCGCCACCCTGTGCCAATCAGAGTAATCAAAGGATGCCAGAAGGCTTGTACATAAAATCCCCATCTAGTGCCTACTCATCTAATATCCCCAGACTAGTTTCTGGCTTGTGGCACTACTGTATAGAGAGTTTTGCCTGCTTAATAACAGTTATGTGTTAGCATAAGAGATGGTGATCATGTGATGTCAATTATATTATCCATAAATAAAATCCATCATGCTTTATAAAATCTCATTCATATTCTTCTTTAATTAAAGAATACTACTCACAACTCTTTAATAAATTATCAACTAAAATTAAATGAATATTCCAAAAACTTATCACATATACAATTCAAAGTTCAGCTATAAATGAAATAAATTATGCCATTGCAGAGTATACCATATTTGTGATTTGAAGTAATTCAACAATAACATCACATGAATAGTTAATAAGAATAGCTATAATAGAGTAACATTGACGAATGTTTCATTATAATCTCCTTATATTATACAAACACAAAACTGTCAATTATGATGACATTTTGATTTTGCAACAGGCAAAATTTTTGAACAATTTCTCTATTATTATCAAATCAATTTAATAAAGAATAAATAGTAGTGGCAATTATTATCTACATTTAAACAATGTACACATAAAAAATGTTTTATTGGAATTTTTCTTTTTTTTTGCATACAAAATATATCAGTATCAATATGTAATTTACTCAAATATAGTCATGCTCATCCCATGCAGACTGAAAAAAATTTTTTAGGTGTTCAAATTAGTGCAATCATTATTGGAAATGGCCAAATAAAAAACTGATTACATAATCTTCTGCAGAATATATAGCACAGACCAAAATAACATGGTCAATTAATAATAATTCACTACTATGGATTTGGAAATAAAATTAATAAATAATTAAAACAAATTTTTGAGAATCATTGTACAGATGCCTGTAAATCAAACAATTCATGTATCAAGCTATTAATCATTTTCTTAAAAAAAAAAAAAAAAAAGGTAGTTTTCTATAATATATTTTTATTTTGCCACAAATAATTTTAGAGCAAACTAGTCTAATTAAATTTGATTAAGAAGAAACATAAGTTGACCATTTATTTGGAACTATATAATCTGTAATCTTCAATATGACAGACATAATTTGTGCAATAGACGAGCTGTGATAAAATTATTCCTAACTACCAAGGGCAGGATCAAACAAACAAAAGTCATTAAAAACTAGAACTATGTTCTTTTGCGGGGTGAAAAAAAATATACTAAGAGATATCAAGCATTATAAAAACATCTGCATAAAATGTATATAAAGATGCCGAAAAACAACATTCCTAATAAGAATATTCAAGCAATAATGTAATTTTTTTAAAAAAGCATTTATTTAATATATTACCATTTAATTTTTGAAAAGCAATGCATTAAGTTTTCAAAATTTATTTTATTATTATTAGTAAAGTTATCACTAATTATCTAAAAAAAAAAAAAAATTATAAAAAGCATGTGAATTTAGATTTTACAATCAAAATATGGCTACACATGAACATTTGAATAGCTGTTCAACAATTATATTTTCCATAAATAAAATCCATCATGCTTTATAAGATCTCATTCATATATTTCTATAATTAAAAAAATATTACATCCCAATAATAAAATGTGACCTAAAACTAAATTAATCCTCTAAAACTTAAATGACACATACAACTCAAATTTCAACTATTAATCTAATAAATTATGCTGTTGCAGAATAATCCATCTTTCTGTTTTGAAGTAATTCAGCTAAGGGCAGCCATAATAGGAAGAGTAACATTAAAGAATGTTTTATTGTAGACTGCCTACATTATTCAAATATAAAACTTCAATTATGATAACATTTTCATTTTTTAACAGCCAAAATTTTATAACAGATTCACTATTATCTAATCAATTTAAAAAAGAATAAATGAAAAACAGATTACCATCTACATTTAAATAATATACACATAAAAAATGTTTTACAGAAATTTCTCTCTCTTTTTTTTTTACATATAAAATAAATCAGCCTCAATATGTAATCTACTTAAATATGATGCCACTCATTCTCATGCAGAATGGGTAAAAAACATACTCAAATTACTGCAATCATTATTTAAAATGGCCAAATAAAAAATTGATTAGATGGTAAACATTTATTGATGAACACATTAAAGCTTGCACTTAATTAGTATGTATGTGCTTGGTTAATTGTATAAAATTTGTACACCACACACACACAAAAAGACTTTTCCAACCAGTACACCACCTTAATCCATCTTTTTAGTATCAAGCTATCAGCATGATATTCAAAAACAATATTTGATGTTATGTGATGCACTGTGACCTCTCCTTATATAGACTCAGGAATCTCTCAGCAATTATGCCCATAGAAACCTGCTAGCCACTTTATCTTCCCTTTCCATTCCCTACCTTAAGTTTTCCCATATGCTGCTCCATCCCATTTCCACAACATAATCTTTGTCAACTCCATGGCTTTTATATCTAAATCTCCTTATCTTCCCCCAAACCGAGCATAAAATCAATAACCCACTTTCTGTATAATCACTTTCCTTACATTTATTCTTCCACAACTTCATTATTTGTATCTTTTGTACTTTCAGGCATTTACATTCAATTAACAGATGTCTAATATTTTCTATGCCTTCCTTACACAACTTGCAGACTAAATCAACCACTTTTTCCTTAAATAGTAAACTACTTCCCTTGCTATTATCATAAATTAACTTGCACCCAATGTTCCGTTTACTTCTATATATATTTACATTCTTTTTATTCTCCGTACTAGTTCTCCATCTCTCCAACTGTTACCAAATTCTCTGTACAGTATTGCCACCAAGTGGAAACCCTAATAATTCCCTACAGAATATATGACTTTTCTCAATGCAAGTGTCAGTCATCGCTGACAATGTTCAACTGCAAAACAAAGGCCAAAATAGCATGTTCAATTAGTAATAATCTACTTTTATCAATCTGAGTATATAATTAATATATAAATATAACAAATTTTTTGAGAACTATTGTATAGATGCATATAAATCGAGCAATTCATACACCAGGCTATTAACAATTTTAGCAAAAAAAAAAAAAAAGTATTTTTTAAATGTTTTTATTTTTCCAAAAATAATTTTAGGGCAAACTAGTCAAATTAAATTTGATTAAGAAGAAACATAAGTTATGACAATTTATTTGGAACTATATATTCTGTAATCTTCAATAATTAGCATGAAACTGTATTAGACATAAAATTTGTGCCATTCATGTGCTGTGATAAAATTGTCTACATACAGTACTGTATTTTTATTCCGAAATACCAATGGAATGATCAAACATACACATAAGTGATAAAAACCTAGAACTCCTGCTCTTTAGTAGGTGGGGTGTTTACATTAAGAGATATCAAACAGTATAAAAAACATCTGGATGTATATATGCTGGAAAAGCAACATTTTTCATAAGCACAATCGCACATTAAAGTTAATTTTTCTTCAAAAGCATTTTTTTAATATATTACCAATTAATTTTTATTTATTTTATCATGATTACTAAATTGATCATTAATTATATAAAAAAATCATTATAAAAGGTAAAATTTTAGATTATGGAATCAAAATATGGACACTCATGAACATTTGAATAGCTCATCAACAATTATATTATCCATAAATAAAATCCATTATGCTTTATAGGATCTCATTCATATTCTTCTATAATTAAAATATACTACTCACAACTCCAATAAAATATCAACTAAAAGATGAATACCCCAAAAATTAAAACACACGTACAACTCAAAATTTCAGTTATTAATGAAATAAATTATGCTATTGCAAAGTATTTCATATTTCTGATTTGAAGTAATTCAACTATTTTCACTAACATTACATGAATGGTTAATAAGAGCAACTATAATAGATAGAGTATAAACATTGACGAATGTTTCATTATAATCTGCCAACACTATACAAATACAAAATTGTCAATTATGGAAACATTTTGATTTTTCAACTGACAAAATTCTCTAACAGTTTCTCTATTATTATCAAATCAATTTAAATAAAGAAGAAATAGTAGTGGAGATTATTATGTACATTTAAACAATGTACACATAAAAAATGTTTTGCTGAAATTTTACTTTTTTTTTTTCGCATACAAAATAAATCAGAATCAATATGTAATGTAATTTACTTAAATATAGTCATGCTCATCCTACACAGACTGGAAAAATGACCAAATAAAAAAATGATTAGATATTCTCAAATAGAATATATAATAAGTTTTCTGAATGAAAGTATGAATCATCTTTGACAATGATTATCTGCATGGCTCAGGCCAAAATAGCATGTTCATTCAGCAATAATCCACTTTTATTGTTTTGGGTGTAAAATTAATAAATAATTTTAACAGATTTTTGAGAATCATGGTACAGATACCTATAAATCAAATAATTCATACATCAAGCTATTAATTATTTTCTTACATAAACGAAAGTCATTAAAAATTAGAAGCATGTTATTTTGCTGGGAAAAAATTACACTAAGAGATATCAAACATTATAAAGAACATCTGGATGAAATGTATATAAAAATGCTGAAAAATCAACATTCTTTATAAATACATCTAAGCAATAAATTTCCTTTTTTTTTTTTTGAACGAATATTTTTAATATGTTACTTTTTAATTTTTGTAAAAGCAATGCATCAAGCTTTTCAATTTATTTGATCAATATGACTAAATTGATCATTAATTATCTAAAAAACTCATTATAAAAAGAATGGGCATTTAAATTTTGGATTACAGTCAAAACATGAATACACATTAACATTTGAATAGCTGTTCAACAATTATATTATCCATAAATAAAATCCATTATGCTTTATAAGATTTCATTCATATACTTCTATAATTAAAAAATATTACAACTCAGCAATAAAATGTCATCTAAAATTAAATGAATATTTCAAAACTTAAATGACATATACACCTCAAATTTCAGCTATTAATCTAATAAATTATGCTGTTAGAGGGTAAGCCATCTTTCTGCTTTGAAGTAATTCAACTACTCTCGCTAGCTTTACATGAATGGTTAATAAGGCAGCCATCACAGAAAGAGTAACATTGAAGAATAAATGTTTTAATGTAATCTGTCTACATTATTCAAACACAAACTATCAATTATGATAACATTTTCATTTTTCAACAGCCAAAATTTTAGAACAGATTCACTATTATCTAATCAACTTAATGAAGAATAAATAAGAGAACAAATTACTATCTACATTTAAACATATACACATAAAAAATGTTTTACAGAAATTTCTTTTTTTACATACAAAATAAATCAGTTTCAATATGTAATCTAGTTAAATATAATCATACTCATTCTCGTGCAGAATGGGGAGGGGAGGGAAACCCCATTTATATGTTCAAATTACTACAATTATTATTTAAAATGGCCAAATAAAAAATTGATTAGATAGTAAACTTTATTTACTAATAAACACATAAAAGCTTGCACTTAATTAATTATGTGTTTGGTTAATTGTATAAAATGTGTACATTGCAAAAAAAAAAAAAGGACTTTTTCACCCAATAGACCCCCCCCCCCCCACTAATTGATCCATCAAAAGTATCAGCATGAAATGCAAAACAATATTTAATGTTAGTAATCTCTCTGTACAGTATTATCATCAAGTGCAAGCCTTAGTAATTTCCTACACAATATATGACTTTTGTCAATGAAAGTGTTCACCTGCAATGCAAAGGATAAAATAGCATGGTTCAATTAGCAATATTCCATTTTTATCGATTTGGATGTACAATTAACAAACAAAAAATTTTTTGAGAATCATTATACGGATGCATATAAATCAAGCAATTCATACACCAGGCTATTAATCATTTTCTCAAAAATATATATATTTTAAATGTTTTTACTTTTCCAAAAATAATTTTAGGGCAAAGTAGTCAAATTAAATTTGATTAAGAATAAACATATAAGTTATGACTATTTATTTGAAGCTATATAATCTGTAAACTTCAATAATTAGCACGAAACAATGCCAGACATATAATTTGTGCCATTCATGTACTGTGATAAAATTGTCCACATGCAGTACTATATTTTTATTATTCCTAACTATGAATGGTGGGATCAAACACACACATAAGTGATTAAAAACTAGAACTAATGAGAACTATGTTCTTTTGCCCTGGGGGGTGGGTGGATTACACTAAGAAATGTCAAACATTATAAATAAAACAACTTGTATAGAAAAACCTGGAAAAGCAACATTTTTCATATTCTTCTATAATTAAAATATACTACTCACAACTCCAATAAAATATCAACTAAAAGATGAATACCCCAAAAATTAAAACACACGTACAACTCAAAATTTCAGCTATTAATGAAATAAATTATGCTATTGCAAAGTATTTCATATTTCTGATTTGAAGTAATTCAACTATTTTCACTAACATTACATGAATGGTTAATAAGAGCAACTATAATAGATAGAGTATAAACATTGACGAATGTTTCATTATAATCTGCCAACACTATACAAATACAAAATTGTCAATTATGGAAACATTTTGATTTTTCAACTGACAAAATTCTCTAACAGTTTCTCTATTATTATCAAATCAATTTAAATAAAGAAGAAATAGTAGTGGAGATTATTATGTACATTTAAACAATGTACACATAAAAAATGTTTTGCTGAAATTTTACTTTTTTTTTTTCGCATACAAAATAAATCAGAATCAATATGTAATGTAATTTACTTAAATATAGTCATGCTCATCCTACACAGACTGGAAAAATGACCAAATAAAAAAATGATTAGATATTCTCAAATAGAATATATAATAAGTTTTCTGAATGAAAGTATGAATCATCTTTGACAATGATTATCTGCATGGCTCAGGCCAAAATAGCATGTTCATTCAGCAATAATCCACTTTTATTGTTTTGGGTGTAAAATTAATAAATAATTTTAACAGATTTTTGAGAATCATGGTACAGATACCTATAAATCAAATAATTCATACATCAAGCTATTAATTATTTTCTTACATAAATGAAAGTCATTAAAAATTAGAAGCATGTTATTTTGCTGGGAAAAAATTACACTAAGAGATATCAAACATTATAGAGAACATCTGGATGAAATGTATATAAAAATGCTGAAAAATCAACATTCTTTATAAATACATCTAAGCAATAAATTTCCTTTTTTTTTTTGAACGAATATTTTTAATATGTTACTTATTAATTTTTGTAAAAGCAATGCATCAAGCTTTTCAATTTATTTGATCAATATCTAAAAAACTCATTATAAAAAGAATGGGCATTTAAATTTTGGATTACAGTCAAAACATGAATACACATTAACATTTGAATAGCTGTTCAACAATTATATTATCCATAAATAAAATCCATTATGCTTTATAAGATTTCATTCATATACTTCTATAATTAAAAAATATTACAACTCAGCAATAAAATGTCATCTAAAATTAAATGAATATTTCAAAACTTAAATAAATATTTCAAAACTTAAATAACATATACGCCTCAAATTTCAGCTATTAATCTAATAAATTATGCTGTTAGAGGGTAAGCCATCTTTCTGCTTTGAAGTAATTCAACTACTCTCGCTAACTTTACATGAATGGTTAATAAGGCAGCCATCACAGAAAGAGTAACATTGAAGAATAAATGTTTTAATGTAATCTGTCTACATTATTTAAACACAAATTATCAATTATGATAACATTTTCATTTTTCAACAGCCAAAATTTTAGAACAGATTCATTATTCTCTAATCAACTTAATGAAGAATAAATAAGAGAACAGATTACTATCTACATTTAAACATATACACATAAAAAATGTTTTACAGAAATGTCTTTTTTTACATACAAAATAAATCAGTTTCAATATGTAATCTAGTTAAATATAATCATACTCATTCTCATGCAGAATGGGGAGGGGGGGGAAACCCATTTATATGTTCAAATTACTACAATCATTATTTTAAATGGCCAAATAAAAAATTGGTTAGATAGTAAACTTTATTTACTAATAAACACATAAAAGCTTGCACTTAATTAATTATGTTTTTGGTTAATTTTTTAAAATGTGTACATTGCAAAAAAAAAAAAAAAGGACCTTTTCACCCAATAGACCCCCCCCCCCCCACTAATTGATCCATCAAAAGTATCAGTATGAAATGCAAACAATATTTAATGTTAGCAATCTCTCTGTACAGTATTGTCATCAAGTGCAAGCCCTAATAATTTCCTACACAATATATGACTTTTGTCAATGAAAGTGTCAATCGTCTTTGACAATGTTCACCTGCAATGCAAAGGATAAAATAGCATGGTTCAATTAGCAATATTCCATTTTTATCGATTTGGATGTACAATTAACAAACAAAAAATTTTTTGAGAATCATTATACGGATGCATATAAATCAAGCAATTCATACACCAGGCTATTAATCATTTTCTCAAAAATATATATATTTTAAATGTTTTTACTTTTCCAAAAATAATTTTAGGGCAAAGTAGTCAAATTAAATTTGATTAAGAATAAACATATAAGTTATGACTATTTATTTGAAGCTATATAATCTGTAAACTTCAATAATTAGCATGAAACAATGCCAGACATATAATTTGTGCCATTCATGTACTGTGATAAAATTGTCCACATGCAGTACCATAATTTTATTATTCCTAACTATGAATGGTGGGATCAAACACACACATAAGTGATTAAAAACTAGAACTAACTAGAACTATGTTCTTTTGCCCTGGGAGGTGGGTGGATTACACTAAGAAATGTCAAACATTATAAATAGAACAACTTGTAAAGAAAGACCTGAAAAAGCAACATTTTTCTTAAGAACTTACACAATAAAGTTAATTCTCCTCAAAAGCATTTCTTTTATATATATATATTACCATTTAATTTTTATTTATTTTATCATTATTACTAAAGTGATCATTAATTATCTAGAAAAACCATTATAAAAGACTTGGAAATTTAGATTTTGAATTATAGTCAAAATATGAATACTCATAATCATTTGAATAGCTCTTCAATAATTATATTACCCATAAATAAAATCCATCATGCTTTTTAAATCTCGTTCATATTCTTCTATAATTAAAAGATACTACTCACAACTCTTTAATAAAATATCAAGTAAAACTAGATGAATACTCCCAAAATTTTCAGCTATTAATGAAATTATGCTATTGCAGAGTATGCCATACTTCTGATTTAATACAACTACTCTCGCTAATATCACATGAATCCAGCCATAAGTACAGTAACATTGAATAATAATCTTTCATTAAGGCAAAATTTTGAAAAATTATTATGAAATCAATTTAATAAAGACAGTAGCAGAGATTACTATCTACATTTAAACAATATGAACACAAAAAATATTTTATCGAAATTTTATTTTTTTTGCATTCAAAATAAATCAGTTTCAATATGTAATGTAATTTACTTAAACATAGCCATATTCATCCCATGCTGACTAAAAATTTTTTTTTGTGTTCAAATTACTGCAAACATTATTGGAAATGGCCAATGGAAAAACTGATTAGATATTATCCCTATAGAATATATGGCTTTCTCAATGAAAGTGTCAATCATCTTTGACAATGGTTATCTGCATGGCACAGGACAAATCACTTATCAATAAACCACTTTTATTAATTTCGGTGTAAAATTAATATATAATTGTATCGAATTTTTGAGAATCATTTTACGGATGCCTATAAATCAAACAATTCATACAAGCTATTAATCATCTTCTCAAAAAAAAAAGGGGGGGGGGGGCAGTTTTTTAAAATACATTTTTATTTTCCACAAATAATTTTAGAGCAAACTAGTTTAATTAAATCTGATTGAAAAAAAACATACGTTGACGACCATTTATTTGGAACTATATAATCTGTAGACTGCAGAAAAGAGTTTCCTGTTGAATGAAAGAAGACCCTTTGATTCCTCTTGAAAGCCTAAATGAACAGAGCAGGGCAAATTCCTAATGTCCACTCCATACGTTCTTGTCGTTGCAGCTGTTATTACTATGTAATTATTCATATAGTATACGAACAAGGATAGGCTGCTTACCAACAAGCATTAGCCAGCGTGGTGAGTTTATTGGCTGTTTACATCTGAGTTTAAGATCAAGAAACGTAAGTCTTTCCTCTCAGTTGCCTAATAAGCCAGAATGAAATTGTGTGTGTGAATAAACATTTTTTTTTCTAATTGATACAATCATGACAGACAAAAATAAATCATGGCTCTTGTTTCAACGAGGCTGTAAAGTCACCAGCCAAGGCAGCAGTTGGTGGCCGAAGGCAGAGGGTGCCAAGAATCCCGATTACTGATCCAGGCTGCAATTTGATGACAACTTTTAATTTACGTACTTACAACTGCAGATCACTTTCAAGTGAAGAAAGATTGCAGGAATTGGAAGAAAAACTGTCATATTGAATGGGACTTATTAAACTTTGTGAAGTTTGAAGAGACAATTGATTTAATAAGTGGATAGTACTCTACTACAAAGGCACAAAAATTTGAAGTGGACTAGGATTCATTATAAATAAAAAGTGGAAAAACATTGTGGAGATTGATGATGTATGGACAGAGTGGCAAGATTAGTTATTCAACTTAATAGCAGATAATTTAGGTTTATACCCCAACAAGTTCTCATATGGATATATAAAAGGTTTTTGATCAGACTAAACATTTTAAAATTGTTATGGGAGACTTTAATGCTAAAATTGGTAAACAAATGAAAGTGCTATAAGTAAATTTGGTTATGTCAATAGAAATGAGAGAGGACATAAACCTGTTGCAGATAAAGAAAAACTTTATATTATGAATTCTTTTTTTTGAGAAAAATGCTAAAAGGTAATGGAAATATCCAGAATTGGATTACATTTGACTAGCAGAAAATACATATTTCAAGATTTGAATGTTCTTAATAAATTTAACACAGGAAGTAATCATCGACTAATAAGATTAAGACACGTGTTAATGCAAAACTAGAGACAAAAATTATTAAGAAAAACAATAGATACAGTTGATATTCCTAATTTTCAGAAACACTCTAACGAATTTAAATTTTAGTAGATTTTAAACTTGATTCAGATGAAATTAATAAAAAAATAATTGACACACTTTTAAAAACTGCAGCAAAGATAGCTGGTAGAAAAAAGCAGCAATTGACCAATAAATTTTCTACTAAGACTAGGAAATTAATGAAGGAATATGAAGATATATAAAAATGATGTATTAAAAAGGATTGGATATCTCAAATTTTGTAAAATGGCATGAAAAAAGTTGATAATGATATAAGAAATTATAATTGTGAAGTAGCAAGGAGAAGAGAATAAGTCTCAAGAGTGTAAAACATTTTAGGAAACTTATATCTGCAATAAGAAAAAAAAGATAGAACTATTACTAAAAAGAGAGAAGACATCATGAAATGGGTCAAGAATTATATAGTAATAAAGAACAAGTACCTCCTACATCTATTATATCTTCTGAATTGCCCAGAATTTTTAAATGAAGAAGTGAGTCATGCAATTAAATTTACGAAGAAAGGAAAGGATCAGGTAATAATGGAATTATAATTGATATATTAAGAGAAGCAGGTGAAGAAATAGAAATTTTTTTGGCAAAGTTATATAATGTATAAATGATAAAAATATGTACCAAATGATTGGAAGAATGCAGTATTAATATCTAAAAAAGGTGATAAAGAAAATAAAAATTACAGAGCTAGCAGCCTTTTATCAATTTTATACATAATTTTTACCAAGATAATTAATTACAACTCATCTACAGACAACATTGGATTTCAACCAACAAAGAAAACAAGCAGGATTTAAAAGTGATTTTAATACAGTGGATCATATCCAAGTAAATTGATAGAAGTTATAGACAGGACCAATGAATATGAGTTGCCATTATGCTTTGGATTTGTAGATTATAAAAAGGCACTTGATTCTACAAGCACTTCTTCAGTGATTAAAAGCATTGGATCATCAGGGTATAGACCCAGGATAGTCATATTCTGAAAAATATTTATAAGAATGCAACAACAACAATTATATTACATAATGATATTAGGAAATTTAACATTGAGAAAGGTGTAAGACTGGGTGATTCCATATCTCCAAAACATTTTACAGCAGTGCTGCAAAAATTACTTTGTGGATTAAAATGGGAAGTTAAACGAGTATTTAAGTCATTTAGATTTTGCAGATGATATGGTTGTTTTTGCAAAAAATGCTTTAGTGCTTCAGGAAATGTTGCATAAGTTATCAAATGAAAGTAAGAAAGTAGAACTAAAGGTAAATGTTAAAAAGACTAAAAGTAATGTTCAATGGATTTTCTCAAAAAATAAAAATGAAGATTGATTGTAATGAGTTAGAAGTTAAGAATACAAATACCTTAGTCCGATTATTACTATAGATTGAAACATAATGGATGAAATTAATCATAGAATAATATAAAAAAGAAATATGCCTATGTGTTTGACAAGGAATGTTTTTAATAAATGTATTTTACCAGTTCTTACTTATGGATGTGAGACTTGTGAACACCTAATAGAAGAGCAAAAGAGACTTCAGATCATTCAAAGAAGTACGGAGAGATGCATGTTAGGAGTAACAAGAGATGGAAAACACAAAAAATGGGTAAGAGAACAAAATGTTGAAAGAAATAAGACTGAAGTGGAGTTGGGCTGGACATATTGCTAGAAGAGATGATAATAGATGGACAATGAAAGTCTTAAATTGGATTCCAAAAAATTATTAGACCCAGAAAGAGATCACATGTGAGATGAATAGATGAAATAAGAAAGTGTGCAGGAGCGATGTTGAGAAGAGAGGCTAGAGATTGAAGAAAATGGATTGAACTTGGAGAGATCATCCTGCAGTGGACTGATAATGGTTGATAATAATGATATAATCAGTAATCTTCAATAATCTGCATGAAATTATGTCAGTCATATAATTTGTGCAATGTGCTGTTATAAAATTGTCCATATGCAGTACTGTATTTTTATTTCTAACTAACCTTGATAAGATCAAACATAAACATGAGTGATTAAACATCAAAACTGTGTTCTTTTGCTGGGCTAAAAAATAACACGAAGAAACATTATAAAGAACATGTGGATGAAATGTACAGAAAAATGCTAGAAAAACAACATTCTTCATAAACATATTTATTTCATCATTATTACTAAAGTGATTATTAATTATCTAGAAATGTTATAAAAGGTGAGAAATTTAAATTTTGGACTATATGTTCAAAATATGGATACACATGAACATTTGAGTAACTGTTCTACAATTACATGATTATATAAATTAATAAGATGCTTCAGTTTATGTTGAACAATCATACATTTTCTTCTCTCAATTTTATTCTTTTAAAATCCTTTCCGAATTTGATGTGCCTTATTTTGCATAATAAAATATTTTTGTGATGATAATGCTAAAAGTTTTACAAAATATTAAAAGTTGAAACTGAAGGTACTGGCGCCTAAACGGCACATTTCCAATGCCACAAAGCGGCTGGCCTGTCTAAACGATGAGTATCCTGTTGTTAATTAAAGATGTTTTTATAAGAGTAAAAGTAATTGGGGAAAAAATATTGCTGATAGCATATTTACTAGATATGAAAATCAGACATTTAACTACTTACTTTACTTTAAAAATAAAAATAGTTAGTTTTTTTTTTCTCCTATCCTTACTACTTCAGCAAGTATGAGTGAACAGACGCTAATATGTGTCTCAATTATTATTAATAACTATATTTTTATTGTAAAAATTCTGTTTATAATATAATCTTGATTTATATTATTACTAAATATTATATATGTGCATGTTGTAAAGTACGGTATTGTTGCTATTGTACAGTATATATATTGATTGCAAGAGGCATTGAACAAAATACAGCATAGTTGGCATCTCCACTGTATTTATTTTTATCTTTATAAATGTATGCTTACTTGTTCCATAATATTCTAAGTTAAGGCTAAAATTGGAGCTACTATTCTGAGATAGTTGCTTTCATGAAAAAATATTAGTTAGTTGCGAGTGTCCACAGTTTCTCTTAAAGCTGGAATGAACCCTATGGCAAATTACCATTATGAAGTTGAATATTAGTTCTAATTAAGTGATATTAAATGAAATTTTAATAATATTTCAAACATTTGATAACCAGTATATTCAATAAAAAACTGATTTACAGAAGAAAAAAAAGATTGTAATTAGACAAAAAATTTAACTCCTTAAAAATACAAATACACAAGAGACTGTGGATTAATATAACTTTTAGAATATATTTCATGTAAAATGGTCTCAATCTATCAATTTTTTATAATGCCGGAAAAAAATTAGTTTACCCGCATAAGATTTTGCGATCACTTTCCTCCTAATATTTTAAGCAGTGAAAATAAAATATTTAGTTGACAAATGAAATGTTCAGAAAATGTATTCCAAAAGTTTTTCTTATGTTTCTAAAGATGGCACAATTGCCATTGCTGATTAAAGATTAGAAATACATAAAAATAAATTATAGCCTTTTATATGGAAATAAAATCCATTACTCACGAGATTGTGAATAAAATAATTATTTCCTATTATTTTTTGAAATGGATGGCAACTGTAAGAATGACCAATGATACATTTTATAGTTCTTTACCAATTGAACCTATCAAGGTACAACTTTGAATCTTTAGTTAAAATGTGTTGCAACAATGTTTGAGATTATACAATATAAAAGCATCTAGTTTCCCCCACATTAAATATAAATCTCGTATATTTTTAAAAATTTTTATGATAAACCTCATACATGTGTTAAACAGAATACTTATATTAAGTATACATTACTAAAAATGAACATATTAAAAAATTCCCCTCATATTAAAGGTCCATATATGCAATCACATTCTGCAAGTGTGTACTCATTAGCGAGTACTTAATCCACAACAATTACTTTTCAAAAAATACTTTAACAATTTATTAATTATTTTTTATTAGATTGAAAATTATGGTATTTTATTTAGCAGTAACAAATCATTCTTCACCTAACATAATGTACAATACAAAAACACATGCTAATAAAAGGTCATCATCATCAACCATTATCAATCCACTGCAGGATAAAGATCTCTCCAAGTTCAAATCATCTTCTCCAATCTTTAGTGTCTCTTCTCCACATTACACCTACACATTTTCTTATTTCACCCATCAATCTCACATGTGATCTCTTTCTGGGTCTTTAACAATCTCTTAGAATCCAGTTTAATATTTCAATTGTTCATCTATTATCATCTCTTCTAGCAATATGTCCAGGCCAACTCCACTTCAGCCTTTTAATTTTTTCAATGAGGTCAATAACATCTGTTTGTTCTCTTACCCATATATTGCGTTTTCGATCTCTTCTTGTTAATCCTAACATGCATCTCTCCATACTTCTTTGAGTGGTCTGAAGTCTCTGTATTGCTCTTCTATTAAGTGTCCAAGTCTCAGATCCATAAGTAAGAATAGTAAAACACATTTATTAAAAACCTTTCTTTTCAAACACATAGACGTATTTCCTTTTAGTATCAAGTTATTTCTACCAAAAGAACTCCAACCAAGTTTAATTCTAGGATTAATTTCATCCATTATATTTCCATCTGTATTAATAATCTGACCAAAATATTTATAGTTGTTAACTTCTAACTCATCATAATCAATCTTCATATTTTGAGAAAATCCATTGAACATTATTTTAGTCTTTTTAACATAACTCCTGCAGCTCTAAAACATTATTTGCAAAAACAACTTCATCATCTGCAAAATCTAAATGACTTAAATAATCTCCATTTACTTTCACTCCTTTAGATTCCCATTTTAATCCACAAAATACTTCTTGTAGCAATGCAGTAAAAAGTTTTGGAGACTCTGTCTTACACCCATCTCAATGTTGACTTTCCTAGTATCATTACGTAATCTAATTGTTGCTGTTGCATTTTTATAAATATTCTTTAAAATATGACAATATCCTGGCTCTATACTTTGATGATCCAATGCTTTAATCACTGAAGAAATGTTTATAGAATCAAATGCTTTTTCATAATCTACAAATCCAAAGCATAATGGCAACTCATTTTCATTTGTCCTTTCTATAACTCCTCTCAATACCTGGATATGATCTATTGTACTAAAACCACTTTTAAATCCAGCTTGTTCTCTTGGTTGGTGGAAATCCAATGTTCTCTGTAGACGAGTTGTACTAGAATAAAATTGCTCTTGTATTATATTTTATTTAACCTTAAATTTAATGATGTTTAAATATATCTACAATAGTATTTATATAAATGAATAATCATTTATAATTATTTATCCCTTTCATTCATGTGTTATGATTTTACATTTTCTAAAAATTATAACCATCATAAGCTCATATATTGCATATACATCACAGGAACTGCTAGTGTTTTTCTCCCTATCAAATGTCTTCAATTATATGTTCCAAAATACAAGAGTAAGATTTAACAATGAACATTCTGTAATATTTTCTAAACTCTTAAATATCCAAAATCATTATTAACTCAATGTTTTTATTTGTATCGAAGACTAACATTTAAATGAGCCCTTTCATTTACATTACTGCATTCTTTTCATATTATTGATATACTTAAAAAAATAAGATATAATTTATTTAAAATGAACTGGCATAAAAATTTTTTTTTTTTAATGTTAGATAATTTCAATTACAAATCGTCTCCAGCTTATTAAAAAAACAACAACAGAAAACTGTAATATACATAGTATAATGAAATCTAGTGGTGATAACAATATCCACTATCATACTTATGTATACATTTTCTAACATTTTTATGACTTAGAAAAAGGGAAAAAATATTTTGGGTTAATTCATATATAAGTGGACAGTTGGGATCATTATAATATCTATTTCTGATATCCAAAACAACATTCTAATGTTTTAATAACATCTGTTATTTTCTTCTTTCTTTAGATCAATATTCACAGGATTCCAAAAGACGTTTTACAACTTTAAAATACTGTATTAATTAAACTTTAAAATAACTATTAAAAAAAATAAATTAGCAAAATAATAATATATGGCTATTTCTAACAAACTTAAATGTCTTTTTATCTAAATAATTGATTTCTTTCTACATCTTTTCTGAAGTCTATTCTCTAAATTAGTGCATTTAACAAGTTTTACTTTCACCCAAATTTATATTGTGATCAGTCATGGATACATAACAAAGGTAGAAAAATGGCTTTCTTGTTTATATCATTTCTATCCTTCTCTGCATATATTCCTATTTAATCTCAAATGTAGTAATGTAATTAGATCCACAACCATACATCATATAAGTATATAAAAGAAATTATAATTAAGTCAAATTAAAGCAAACACACTCATCACATAATTTTTTTTGATTATTAGATATGTAATATAGGGAGTGTACCAATAGCTCAAACAAGCTCTTAATTGATAAGTGCGTAAGAGAAAAAATATTTAAAATCTCTTATCTACAACATTCCCATCCCCAGACCAATTGATTTAGAGCTTTTGGCTCACCTCAGTGAGGTGCTAGAATATTCAGACTAGTGAGAGAAAAATATTTAAAATCTCTATCTAGAAATACAAGCTTATAAAAGCAATGTCACGCTATACATGACTTGCTTTATTGATTATGATTATTAGATATGCAAACTATAATAATTACTAAAAAATCCTAAGATATGGAATAAGTATCTAAAAAATTTGAAACAGTAAATCAATATGGTTTATGCAGTTTTAAGTTATATAATTACAGATATGCAAATTTTATATGTACATGCACAAAAAACAAAACAATCTATATATATTTTAAATGGAATGAAAACTTAACGAATCAGAGGTAGTAACAAACTACCTATAGACATTGAAAATTATATTCCATGAGATATTCCCAAAAATGCCAAGGTATGAGAAAGACCTTAATGTATAACAATTTTTAAAAATACAATGAGATTTTATGTACTGTACAAGAATAGGTTTTTATTAAATTATAAAATGTTTATAAATATAAAAAATTTATAGCTAAAAATTCTGTAAACAGATTTCATTATTTATTTTCAAATTATTCAAAGCTGAACAATAAATCAAATCAAGAATGGGGGTGGAATCATTTTCACAACTTCAATTTTATTAATTACAAAATTATTAACTGGAAAACAATTGTATGCTTCAAGCAATCTATTTTAAAAGCAATTTACAAAGTCAAAGCGCTACCTGCAAAACTTTTTCCAAAAAAAAAAAAAAAACTTGTTCTCTCTACATAAAATGCAAAAATACTTAAAAAAAATAGGTTTACGTCTACGAGTTCAAAGAAATAAAATTAAACATTAAATATATATAGCAAGCAGAAATAATTGCTAATATTGATTTACGAAGCTATGAAACTGATATTACTTATATGTGCAGATTTATATATTTTATTTTTAGCCTTACATTAACTACTGGCTATATCATATCAGCAATTAATGAAACACTTCTTATTGCTAATTTAAATAAAACTATTTAGTAATTAAAGTATTGAATAAATTTATAATTTTAATATGAAAATATATTAACTAATTAAGAATTAGGTCCAGACTATCATTTTGATAGGTGTCACAATCAATATTGCTCACATTTAAATAATGCAAATTAGCAATAATGCAATTTATATGAACATGTATTCATGTGAGAAATGTCAGCATTGTCATTATTGCCAGATAAAAAATTGACTCTTATATCAGAAATGGCTAACATTTTACAGACATGTACCAATCTTTTCATCTTTTGTGTTATTATTCAATTTTTATATAATATACAATATTTTTTATCATTCTATAATAATATATTATAAATTTTGTTTTTCTACAATGTTATAAAAAATATTAAGCTAAATATTGTTAATTTTAAAATGAAATGTTTAAGCCTGCTTTGTTTTCATTAGACTTTTTTAAAGACGGAATTAAAAACATTTTCAAAAATTTGAATCAGACATTTAAAACAATTATGGGCTTAATCTGGATAGTTCTCAAAGTTAGACAAATGGAAGTAAGGTTTACATAAAAAAGTTATCCAAATATTTTATTACTGTAAGAAATCAAACATTATATATAATGGCTAATTTAATAGAAGGGGCGAGTGTATTAGTAATTAATGCTATGATCAAATTCTTCGAATATTTTAATAGATATTTTAAAAACAAGTGAAAGTACAGTTAATTAAGCAATATATGATTTTCATATATATCCATAAAAATATATATGCATATATAAATTCAGAAACAATAGGTCATTATATATATATTTTTCTCTGTTCGCATAAATATTGACAGACATTGAAAGAAATCCAATAAATTAAATATATTCAAATATATAGGACTTCAATAACCTGTAATGATCTGGTAAGCAAGTAGATTTAAGGAATAATAATATCATGTATTGATAGGTTTTCCACTGCTCTAAGATTCCTATTTCATTTTTTCCTAAAAATAAACACTAACCTGCTATAGATAATCTATTTAAATGTCAGAGATAAAAACCACACACACACAAACATAAGGGATGAAATATGATTATATATAGTAATTAATGTTAAAAAGTCACCTTATAAAATAGAAATAGAAAAAACTGATGACAGGTCAATATCTGACCACTTCAAATATTAAGAAAAATTATTCCTGTTATATGCTGAACTATGGAACATCAAGTTTTAAGTAATGTACATTTTTTAAAAACTCAGAATGATCAATAACAACCTTAAAAAGAGAATGAGAATATTATCCTGAATTTGTAAAGATGAATATCTTTTTAAATGGTTAAAACTAAATTTATGCAAAACTTATGTACTTATAGAAGAGATAAAAAGATTTGTAAATTGTGTTGATAATCTTATGAAACTATTTTTTTATAAGAAAATAAACTCTATATAGAATTAAAAATCATCTTGTAATTTCATTTCTAGAACTATTTTAATATGGATGTCTTTATTAATTTTTTTCCTTTTTAAAATTATTATAATCCTTTTTATTAGCTTTAATGTATAGCAGATTACTTACATATGTATTTATAATATCTATATAGTATACAGATATTATAAATATTAGATTTTAAGTTTATCTTGAATAAATAAGACAGGTTGGAGATTTTATTGGTAGAGTTAGATTAAAAATAATGTGAAAATGTAATCCACAATAGTAAAATTCATTTCTCATTCCTTTAAAACAAATATATGTAAATGAAAAATCCAAAAACCATGACCATTACTAAAAATCTTAGAAGGAGATCTGTGCAGAATGTATAAACTTTCAAGGTTTGGCCCTGACATTTAAATAAGCAGATATAGCTAGTATGTCAAATAATACTAAATTTAATGTGTATTTATAATAAAATGTACGCACTAATACAATCATTAACAAAATCAATTCAGTAAAACAGTCATGCATCCTTGAATACACATTTTAAAAATGTAAAATACGACTACGACATTTGTTATACTAAAAAACTACAAATAAAAACTTGTTTAGTAAAAAAATTTATCAGAATGTACAAAATTAAAACTAGTGATAACTAAAAAAAAAAAAACTATTATACAAGTAAAAAAATTGTACTCTGAAAAGAGCACAAACCAGCCAAAAGTTGTTTAAAAAAAAAAAATTTTTTTTTCAAATATTTACTCTATCCTTTCCTGCAGTTCAAATTATTTTCTAAGGATATTTTATTATTACTACAATAATTTTGGAAAATGTGTGTGTATTTTCCATTTCCTTATACCAAGAATACTAATATTATATATGCCCCCCCCCCCCAATTAGTAAATAGTTATATAAACTCAGTTTAGAATAAGATATTCCAATCTTCAATAGCTACAACGAAGTGTCCAATACTGCTTCTAAGAGTATTTATTTATAGCTTCAAATTTGATTTTTTTTAATAAACATTATTTACAATAAATAAATGGTTACAACGAAGTATTTCAAAACGTTACTAAGAAAAGTATTTGTTTATATAATTTCTAATTTGAATTTTTTTTTAAGCATTATTTACAATATATTTTAAAATGTTTGTATAAAAAAATAGCTATAAAATCACAAAAATTAAATTACTTTTGTTTAATTGAATTCAATTGATTCCTTTGTTATAATCAGTTATTATATAGTGAAATAAATTTGCTTTTTATTATTGTTGGCATTAGTTACAACAAATATAACATTTGCTTTAAAAAGAAAAAAAAAAACTTGGTCATGCGAAAGAAATTTATAGCTATTTAGATCACAAAAGGTATAAGATACTGCTGAATCAGAAAAGGGGAGCATAAATTTATACTACATAAGCTAAATTCAAATTAATTTCATTTTTGCAAAATAGACCCATACTTAGAAAGGTACTGAGATGAATACCTATTCAATTTAAAAATTAATATAAAATTAAGGCATTCAAAAACTGATAGCATTATATTAAACTATTTTTAGCTATTACAGGTTTTAAAATTATGGTTTACAAAAATCTTATTCAAGAATCATTTGCTTTACTCACCAAATGTCTTAATAGTTCATCAAAAGTAATTTGTGGGGGAAAAAGTCTAATCGTTTTATTTATAATTTTATTATCGTCACAATATTTCCTTTCTTAACTTAATAATAAATTCTAAAAACAAAATATTTACTATTTTCTTTTCAATGAATACATATGAAAGTAATACAGAATTTTTCTTTTATCTGCTAGTCTAGTATATTTAAAAATATAAGACAAATTACTTTACAAGATATTTTATGAACATCAGTTATCAACCCAAAGGCCAAAAATTATCTTTGCTGTTATCAGTACCTCAAGATTCGTTCATCTATAGAAAACATTTTAGCATAAACAAACTGTTTTTCAATTAAGGGCCATTACAAAAACTATTTTCACTAAAAGCTCTCTATACTCTTTCCAGTGATTCTTTTAATAAATAATTTACTTTAGTTAGTCTACACTTATATATATTTGTTGATATTTCTTTAATAAAGTGTGAAAATGTAGACCACATTAATAAGAATTCATTTCTCAATACTTTAAAATAAATTATATCTAAATAAAAAAATCTAAAAACCACAATCATTATCAAAAACCTTAAAAGCAAAAAAGATCTGAGCAGAATGTGTAAAATTCTAAGGTTTGTCATGACATATGTAAATAATCACATGCAGCTTATATAAAAGTTAATACAGTTTAATGTTACTGCTTTCATCAAAGTTAATCCTTAAAATAAAAATAATAAAGATGATAATTTTTTTTAAAAAAATAAGTAAGTATCTACAATTACCAATGGAATTAATAGCAAATTCATTAATTAAATAGCAAGGTTCACATTACAGAATATTTATTATTAGAAGTTTTAGTTATTTTAAAAGTGAAATTACTACATAAAAATCTGAGTCACATTTTATTTCAGTAAATATTCAGGATAATATACATCGTTTATTGTATTGAAGAAATTAAAATTCCTCAAATAATGAAAATTACTGTTTTAACATTTCTTTACTATTTTCTTAAACATATGTGTACACTGCATATATTTGACACTTGTTTGCATTGGGGGGAAAGGATACTCAGTATTTTCTCATATATCAGATTCACAAACTGATTTTATTTATTTGGGAAAATAATATATTTTATGTCTATCATATGTTCAATAATTAAAAAATGAACATTATTTATTGTAATAAATGCCAATTTGCAAGCAAATAAACCAACCAAGTTAAGAAATATGTTAGTTGACATATTCAAGATAATAAGCATTTATTCATTGAAATATTAAAAGTGCTACTCTATGTTAACATTAGTATGCTTTAGAAAAATCTACTTATTTTCTTGCAATATATATAAGCATTATAAATTACAAGTTTCACTCTCCATAAAGATATACTCTGCAAAAATTTCCATGTTACCCCCCCCCCCCCCAATACTTTAATATTATGATATCTAATCTCATTTCCATAGCATTTCAAGGCATTGATATAATTATTAATTTTCTGAACAATTAATAATTATTGCAAATATATTTTTATAAAATTTACACTGAAATTTTAAAAATTAAGATTAGATGTTCTATTAATTTTTTTTCTTCACCATTTGCTAATATGCTTACATAAGCTTCATCTATCAGTTCAGTAAACAACACTTCAATCACATTGTACTAAAATTGACTGCTTTATGACCCGTACAAGATCTTTGATGAATACTTTTTTAAAAAATTTATCATATTCTCATTTGTTTTTGGCATACATAATACTGATTACATTGCAAGAAATAAATGACTAATAATTACACAATCAAGTCATTTGAAAGTTTATTCCAAGACACAGTCATTAAAATATTTACTGAAAAATATAAGAAATATCAATAAAGATAAAAAGTTATACAATTCAAATGAACATTTTTACACAGGATTAATTAAATTTCCAATAATTTTGCATATGAAATAAATATTTAAAAAAATTAAATTAAGAAATTTCACTTCAGTTTAAAGTTAACTGATGACAATATTCACAAACTTAAAAATTTAGTACTTTCTAATTGTTCAAACAGCAGGTTTTACCCTAAAAATTCATTTAATTAAAAAATTTTCCTTATGCTATTTCGTTAACAAATTAATTTTCTTTGTGTGTACGATTTGAAATAGAAGTTGCTATAATGCACTTCCCAGTAAAGTCAAGAAGTTAAAAATGTAGGGGGAAAAATTTTTTTAAAAAATATTTATGACATAAAATACTTACTTTAACTACAGCTTAGAAAGAAAAAAAATCCATCACAAAGGACTAATTTATTAATGTGACAATATGTAGAAGCATTTTTTAAACAAAAAATATTGTTGTTAAATGAAATGTACTAAGTATGATTCTACCTGCATAATTTTAAAAACAATTTGTAATTTTATATTTTATTGCCTGCCAAAAATACAAATGGTATTGATATTTTATTAAACTAATACAAGTTTAAAATTTTTGGGAAAAAGTATTCCAATTGGCAAATAAAATCTTCTAAACATTTAATTGCATAAAGAGAATGTTTTATTAATTTATTATAGACAAATATTTAGATGATTATTAAAAAAGGAAATATATATACATGGTAACCTTTATAATCAAAATGTTATGAAAAGCATCAAAACTGACAATAAAATAACAAAGACATACATCACGGATGAGTTTTAACACATTTTATCACATAGGTGCCCCATTGTTACATTATCTTTACAGCTTCCCGAATTGAGTGAGTTATTAAAATAAATAAAGAGAAGGGGGGAAAAAAAATCAAATAATGAGAAAGATGAAGTCAGAAATAGCAAAACGAAAAGAAGAAAATAAAGCATGCATTTAAAAAAAAAAAAAAAAAAAATGGCAAATAAATAAACAAATAAAAAATGCTTATATTATAAACAACAATTTAAACATAATTTGAAATTAATTATAAAAAAAAAAATACTATTTTTAATAATATCAAAGCTTTGCTTGAACTGAAAAAAAAAAAATTATATATATATACATATAAAAGGATAAAAAAAAAATCATAAAACAAAGCAAATCATAAGAGTTAGAAATAATGTAAAGAGGAAATGAAAATCAAATTAATGATAATAACAACAATAAAAATAATATATGCCAAAATTATAACATAAAACAACAGTTTATTAGTGTGAACATACACACTATAACTAACTAATAACATAAAATAAAATAAATAAAATGTAAAACAAATTTTTAAGTAACTGTCTTGACTAGAATAGAAAAGAAAAAAAAAGCAAATGAAAAAAAAAAAAAAAATGAAGGTAAAATAAATGGTTACACACCACTGTCGGATAAACTGCTGTAACATAGGGGCCACTTCTTGCGGACATACGTAACCAAGGCGACCAATTGTTATGGCTACGTTACCAGGGAGAAACAGACGAGACGGGGAGCAAATAATGGGAGAAAAACAAAGAGAGAGACAACTCATAAACATAAACATACAACTAAATAAATGTTATATGTCAATTAAAAAAATTAAATAAATAATAATAAATTAAAAAAAATAATACAAATAATAATTTTTTTTAAAAAAAGCTTAGTGCTGGAAGGACAAAAAAAAAAAAAAACAACAAAGTTAATGATTAATATACAAAGAAAAGTAAATATACAAATACATATATTTTAAAAAGCAAAAAAAAAAAAGAAGAGTAGGAAAAACACAATTTAATGCCTCTGCCAACCAAAAGAAAATTGTGGAGGAGTTTAAAATGTTTTTATAGTACACAATTCTTTAATTACATTTATATTTTTACATAAAATAATTCTTAAAAAAAAAAAAAAGTGCTGTGTGTGTATATGTATGTATAATATAGGTACACATATAAAATAGTTTTCAAACTAAGCATTATTTTTCCTTAAAAGAATAAACACTTCATCCCTTAACATACTCAATATTTAAATTTGATAACATTAAGAGCAAAAACACAGTACACAATAACATTTATAGGTACTCACCAGCTGCCAGTTTTCAGTCATCAGTTTTATGAATTACTATTATTTCTCCTTTACCAACCTTTCCATCAAAGAGCCAATATCGTTCCTTCTCTCTTGATATGATAAAAAAGGAGGCAGATGTTTAAGAATTAGTTAAAAAACAATTTTTAAAAATGGTGCATTGGCTGCATTTATTTTAAAGCAAATACTAAACGCGCGGAATATGATAGTCATAGGAAGATATTTTAAAGTTCCTTACAAATCATTGATGAATTAATTGTACTACATAAATAGGTAGAAGACACATATATGAGAATATACTTTTCTGCTTCTATAGATGCAATAAATAATGTTTGACACTTTAGTGATTTTGTAACTGAATTACTGTGATACTATAATTAAAACTGCAGCATAAAAAAAAACAAACTAGAAGCTGCAAAATAAAATAAAAAATTAAGCTCAACTACTTACAAAATTAAAATCATAAAAAATGATTAATCACCGATATATTATAAATTAGTAAGATATCAATTATTAACACTGTACAAATTTGTATATATTATTACAATAGTAATAAATTATTTCATAAAATTTATACTTCTCAAAAAAAAAAAAAGTATAATTTATATATTGTTGTATGCAACTGGTTTATAAATATATGTATAACTAGATTTATGTGTACTTTGGAAAAAATTATAAATCTTTACTGCTTTGATTTATTATAGATAAATTTTCGTTGATTGATATTTATAAAGCATTATCATTATTAAAAATTATTTTATAAAAACCTCCATTAATTTTTATATATATCCGTAAGTGATCCATTTTATTCACTGAAGAAATTATTTATTGCCTTATTTAATATTCTTAATTTTGTTTACGTCTTGTCCTAAAAAAAAAAAAAAATCAAACAACAAAAAATGGCTAAGAAGGAAAATAATCATTTAAAAGTAAATAACTACAATATTCAAATATCTAGTCAGACTTCTTTAATGACATAGAATTCTTTATTTAACATAAGATTTTTTTTTTTAGATGTCTAAGTATTCACAATCAGTATAAAGGAATCTAGAGAATACAAACAGTAAATAAACTCTAATGGTTTTATTAAATTCTTCAAATATTTTACAAATGCATGCATAACTTCAGACAATCATTAACTATGAAGTTAATAAACATCACATAACCATTTCTTATGCTTGCTCTTATTCAAACAGGCAAAACTCTCTATACATATTACCGTTCAGTGCAAGCCAGAATAATCAATGGATGCCAGAAGGCTTGTGCATAAAATCCCTATCTAGTGCCTACTCATCCAATATCCCCAGACTAGTTTCTGGCTTGTAGCCTTCGTCAGTGAGGAGCCTTGGATCTGAGAATTCATGATTTAGAGGCTTTTAATTCCACTTCTTAAGAATACAATCACATTAGCCATATATTGTTTTGAATCTGTTGACAAGATTTCTGTAATATCTTGAAAATCAAAGCCAGTTAGCTTTTATTGTTAAAAACAAAAAAAAAAACTACTCCTTATGCAATAATTTTTAAGATGTTTCTAGTTTCTTGGCTGGACATTTGGAAAGTGGATCATGCTTGGAGTTAATGTTAAACAAGTCTGACACACATTTTTTGTGAATCAACTAAACATACAATATCAATGGACTAATATTTCAAGGGGGGGGGGCACTTTTTGGGCACAGTATTCAGGAGAATATGCTAGTGCTAAGAAAGCTGTTGCTAGAAGTATTTGCATCTCAATCCAAAATACTGCCAGACAACTTTCCAAGGAGGTTGTTTGTAGAAAACAATCTTTGACAGTGAGGAAGATAAATTAGCTATGGTCTAAGGGTCATATTTCACTCTATTATTACAGAAAGTTACAGTTGAACAAAATATTCTGCTTTTAGATGAAACAGATAAAACAACACTTTCATAAAAATATTGGGTAATTCAAATTTGGATTTCATAATTAAAAATTAAAAAAACTAAATCATTTTTAGAAATATAAAAAACATTATTTAAATATTAACAAATACAAAATATCTTTATTTCGAAAATAAAATATTTAAGGAATGTACTTTTAATAAAATTTTATTAAAATAGCATGCTCACATTATCCATAAATGATCCCCCACAAAAGACTGTCTATTATACATAAAAATTTTATGTTTCTCTGCATAAATATAACCTTATCTCAAGTCTGATTTACAACTTTACATGATTAACCACTTGATCACAATTGACATGTCTAAAATATATATCCCTTTGAGATAAAGAAAACAGGTTTTTTAAAAATGAATTAATAAATGCTGCCTTTTCAGATATAAGACTGCTGAGATCGGTCTTGCTTTAGACTAAGATCTTTTATTCAATTTGATCTTACTGAAATGCCTTATTATTTTAATAAATCATCCACGCGAGAATTTTAACATAAGACAATGAAAATATGAATGCCAAAAAATATAAAAATGAAATTAATTATCCCAGAAATAAAAAAATAAAGAAATGGATGACTAATAAAATTACATTAATCATCAGAAAAATCTATGGATACTTTACATTAGCACCAATTTAAATTAAATGCAATGTTTATAATCCAATGAATTACTAAACAAAAAATTGAGTTTGATTTACTAAAGATGTTTAATTTTTTCCACAGTTGAAATTTCACACAATCACATATACACAAAAAAGACTAAATTACAATGTGGTAAAACAGTATGTCCTCAAAAAAAAAAAAATTAGCATATCTTTTAGCTTCTTATTTTATAGCATGAAATCTATTTATAAAATTAATTATATAAGAAATAATCATTTTCTCAATTTCAAAAACACATACATGTTAAAACAAATAATATTACTCAAAATTTACAAAATGATGTTGCAATTCTAAACAGTAAGAAAAAAATCATCATACTGAATAAAAATTCAATAGAAAGTAATATTTAGATTTAATACATTGTACTATAAATTCAGCATCACCCCACAAGACAAAAAAAAAAATTGAAAATATTGTACTAGGATATACTGGTATAGACTTTAAGAATAAAACCATATTTGCCATGATAATAGCAGAAATTATTACAAGTATATTTCTTATTTTAGTATGTATGTCTATGTGTTTCTAAATATATATCAGATAAAAAATAAAATTGCTTTTAAATAGCTCATTATAGAATAGGCCTTCCTGAAAATCCTATAAAGAAAGCATTACTCATAACAGACTATAATTAACTGATAATGAAATTTTAAAAGTTTTCCGTTCTTGTTTTATTCTTTAGTGAATAATAAGTAGATTCTCATTTATCAATGAATAATAGTATGCTAAACAAATGGGTTACCTCCCTATATATATATGCCTGTTTGGTACTCAAATTCTTTTCAAAAGTTTACCGTCGAGATTTAATTCACAGGTTTGGATTATGTTGGTGTTATATTTATATTAGAATCTTTCATAGACAGTTAAAAAAAAAAAAAAACTTTTAGAAGCTTTAAGAATAACTCAAAAAATAAATGAATTTGTGTTGTTGAGCTTAGTGGTAAAATATAAATGTCATATGCTAGATCCGCATGAAACTTGTTACAGATTTCAAAGTTGGGCAACAATATAGGAACCATGATTGAGCAAATTCTCCTTTACAATACAGTAATATTAAATAAGGCCAAATCAATTTGTATTTAAACTTCTATAAAATAAACTTAAAAAAATATTAATTTTCTTTTACATAAATAGAAGTCTAATGAACAAATATAAGAATCCCATTGTCTCAATATCTTTTAGTTAAAAACTTTTTAATTGAAATTAAATGAATATTGAGCCAGTCAAATCAGGTCCAATATGCATTTCAATAGATTTCAGAATACAGCACACAAGTCATAAGACATTACATAAAATGATTATTTACGAACATTCAATTTTTATATTGGGGGGGACGGGACGTGGAACATGTATAACAAAAAATTCAAACTCAATCTCCTAATTCAAAAACTAGTAATAATATAATAAATCAATTTACATAATAAGTAATTTGTTTTCATATGCTTACACGCATTATTTCATAAACTTATAATAACATAAAAAAAATACAGAAATTATGTAGTATTAAAAAGAGTTAACACAGAGAAATTCTCTATAAATGCAAATTTTAAAATTTTTTCAAAATTAGCAGCAATAATTTCCTTTAAAAATGAACTTTTTTTCTTAGAATTCAAATGGAGATTTAAAGTAAACATTTTTTGAACTATGTTACAGATTAAAACAAGACAAAAATACTGTATATGTAAAAATAGAATTGAGTATAATTATATTAGTATTTAAATTTCTTCAATTATAACTTCAAACAAAGAGAAAAAAAAAAATGAATAAAACTTGAAACTTAGAATATAAAGTAAAAAAGATAATTTTTTGGAATAGAATTCTTTATTTTCATTTATTAAGTAATATTATGATGCAATTCTACAAAATTTTAAATAATAGAAATGTATACTGTTCCTGTTCTAAAGGATATAACTTTGCAAAAACTTTTTAGAATATCAAACAGAAAAGTTTCTACATTCTAAATCAACTCTATTGCACATAATTTGATAAATATAAAGCACAAATATAATGATGGGAAAAATTAAAGCAATTCAATTAATTCTGTTTTTGTAAAAAAAATTGACTGTATACAAAGGTTTTGTCCAATTAAATATATATATATATTTTACTATTAGATTAACTTAAAAAAAACCTGCTGCTGCCAATTTACGTTCCTATTATAAACAAATATTGACATTTTAAGACTTCTTTGCTAAATAAAAGACAAAGAAAAAGAAAAAAATATCAATAATAATAGACAAAAAAAAAAATTAGTTTATAAAAATATAAACTATCGATTTATATCAATTTTTGTCAGCGTAGAGCTACTCTCAAATTTCATTAAACAATTATCCACTAACGTAAACATTCCAAATCATCTTCTCTCACTATGTATGTATTTTGTGATTACTTAGTCTTAAACTTTAAAAAAGATTTAATTACAGAAAGCAGCAATAGTCAAATGTACAAAAAAAAAAATTTTCCCCCTAAAAATGACAAATATAATTTTAAATTTTGGATCAAATGAAAATCTTTTGGTAAGAAATACAACAGATAGCCTAAGAATAGATATATTAAAAAAATTCAATAAAAATATAAAGTGTCAACATATTTTTAGAAGATACAAAAATTATCTTCAATTTGCAAGTAGTTTTTAATAAAAAACACCCCTCCCACTTCAATCTTTGAGGGGGGGGGGGAGGCCACAAAATGGAATAAAGAAAATAATATATATTTACAAATTACGCAAAAAGCTGCATTAATTTTACCAACAACTTTTCAGGAATAATAACTTTATATACATGTTGAATATCTCTATATATCATTTAATAAATATAATTATTGCAATTTAAGACCTTGTTCAATCATATACTCATTGTGTACACATTTATTTATATTTAGAAAAATATGCTGCAGTAGAAGTAATTCCATATAGTGAATTTTAAAAAAGCAATGTTCCTGATGAGCAAATTATTTGGTCAAAAGACACTTCTGACTAACAAAATTATCAAATAACTCAAATTAATAAAATTGTTTGAATGTTATTTTATCTTACATTTTATTATATTCAAATAATTATACACACAATCTATTAAATACATACTTATATACTATAAGCATCTTTACATTTGTCATTTGGTTTCCGTAAGTTCATACATAGGAACAATTCAAATAACTCCAGGATTTTTATCTCCATCGAAGCTTAACTAGATAATCATTTACTAACTAATTTCAAATGATTATTGGTTTTAGTGATAGATTGGCTAAAGATTCCATCCAAATATGAATTTGAAATCATGGGCATAATAGGACAATGTATTGTCTCATTAAGTTACCTTTATTACATATAACAAATACGTAATTTTTTTTTAAAAAAAACCTTTCTATTTTCAATTGCATATATTCATTTTTAAAATTTTAATTAGTGTTAATTTATAAAATCACTATATTTTGTCTAAAATACAAAATAATTTTTTTAAAATCTTAGTGTTATTTATTTTCAAACTAATCTATATAATGCTAATTACATTTTATTTCAAAATAAATTATATTAAAATTACCGCTGATAAAAAAATAAGTCCATATATATTTAACACTTCATTATTATTAACAGTATCTTTATTCTTATTTAAAATCATTAAATAGCCATTGACTTAGAATCCTTACATGCACAATTCTATTTTCATCATCTTTCAGTCCTTGCTAAAAAAAAAAAAAAAAGCCAAGAAATCACAAATATTAATGCTTTGTATAATATTGAAAATTAATTTTAAAAAGATCGGGTAAGCAGTTGCATTTTCATTCTATGACCAATCTGTCTTTGAAATTCATATTTTTTGTATAATCCATCAATGGAAACATTTTTCATTAATTTGACTGACAATTTTGCTATCCTTTCAAATAATAAAACTCCATTTAATGAATATTTTTCCATTACCTATATTTCACACATATACAACAGTAAATATACACAAAACCAACACATGTAATTTAATTTGTAACTTGATTTCTTGTTTTCCTCAATCTTATTGATAACCTAAAAAACAGGATTTTTGCTCTAGTTATTCTTTAATTCCATTTCCTTTTAGTGGATTAGATCACTAAAAACCTAATTGTAAGATATACAAAACTTTGTGATGTATCACTTAAGTCTTACTATCAATTGCAATTTTCATTTTCTTTTTTTCCAAAATACCAATTTTTGTTTTGTATGTGATCTTTACACAACTGAACATAAAAAACTGATCCTCTACAATTATAATAATTCATATGATATGAAATACTTGCGACATTAGCCACATATTCTTAGACACAAATGTTTGTATAAAGAAGTATGCAAAATATTTAGTCTACTATTATTTTCAAAGGTGAATAATAATTAAATTTAATAGTATGACATGTGAGGGAATCTTTCATTCAGAAGCAGTAAATTAACCTTATTTCTTGTGTAAATATAGAAGAAAAACATTTTTATTTTTATTATTATAAGCAGAATAAACTTTATTAACTAGTAAGTTATTAATTTAAGCATGTCTATTAAATTAAATACTACTAAAAATGTTTCATGCAACATGTTATATAAAAAGTTTTCAATACCCAAACCCTCTATAAAAAAGACATATATCACAGCAATAAAAGTTCATTATTTTTCAACTTATATACAAGGCTGAGGCATAGACTATTTATGTAAATAAGAAATCATCTGTACTGAGCATGGTTTCTTGCTTTCATCTTTGCCAGTGAGAAACTATGATTCAA
This sequence comes from Epiperipatus broadwayi, assembly GCA_028023455.1. Classification (NCBI taxonomy): domain Eukaryota; kingdom Metazoa; phylum Onychophora; class Udeonychophora; order Euonychophora; family Peripatidae; genus Epiperipatus; species Epiperipatus broadwayi. The sequence goes on from JAQFVV010012411.1 coordinate 8,834,931, forward strand.
ACTAATTTACACAATTATACAAGTCTGACATTAGGTTAGTTTGTATACATATTTTAAAGATGTCAGTTTTTTGCAACAGATACCTTTTAATTTTTTGCTGAAAAGCTTAATATCAGCATCATTATAACAACTTTTGCATACTTCCAAAAACAGTTCTGTAAGCATTAGTTCCAGCTTTGAATCTTAGCTCTTACTGATAAAGGCAAAATCAGCAATAGTCTGGAGATTATAACACTATATCATCTAATATCTAATGATTATTCAAGCTTATAACAGATTAATGAGTTCCGCTCTTGGAAGCATAAAGTCATGTGATATATTGGTATTACTCTGCCTAGCCAAGGACTTATATTTGTCACCCAACTGTGGTCTCCATTAAAGAGACTGTCCTAATATCAGATATGTAATAACTATGAAAGTTGATTTACATTCAAAATCTTTTTTTTTTTTAATTTCATGTTAATAGCTTGAATAGCATTAAAGTAAAAAGGGCTGCTAGACATAAAAGTATATTAGGTCAATGAATAAGGGAAAAGCCAAAAATTGATCTAAAAATAGAAAAAAAAAAATCTCTTAGCTTCATGGGCAGAAAATTGCAAAATAAACTCAGTTCATATTGCTTAAGTTTAAAAAAATATATCTACTCTCTCTCTCACATATACAAAATAGCAGAATGGTTTAAAAACACAAAATAAAAACCATGTTTTAAAGTAATAAGTTATTAAAATTTAAATAAATAAATAAAAAATCCATTTGGTAACAAATTTAAGCAAAATAATATCTTTTATTTAACATTTTTTCTTTAAGAATTCTTATCCTGCTTAAAGAATTCTAAGATAAAAGCATTTCTACAATGAATTTTATTTTTTAAAAAAAACGTTTATAAAAAAACCTAAAAAATATTAGGGGGGAAAAAAAAAATCATATTGTTGAAAAATAGTACTTTTTAATGCAATAATAAACTAAGCAATGGGATGGAAGGAAACAAAATTGTTAAATATAGTCTTATTTTAAAACAAATGTTTAGTTCTTTATATTTTTTAAAGTTAATGATGAAGAAATAAATAAATGTTAATGCTATATTTGTTAATTCATAACTTATTTGTATTATTTTTTTTTTTTAATATAAAATTCAAACTTTCATGCTTATCTATTCCATATCTTATATTTTTAAATAAACATATATACAGTATATTATAATTTTAATATTTGAATATAAAGTTTGCCTTTGAACAGAGTGCTCAGTTCCAAAAATGCATTAATGTTACTACTGCACTTTAATGATAGAATAGTTTATTCCAAAATATTAATATTCATGCAATGATTAAAATTATTCTATGTCTATGTATAAAAAGTAAATATAGCAGTGCCACTGAGCTATAGTATTGATTAAATGTTATTAACATTATTTTTATGGAAAGTAATTCAATCTTCATGCAATTTTCTGAAATCAATCAAATATAAAGAATGAGGACTCATTATAGAACTTTACAATGAGATGAGATTACTCAAGCTCACAATAGATATCTCTAGAATAAGATCAAGAACTTACTGTTCTTGGAATTATATAAGAAAATTATAATTGATAATACACCAACATAATATAAATTCACTATTTTCAGGCTTATATTCACATTGTAAAGCATGTCAGGTGCACAAACAACTACTATTACAGCATTCAATCTAATAAATCAAAAATTCTTAAAACAGCATTGTTCCAGCAGTTATATGGTGAAACAAAAATCATGTTTTGCAGAAGAAACAATATTCAACTTATTACTGTTATAACAATGAATAATTCTAAAGTTATGTTCTTAACCTGGCCATATTAATTCACTTCAACCATAAACTGTTATTTCAAGTATAAAATTCTAGTTTCATCTAATTAATGCTAGTTCTACACAGTAATATTGAAGATTTTACAGATGCAAAAATAAATAACCCTATCTTTAAATATGTCACAATAACAGTCCATATATCCTAATATTCCACACAAAAAAGAAATGTCAATCATATTTTCTTTTGTAATTGCCTAATGTTATTATGATGATTCTCTACAAATAAAATATGTTAAATGAAAAGTTACTTATAATATCAACATATAGCCATTAATGTTACGAATGGTTTACTATATATATCTACTTCACAAAACAATCAAAAACGTAGAAAAATTTGAATAAAGAGTGGTTTTCCTAAAGTTTCTTTAATTCTAATAAAAAATCCACTGGAAAAAATTGAACTAAATGCAATTAATAAATATTATAATATCAACTTTCATAAACTTTCTTTTTTATTTGTTTAATTTAATATGCATTTTCTTTAATTTTTTCTTAGCAGCTCCTTTCCAACCACTAATTTCAATAATTTTTCATTTTGAAATTTAATCTACCATATTATTATATGCATCATAATAAACATGTATTTACTTTTATCAATTAAAAATATTAACTTTTCTGATCAATTAATATTTGCACTTGCAAAATAAACATGACTAATACTTAAATTTTTTTTTGGTAGGAACACACTTAAAAACAAATTTAAAAAGCATTCATTACATGTTAGTGATTACAAAAGTACTTTTATGCATGCTTTGTAAATATCAAAGAATCATTTTCATATTTTTTATAATGCTGGAAGCTCGCTTATATATTTTTGAAAACGTTTTGCAACCTTCAAAAAGCCAGATTATAAAACTATGACAATATCAGCCAATTTAATCAAATACTTTAATAGTTAATGTATTTGGTGCAATCTATCTTTTGTTATTGTACCAATTCCTTTTGTCCTTTTTTAATACTATACACATAGTAATTAAAATATTTTTCACTATCAACTTTCCTGAGATTTCAATTATTAGTAGAAAAACACTGAAAACTTCTTGCCAAAGTAAAAAAAAAATTATGAAATTTACATAATAAAATTCAACAAACACCGGATTAAAGACTATAAAATATTAAATGCAATTTTAAACATAAGCAATTTATTAAAACATGGGAACATGCTTCTATTATTGATTTTGTATATATAAGTTATAAAACTTTAATTTGAAACTCTTAAGTGGAAATTTTAAAATATTGGTCATAAATAAATATTTTATTGTACTTATAATTGTTTTAAAAATATTTTTTCATTAATTCTATTTTAATTATAATTTAGACATTAAACACTAAAAGTTGTGAATATATATATATATATCTGATAATTGCAAACAACAATACATTATCTTTTAAAATTGTAATACTCACTAAAAATATTTTATATAATGTCTCAAGTAATCAAACATACACTTTTTATTTCTTGCTTTGATATAAAAATTGTTAAAACATAAAACTACTAAAATTAGTAAAAATACTGTGGAAAAAAAAAAAGAAGAAAAAATATGCTAGACTCTCAGCATTCTATAAATGTAATTTACTTATAATTACTATTTGATTTTTTTATTTCTGTAATGCCCAAAATTAAAATTATATTCTTTATCATCCTTTGCAGTTTAGCATAATGCTAATTCAAAAATTAAAGGATCCTGAATCAATTTTTAGCTAAACATTTGTTTTGTCAATTGACTGAAATTACTGTACACAAATCTGCCACTTGAGAGCTCAAACGTTAAACAATTTTTCAAGTATCTGATTAATAATAATTTACTTTGTCCAGTAGTTTAGTGTATTAAAAGAATGGCTGATTTAGAGATAATATTTTAAATTAACTCCCAGCCGAGTAATGTAAAAAAAAAAAAAAATTCAGTTCATTTAACTGAATAAAAGTATTGTGCTTAACAAATCATTAGTACCCTCAAATGCTATATGACTTTTTAGCAACTAACTAACTAATGATTTATTTTATTATATAAATATTTTAATTTATATATTATTAATAAGTTTCATCTTTTATCTAGAAAAATCTATATTATTAATAAAATACTAATAATATTTAGATAAATAATAAATAATTTTATTACAATATTTATTATTATGATTCAGTTCAAAGCAATAAAAACAAATTTCATTTTTAGAAACAGCAGAAAAGGATAGGTATATGCAAATACATTTCAACCTCAAGTTGTTAATTAAAAGTTTTTTATTTTAACTCATTATAATAATATGCTTAATAATTTTGTGATAAATTTCATGGATTAAGTTAAAACTTATTAAACAAAATAAGAATATTTCAAAGAATAAAAATGTTATGCCTTTATATCTAGTTTTTTTTATTCTATAGTTTATAAAAAGTGTACATTAAAATGGCATATAAAAATCAAATCAAATTATTTATTGAAAAATAAATGGTTATACTTGTGGTTAGAATTCATTAACAAAACAATTTTAATAAAAAACAAAAAAATAGAAAATCTTTTGTGTAACTTTGAATAATAATAAAAAAGATAACAATAACATAAAAAAACAACAACTAATTTTTATGCTATAACATTGGAACTATCCAAAATACATAAATCTAAATTTACAACTTCAATGATGGAAACATTTTATACTTTGAATTGGTCTGTATTAGATATGCATAATAAAACAAAATACTTTTATAGAAAGTAAAAGCAAATGAATTTTTAAAAAATCATATATAGTATATAATTTAAAATAAACTCTTCCACAATTCCCATTCAAATAATCAAATAAAAACTATACAAAAAAAAAAAAAGTTGCAATCCATGATTCTGTTTTTTTTTTTTTTTTAAAAAATCTTGATTAAATTACAATTTAGGATTAAATAAGCGGATTAAAATATAAATAAAACAAGCATGGATTTATATATATGTATACATAATTAGTTGCCAGAGTTAAAAATATAATATCCAAAACAAAATTCTTTTTTTTTTTTTTAAAAAAAAAACACAAATTAAATCATTAAAATATTTCTTTAGTATAGATTTTCTAAAAACCTATTATTATTTTTTGAGAGATATTATAAAAATAAATAATTTGAAAATAAAAACCAAATTACAAAAGACAAACTACAAATTAATGATACTCACCCGTGTTTTCCAATAATGTTTTTGGTGTGTTAGATCTATTGATTATACAAATTAACTGATTTAAAACTAATGAAACAAAAGGCTTCATTTCTGGACCTAAAACAAAAATAGCATTAAAATCAATTACAAAACACTTGGTTTAATTGATATATACTATACATTAAAAAAAACACAACTTCAGATTGTACGGATGCTTACTGTAATCAGCTTACAAATCAGTTAAAGCATTATCATCATTGTAATTCTATAATTTAGAAAATTAAAATTTCCCAACAACAACAAAAAAAAAAGATAGCATATATCTTATGATTTTGAAATTATTTATCTGTTATATAAATTTCATAATTCCAATTATCAGTGAGTTTGTCTTTACTTTCTACTAACCCAAAGCAAAATTATAACTGTATTAACTTATAATTTAGCATACACATACAAAATTAAAATGTTTTAATGCATTATATATTTAATGACATAACTTTAAAGCTAAATAGTTGCACAGGTAGTTAGATTTGCAGTATTGTTAGCAATATATATGTTAAACATGTTTACAGATTACATATGCTGTAAACAAAGAAATGTTATTTCAATGCAACAAGTAGAGAAATATGTTAGTAGTATTATTGCTAGGTAACAATTACCATCGATAACCTCCAAGTTAAACATGTTACATGATTTGGTAGCCTAACCACAGCTTTTTTATTTATTTTAAATTTACTAAAAAACAAAAGATTCTTTAACCCAAAATCCCATATGGATTTATATTCAGACAGATATTTTTATAGGAATGAGGACTTAGAAGAATCACATTTTCAGTGGTAAACCTGGAAACATCAATTCATTTCTCCCAGAGACCTATTTATATTAAATATTTTCATGGATTAAATATGTTAGCAGTGTTATTGCTAAGGAAATACTTGACTTTACTTAGAAACAACAATAATAAAAAAAACTAATAATAAAAATAAATTAGAATGATTACCCATAAAGCAGCATAAATATTCACATCGATAGTAAGAAGATTGCTGGGATAGACGGGAAATTAATCATGATTAGGTCAATTTATTCAATAGTTTATTGCAAACTTTTATAAACTTTAAATAGATAAACATTTGTATTTAAATTAATTTTGTTTTATTATAACATTTTAATTTATAAACACATACATATATAAAAAGTATATATGCATATTTATATATTGGACTATTTCTATCATCAATATAATTAGAAAAATTTAACTTTATTTAAATACAGTATTCCAAATATATTCATCTGTTAGTAATAGCACACAGGTTAGTAGTATATGCACATTTCGAGAAGTATTATTTCCCTCTGTCAGTACTAGCATGGGAATCGAACCTGGACCCTTAGATTTTTCAATAGTGAATTTTAAGATAACGCTCTAATCAAGCCATCACAAACCTTCAGGAAAACATTATATATGCATATGTGTGCAAGTTTTTAAAAAAATATTATCAATAAAAAATTTAAGAATAAATTTCAAAAGGAAATTAGACACACCAAACAATCTTATAAAACTAAAGATGAAATAGACTGGATAAAATTTTATTATATTACTTTAATACCTGTGTGTTATGTTGTAGTACAATTAATATTAAAAAAAATACGTTTGAAACTGTGTGTACTCCAGAAGTTAAAAGTGTTAAATAATTACATGTGAAAGTAAACGAGTTGATTTAATAAAAACGAAAATTAGAAATTACAAATGGTTTTTCATATATATATTTTATAAAAAGCAAGGTGTAAAACAAGATGAAGATCCGAATAAATAATTAATTAAATGAAGGATTAAAAATGTAAAGAACAATTTAATTAATTAGTTCTGAAATAATCCCAGAATACTTTTGTGATTAAAATTGATAAGGAATAACCAATAGAACTAAAAGTAGATACAATCTAGCAGGAAAAAGACAAGTCAGTATCAGTCCTGTTTTTCTGAGAGACTTATGTGTAGCGTGAATTTCGGAACAGGACCAACGATGGGAGAAGAACCAGATATTCGGGTCTGAAGGTAATAAAGACCGACCTAGGGTAATTATACAGACTATACCTGTCTTATTATTATTTTTGTAAGCCTTACAGGCGTTAGTAAATTAATGATAATTCTGTGTATAAATGCTTGTTAATTTTTATACTAATAAAATCTTGTATCTGTTAAGTGGGATATCTTAATTTTATGCAAGAGAGTAATAGTTACTTGAATTAGGTGTATTTGATTATTTCTCGTAAGTAACATTAAATCAAGTACACTGTGTTTATATATGGCATATATAGGATATATGAGCACAGACTTTCACATGACCCACCACTCTCCACACTATCTCATAACACTGATACACCCGAACACGTATGTTGAAAAGACAAATAATCACCAATATACGTATCTCATGCCAAACCAGCAATCCATCAGTTGGTCCAGATTACCATCTCTACACACATATGCTATAAGTGCTCAGATATATATTAAGATAGCCAATCCTCATACTTTAATGGACAGGCTTCAATCCACTCCACCCTCCAACTGTCCATCCAATTGAAGCCTGTCCATTAAAGTATGAGGATTGGCTATCTTAATATATATCTGAGCACTTATAGAATAGGTGTGTAGATATGGTAATCTGGACCAACTGATGATTGCTGGTTTGGCATGAAATACGTATATTGGTGATTATTTGTCTTTTCAACATACATGTGTTCGGGTGTATCAGTGTTATGAGATAGTGTGGAGAGTGGTGGGTCATGTGAAAGTCTGTGCTCATTTATAATTGTATTTTGTTTTATACTATATAGTCAAAAATTATTATATATAAAAATAATGATAAAGTTAAAATGGGTCATTATCTATTTGTTTGTAAAAAAAATTGTGGCAAATGTTTTACTTCAAAAAAATATAAAAAGATATTTCTCATGGAAGACAATAATTTGACATGTGAAAGGATTCAGTAACAAATATAAATGCGTTTTTACAATTCACAACATAACATTCCCTCATAAAATTTTTATAGAATTAACTAGACTAAATATATATCAACAAAAATCTAAAATAAATCAAAATAATTTATTATTACATGAAAAATATATTTATTTAAAATTCTCCCTTCAAAACGAGTTTAAAATATCACAGATAATTTACCTCTATTAACAAGAATACATGACTATTTAAGAAAATCATCAGTTAAAGACATAAAGGGAGAAAAAATATCCAAAATAGGAATATGATCTAAAAATGCAATAGTTATTTAAATATCAACTATAATACTTTAATTATAAATTTATTTAAACACACATTGATTACGTAAGTAATATTTACTAAGACTTTAACCTCAAGAATATGCGTGTAAAATGCGATATTAGGGACCTCTACAGGTCTTAACCACAAGCTTACTCTTTTCTTCCAAGAAGTAAGCTTGTGGTTAAGACTTTAGAGGTCCCTAATATCACATTTTTACACGCATATTCTTGAGGTTAAAGCCTTAGTAAATATTACTTATATAATACTTTAACTCATTTCTAATTATATTGTACCAAGAATGTTATAATCATCTTTAATATTTAAATATTAATATTCAAGGGGAAAAATCCATATTTCTATAAAACAGCAGCAAAAAATGCTACTTGAATTTCTTATGTTAACACCTATCATCATGGAAGAATACTTTAATACTTATAAGAATTTAATATGAAAAACTCAAAATACTAAAATTTTATATTTGTTTTGATGAATTATGATATATGCAATCATATTTTGCATTTATTGTGATTTATTCATTTTATAATACTCAAAAGATATATATAGACAAATGAGTATAATTTTTAAATTTAAACATATTGTAATGGTTTAAACTGAACCCAATATGGCTTAATTTGACATTATAAAGTGGTCATATCAATGACAAATAAAAAATAAAAGCTAATATAGTAATCTTAATAAATGACCTCTAATGATAATGATTACAACAGTCTGTATTACTATATAAAAGTGAAAGTTTGTGACTATAAAACTCAACAAATAATGCATCAATCTAGATGAATTTTGCACAATTTTCCTTTTTTTTTGTATAGAATTTTACTAGAATATAAATTTTTGATTCACTTTACAAAATTTGTAACTTGCAATATAAAAATCCATATCATAACTATTTTTGAATGGTGTCATAAAAACACAAAAAGAGAACAGTACCGATTAAAAGATAAAATTTGAAATTTTTTTACACGAAATATATAGTTTTTGGTAAACAAGGTAAAATTTGATTCCGTAAATGTATTTTAAATTAATTAAATTAGATTTGTACTACTTATTTAATTTCTCATTTGACTAATGACAAAAAGTCTTAGGACTTTAGTTTAAATACATATTTAACATGTATTAAAGTAAAATTTAAAATGGTATGGGGACAACAAAAGAAATACTGAATTTGATAACCTTTTACCATTTTCCTTTAGGTATATTCTCATGCGATAAATAAAATTTAAAATAGCGAGACTATTTGCCTGATTTTAAAATTACTAACCATTAACTAAAATATAAATATATATAATAAAAAGATATGACTAAATATAATAAAAAATAAGCGAGAGATAGGCCTTCATTATTTTATCTTCTAAAAATGTTTACTTATAATTTTTTTTTAAAAAAACCTGAACTCTAGTACAAATTTATTTTTAAAAATAATAGCAGTGTGCATAATAAATTAACAATCTTAAATCAAGTGCTTTATAAATTATATTCTTTAAATATATTTTTATTATACTTTATATAATATAATACATGCTAATATTTTACAATTTTTGAGAATAGCTGGAAAAGGTTAATCCACAATACATGCATTTAGATGGTATATCAGACCAACTCTTCTCACTATGTGTATACTTTTCAAAATAAATCTGATCATCAGAACTAAAAGTTTAAACATATGAATCTCGCCATCAAAAATGATAGCTCGACTTTCTATTTAAATACCATGGCAGTAAACTTGATAAGGAACTATTATATTTTGAAGAATATACATGTATTAATTAAATAGAATTCAGAAAAGATAAATACAATCAAATTAATTTATATTATTCATATGAGCTTCAAATACTTGTGAAAAAGTTATCACAATGATCTTTTTCACTATACACATATATCTCAGAATAAATCGTTTTCATGAAGTTAATAGCTTATGAAAGCAAGTTAATATCAGTAATATTCTAAATTAATTTAGTTACATATATATGCACATCCGTCTAAAATGTTTTAATTAAAAAAACTAATACAACCTGCATATTCTTAATAATTAATAAAAAGACAAACAACACATATACATTATATTTTTAAAAAACTCCTTTTAATGTCATATTTAAAATCAAAACAAAACTGCCTGAATCACAACTTTTTGTGTTGATTCAAATCAGGGAAAAGTTAATGAATATTTTTCAAATAAACATTTTAGTTAAGTAGTACATTGTAGTTACTGTAACAATAGATTACTAGAATTAAAAAAAAAAAAAAATTATAAAAGGAATCTCTCCCCATTTTATAACTTAAATGCCATCAATGATTTCTATTATTTTACATATCAAAGTTACTATGGAGCTATTTTATTAATACATCAACAAATAAAATAAATATTATTCAAATATTAAATTTCAACATGACAAAGTTCTATAATGTTCACTATTTTATTAATTGAGAAAATCCATTAAAACATGTTTGCTTATATTTTAATTAATGTTTTCAACCAGTGTTGATTTTTCTACAATTAAGGTGTCAAAATTTTATCTATTTCTTCAACCAATAGGTTCTCTTCTACACAACACACAGGCAAACTTACTTATTTCATCCATCCATCTCACATTAATTCTTTCTAGATATCTTTTAGTTTCAATTTAAAACTTCAATTATCTATTTATCTCTTCTAACAATATGTCCAGCCCAGTTCCATTTCAATCACTCAATTCTTCCAGTAGTATCAATGATGCCTGTTTGTTCTCTCATCCATGCATTTCATTTTTGATCTCATTACTCCTAACTATACTGATCTTCTATTAAATGTCAAAGTCTCGGATCCATAAGAACTGATAAATACTTTCCTTTTCAAACACATAAGACATATTTTTTTTAATACAAGTTATTTCTACCAAAAGCACTCCATCCAAGTTTAATTCTATGATTAATTTCATTTATCATGTTTCTATCTGCATTAATAATTCAACCAAAATATTTATAATTGTTAATTTTTATTTCACGATTATCAATCTTTGCTGTTTTCTTCTAAATATAGGAGATTTGAACTCAGACTTTCAAGCAACCTTCAACAAATCACACTATCTCATACTACTGATACCCATGACCACACGCATGTAGAAAAGATAAATAATCACCAATAGAGGTATTTCATACTGAACCAGCACTCATCAGTTGTCCAGATTATCATCTCCCACACACATATATAATCAGTGCTCAGTTTATATTAAGACTGTACTATACATGAGGGGTCAGAGTGACTTCAGGTCAACATGGGCATAACAACAATATTGGCATCAGCATGGGATTTGGGCATTCTATCACCAGATTTTCAATGATATGGATGATTGAAGAGTTGGAGTAATTGAAGGCTGTCCATTAAAGTATAAGATTTGCTATCTTAATATAAACTGAGCACTGATTATATATATATATGTGTGGGAGATGATAATCTGGACCAACTGATGAGTGCTGGTTCAGCACGAAATACATATATTGGTGATTATTTGTCTTTTCTACATGTGTGTGGTCATGTGTATCAATAGTATGAGATAGTGTGGATAGTTGAATATTGTTTGAAAGTCTGAGTTCAAATCTCCTATATTTACAATTAAGTTCCAGGTATAAGAATGCCCATATTTCAAATCTTATTTTCTTCTAACAAAATTCCATAAATACTTTAGAATTTTTAGCATTTATCTTTAATCATACTTCTTTACTTTCATCTGATAACTCTCACAAATGCTCTGAAGAATTCTCTGCAAAAACAACCACATCTTAAAAATCTAGATGCTTAAATAATCTCCATTTATTCTTGTTCACTCTTTAGCAGCAAACTTTACCTATCAAAGAATCTATGACACAACATGGAAAAATATCTTTCATTCATTAACAGCAAAATAAATTTCACACCCTTATTAAATTTTTCATAGTTGAAGAAAGGGAAATATCTTTTATTTATTCGATAAAAACAAAATTATTAATTACAGGATATTTATTATCATGTATATTATTAGGAATATATTTTACATAATATATTCATAACATTTTCAATTCAGAAGAAATCAAGAAAAAAAAAAAACATTGCAATATGTAATAGCAATAGTATTTATAATTTTTCGATTTATAGTTAAAAGTTGAATTAAAATAGTTGTAAAACAGTCTATTTACATAAGTTGGGAACTGTCTATATTTGTACAAAATGATTATTGTGGAAAAATTAATTATCATAGATAATCTAATATATATTTTTAAACATAATTTTACAGAATAAAATGGAATTGTTACTGAACATTCAATCATTAAAGTTATCAATAAAAATTTAAAATTTATGGAGTAGAACTTTAAAAAAAAGTTTTGTTATATTGTATTTATGTAATGAGAATATTTTTAACAATTTTATTATTTTTCATAGTACTTTAACATCATGCAATCTGATTTAACAAAATGTTTTACAAATATAGAATTAAATTGTTTCCATCTTGGTCCTGCAAAGAAAATGTTTTTTTTTTTTAAAATTAAAAGGCAAGAAGAGAATCTACTGAAATAAAAGTTTATGTAAAAAATAAATAGTTTATCAACAATAGACAACAATTTTTAATCCTTTGAGAAAAGCTTTTCTTTTTGAATATTTTTCCTACACTTTTTTTTTTTTGTATACATGAATTTTCAAATCAAAAAGTAAACTTCATACTTCTGACTTATCTCAACCCTTTCTGAAGCATAGAAATTGTTAATAGTTCATCAATGTCTATTCTTTTGATTATTTTTTAAAAATCAAAACCATTAAAACACTATTATGTAGTTGTAAACAATACACAGGAATGTTAAAGTGTATTATAATGAGTAAGTTTTTACTTATTATAATGTTAATAAATATAATTTTACATTAAGTAAACATAGTAGTAAACAATAACAAAAAAAAAAAAAAGGTACAAAATTTGATACATGCAAACATTTGATTTTACATTTACAATAGTCAGGGTTTAAAAATGAATTTATTTTCTTAAAAGATAATACTGATTATTAAAAAACAACAAAAAAAAAATTAAATAAGATATTCTAAAATAGATCTTACATTGTCTTTCCATATATAAATAACAATATATTATGAAAAAATTATCTGAATTTCCAAATCTAATTCGCTAATAAGTATTATATAAATAAACTATCAATTAAAACATACCAAGTTGAATGGCAATTTCTCCAATAGCCCAGGTTGCATTATTGCAAACAGAAATAAATTCTGGATTAAGATTCTGGCCAAGAATTGGAAGAAAATCTCCTACAAAATAGTTATAAAGTACATATTAATTAAATAAAAAATTGTTGCATAATATTCTCCAATAAAAAAAAAACCCACACAAAATTCATTTTATCAAAGTATTTTGATCTGGTAGATACTATTACATTTAACAACACTCACACAAGCATGCATAATACAATGACTATTTGTACAGGCAAGAGATGTCAATTATTTTTTGGATTTTTCCATGTTTACTAGTGAAGATCATTAAATGGACAATTCCAGGAGGGATATGTTTGAATAAAATCAAAAATGGCATGCCAATATCTCAATGTAATCAATTGTTTTCTTCAGGGCAGTACTGTGACAGAATTCTAAAAAAAAAGAAAACATTACACCACTTTCCTGAATTCTAACAAATAACTGCTCTGAAAAAAATTACCATGTTATTAAAACATCATCAAAAACATTTAGAAAACCATGCATAACCTCAGTAATGATTATAATCTTTTCAAAACCTTCTATACATTGATTTTTTTGACATATAGTTTCCTGCCCTAAGATACTATTACACTTTAAAATTGAGATTACTTATACAAAATACCAAGACCAATTATTATTATTATAAATCACAGAGACAACTTGTATCTTCAAGAATGCTTTTGACAAAACTTTTAATAACTTGGTAATGAATGATCAATACATATAATCCTTAGTCATGTTTTTTCTTTTGTATATTACAACAGAAATCAATATTTTATATACCAAAATAAAAAGGACTATTTCACAAAGAATAATTTTAAAAATAATAAGCTGTAATTGGAATTCTAATCGATAGTTATTATATTCAATGGAAAATATTCCAAGAGGTGACATTTTTTTAAAAATAAAATCCAAGCAGTGAATTTACGTATTTAAAACTGAAATGTCAAATTTTAATGAAGTAAATAAAATTTTTAAAAATGCTTCAATATATATATCAAAAATATAAACATAAATTATTAGAAATCATAAGCACATACCTGTGTATCTGTTGTTTGAATCCTGTCTTTTTATTAACCTACACTGTTTTTGAAAAGATTATGTTTTAAATTATTAATGGAAGATATGGTCCTTTTTCAAATATTTAAAGTGTGTTAATATTGAGCTAATTGTTTCATAGTTAAATCGGTGCTGGTGGATAGATGTTTTATGTCAATGTAATTTGAGTAGGTGTATTGGATACTCGTTCCCTTGTACCGCATTAGCATACAGGGCATAATACCCACCTGAACGTATGACCAAAAGTGTAACCATCACATTTGTCAATGGTCATAGAGTATTTCCTACGCTACTGATTTTCTTACTCTATGACTGGGACAGTAAAAAGACCGCTATCCCCTTTTTCAGAGCATCTCTTCTATATATATTTCAATAATTTTGTTTTTTGTATCACCAACTGGGTAGTGGATCGTTCCTGTCTGTTGGTGAGGTTTATTAATGGTCATGGGAAGATGCTCATTCCTTCCACCATGATTCTTTATTTATCAAATGATAGCACACTACAGACGTAAATTCCTGTTAGCATGGTTGTGTTATTATGCTAATAAACTCATTTTGCATTGGCCACATCGGTATATCAATCAGTAAGCTAGCATTGGTTTGAATGCGGGATTTTAGCCTAAGAATAAAAGGGATTGAATTGGTTATATTCGTAATCTATGTAGCATATTAATGCTTATTAATCAATTAAATGCTTCCATCTGTGCATATAATTCAAATCAAATATATTCACTAGTTAATTTAATTTTTCAGAATTTTCTTTTAATGTGTGTAATAATAAAATGTTTTGTTTAATTAAATTTTGGCAGTAATTTATTTTATTAATATTTAAAATTAAGAATTAATTTGAATATACAGTGTGATATTTTAAGCTCAGCTTTTCCCTGAGCTAATGACTGGTGCTTTCGGTTCGATAAGAGTAACCAACCTCTCCTGTGCATATCTGCCTACTATATAATTTTTCTAGGTTTCAATAACCTAGTGGTACCCTGGCATGGCAGATTAGGTTAGGGAGGTTCCGTCAACCATTATACCTTTGCTTTTTTTTTTTTTTTTAATAATAATCACTACTTGTTTTAGCCTTATGTTTTTCCTTAGTTTTTCTAGTTTCTATCAATATAAAGTTTTTTGCTCTAATATTATTAAAACTTAAGTTATTATGAAAATTGATCTTAAATCAATTTTTTAAAAATTCACTATGGAGCAAAATACTCTAAAGTAGTTTTAAACAATTAGAAAATGTTAAAAATATATATTATAAAATTTATACATAGAATAGCAAAGTAAAACAATTGTTCAAGTAAACAATTTTTAACTCCTAAATTATTAACCAAAAGATGATAAAACTGAGGCCTTTGTGATATTAATAAGCAGATTTAATTACTTATCAGGTGATATTTATAATTAGAAAGATCCTTGAACATCATTTAATCAACCTCAAGAACAAACAAAGAAAGCTGTATTATAAGTTTCAAATATTGATTAAATTTACTTAATCTCAAAATAAATATTAGTAAAAAATTTGTGGATCTACATTATTTTTTCCCATTTAAATTATACATTAATAGTGTTCAATCTTAGTTTTTTTTTTCCATCTAAAAAAATAAAGCAAATCTTTTGTGAGATTGAAATTTAGATAATGAAATTTAGTATTTATATTCTCATCATCTCTAGGGGCTACTGACATCAGATTCAGTATGATTTCATTAATTACTCTTATATAAATTATACATTAGTTACTCTCCCATTACATCATCCAGGTATTTCATCTCATTGCTTACCTCCAACTTTTCTTTTATCACTATAACACTAATTGAATTTTATCTCTGTATTTTTTGCAATATTCAGGTTTCTAAATTTACCACACTACAGAAATCTTTTTCTATAAAGATATTTCTTGTTCTTAAATATTTTTTTACAATTCCAAATGTTCAACTCTCTTATTTCTTTTTCATTCTACTGTTATTACACTTTTGATATCAAAAGTATTTAATTTTGGACCTAAATAAATACTATGCATAAGATAATTTTGATTCTCTTCATTTGATAATTGAGTATGTCAATATTATTTTTTAAGTTTTCAAAAATATCTTTTGCAAATCTTGTTTGCTTTCAATGAGAACAGCAACATCTTTTACTGCCTTATGCAACTTCTCTTAATGATCATCTCAAAATCTGAAGATCCTGGATTGATTTTCAGCTAAAAAAAAAAAAAGAAGTGAAAAAATAATCTATTCGATCAACTGAATAAAATTAATGCTTCAATACTTAAATTTTATTTGACAATACTACTTTTTTCTTTAGTAATACGAATTTATTCTGTAAATATAATTCTAGTTAAAAAAATAATAATAATTTGTTACTCTGTGATTATGTTAGTGACAAAAACATGGCATCACAAAAACCACGTGATTGCTTAAAAGGATTTACTATTCTGTAAACCATCATTTCATATGCAATAAGAATCTATGATGACAAAATAATTTTCATTTTTTTTAAAGTTTATAATTGAAGCTTGTCTTTTATGTTCGTTTTTTGTATTTATTTTAGGGATCCAACAAAAAAAAAATTGAATTTAAATATGTAGTGGAGTCATGAACTACACTATATTTTATTCCAAGTCCCCTTTGCATACAAATTATAACTTATAATAGCTCATGTTTTTGTTGTTGACAAGTCTTGATTATAATACAATAAGTATTGTTTATTATAAATTAAAAGTACAGAAAAGTATTTCATTAAGATTCTAATATAAATAAAATTTTTAAAAAATGATATTATAATCAACAAATCGAGAAATCAATGTGTTCAATATTCAGAATCCTCTTTCTTCACAATTAAACACCTGTTTTGGACATTTTTTTCTTCAATAAAACAGTAATGCAATTTCATTATAATCAGATGCAGCTTCAATGACTGTAATGGTATCAAAATCTTTCCAACCACCCCCTATTTGCAGTGAATAGCATGGAATTGTGATCCAGATTCTCAATTAAATCTGAGATTTGAGGCTTTCTGAAGCAATACAAGACTGTCAACCATGACATTCTTAAAATTCATATCATTTAACCACAGATTTGGCATTTTTATTTTACCAAAAAATTATCTCTTACTTTTAATTATAACTTTAGCATTTCAGACATAAGTAACAGTGACACGAATCTGCTTCTTTATATAATTTCTCAAATCATCAATGACTTATTCATTTGAAACATATGGCAGACTTCTTACTTTTCCTTATTAAATCAATATTAATTAAAGTATTTTATGACTTTTTAGTGTATTAATTACTGTACAGCAATAAATTTTACAAAGATATATACTACACACAATATAAAATTTTTTGGAAAACAAAAAGTGCAAAGACAAAGTTCTGTATGTGTGTTTTTTAATAGTACTGATCTACATTTAAATCATGAAAAAAACATAATTTAATAAAGGCATGTTTGAGATTTGAAAACATTAAATTTACCAAGAAAAAAATGACTGCCGCCGTACCGAGTTTCATAAAATTTAATAAGATGATTTACACCAGTGCATTGCATTCAAGACTAAATTCTGGTTATTTTTGGGTCCCCTATTGTATATTTCATTTTGTCCTTTTGAAAAATAGTAGTTTTGAATAAATAGTTTCCATTTTTTTCTTTCTGTTCTGTAAAGATAATAAGTTGTATGATATATTTCCTGCTTACTGAAAGAGGGAGCATTCAGCAAAATAGAGTTAAGATCCGCTGATATCTCAGGATTACGATTCATCCAATGTGCGCATGTGTAATCACCCTTCAACAATGCACTGTAACATTTAAACTTAGTAGATTTGTCCAGAACATTATCAATGTTTTGTGATATTTTATATTGAGATTTCTTAGCAAAGCACAGCTCAAAGATGCTCAGGATTTTCAATTTCCACAAAACTGATTCTTCAACAAGCTAGACTGATAACTGCTAATAGAGGCATTAATGATTTTAAAGGATCAACATCATGGTGTTCTAGATTTATGAATAGAAATGACCTACGTATGCAGACTAAAACAAAAATAACTCTGGAGATAAATTTCTGGGTTTTGAGGATGAAGATTAAGATACATAACGACAGTGTTCTCTACTTACATTTTTTGTAGACATAAATAACTATAAAATTAGTGCAATAAAATCATAATGGAAATTCATAAAGAAATGTAGATAATTATTATTTTTTCTTAAAAATGTGTATAAAAAAGAGAGTGTATCTTATACATTAATAAATACCATATCTTTTTAGGCGGTAAGTTTTTACAAAATATTTTCGAAGGCAAAATTTTAGGAAGATTGAGAATCAGATTGTGAATATCCTATCTTTAAATTTTTTTTATATGCAAACATGGAAAGAAATTGTTAAAGATAGAATGATGTGGTTGCAATGTTAAGAACCTGCCTTTAAAAGCTGATGATGATGAGTATGTAATTGAAATTGTGTCATTTGATACAGATTAGTTCGAAGCTTCATTGCAAGTAGTTTTCATCTATAGGAAATAATTATTTAACTTGAGATAACTTTATACTAAATTAAATGGAATTTGTAGAATTTGAATATGAAAGTAATTTATACAATTTATTCTGACCTAATCCATAATTTAAGTATACAAGCTTACCTATGCAAGGCCGGACGTGTTGGAAGCACGCTTTTGTTAAATCTCCCAGTAGTGCAAATGAACTTTGTCTCACTTCTGGCATTGGATCCTAATAACAGAATTTCAATTAAAAAAAAAAAACCTCATAGAAAAAATTGTTCACATTATATACATATATATATATAAGAGATGTTTATAAATAAATATAAATAAAATGATTTCAAATAGCAAATAAGTAAAATAATGCTACAATTTACATTTCAGTCATGCTATTATTTGGATATCTACACTAGTAATACCAATTGTAAAGGTTTACTGTAATTTAACATTAAAACTGCAGTAATTATTTACAATTTTCTCTATTTTATAAAATCTTAATAATATTTAAAACATTTTATATTTTAAGGAAAATTTCTAACATTCTGTGAAGTGTCCTAGCCATTCCTCTGTGGACTTCAAATTCAAATTGACATAGATCAGAGTTGATTCATTTTTCTTGCTAAGAATAAGATCTCTGATGCTGGGAGATCAATAAAGTAACAACAAAATTTTTTTTCTTCAGCTTTTACAAATAAAAAGGAAAATTTTTATTTTTTACTTTTTAATGTAGTATCAAAAACAGGTTTATTTAACTATGTTTACAATAAAGAAAAAATTATAAAATAACATTAAATTTGGCAATACATTTATAAACCATTAAATTACTTAATGTCCAATATTAATAAGATTCCATGTGGAATTTGCTATTAGGTGAGGAGCTAACTTCAAATCTCTTTCTTTGATATCTTTTAATTTTTGAAAAAAAATTAATGTTGGATCAGGTATAACAGACTTGAAGATTATGAAGCATCTGACAAACCATAGACAGAAAGTATTTAATGTATTTATGTAAATAAAGTGTTTCTTTAAAATTTTTTGACAAAATATCATATAAAATCAAAAATTTAATTTTCACTATCCAAAACTGTTTGCAAACTATAAAAAAAATGTGCTGTCATTGGTAATAGATATGTATTCAAACTTTCAATTAGACTGAAAATTAAAAAATGGATGAAAGGTGAGGTATTAGATTTTATCCAAACAAACAGACAAGAAAATATATATATAACTAAGTCATTATAATCCACTGCAGATTGAAAATCAGAAAGGAGATTAATGCTACCTTTCCACATTTACCTATCTCTTTTCAAGTATAACTCTAGAAGCAAAACAGTTTGTAAAATGACTTTTCTATGTATATTTATGTTTACAATGAAAAGGGTTCAGAGCCATGAAGAAATATTTAAAGTGTAATTTGCATCATTTATTTAAAATAAGTAAATAACTCAGATTATACATAACTGAACAGGAAGTAATTGGTATAATTCATTCGATGCTTCAGTTACTTCCTGTTCATTTAAAATATTTTAGTAAATTTATTTCTTTTTCTTTCTGAGTACACAGTTTACAATCAAAAATTGTGGCTTAAAAATAGCTTTGTCTGCTATACAAATGTTTAGAGTATAGAATTTTAATCAGTTTATAAAATATTTTAATAAATTCCTGGAAAAAAAAAGGTGACCAAAGAAATCACCCTATATAATACACACTATACTTATTTTTTTGCAATAGGACTTGATAAAAAAAAATTATATTTCAAAAAATTTAGACTAATTAAATAAAATCAAAAATCTATCATAAACAATACAGATTAAAAATATATGGAATCAATACACAAAAAATTATAATCAACAATAGATTATATGATAATGTTGCAGTCCAATTTGAGTGTTAAATTGGAAAAAAAAAGGGGCATGGGGAAGGATTGTCGAAACGATATTATTTATTTATTAGTAAAATGGATTTTATGACCGACTAGAGCGATGACAGCCTTATTATTAGAGCCTTGGAATTCTGATGCTTCGTGCAGCTCATTTGATGGATTTTCTTCCAGTCAAGATGAAATATATTCAGGTGTGGGACCAAAAAGAAGAGGAAATTTAAATGTAAGTGCTTTGTCTTCTCCAGCTCAGCCTACACCAGGCCCATCTTCCCGACCAGATCTAAACGACTTGCCTAACATTATCGGATCGTCCAATTAGTAATACTAAGTCTCTAGTTTCCACCATGAGTGACAATGCAATTTGGGATTTTTTTCAATTATTATTTGCTAGAAAAATATTTGAAAAAATTATCCTAGAAAAATACGTACGCTGAACAAAAAAAAAAGCTCGCGATTGGATCAATTTGTCATATCGCGAATTATCTGCATTTTTTAGCATGATAGTAGGCATTTATTCCATATGTCCAGTACATGAATCAGATGACATATGGAGCTCAGATATGAAAGTAAGGCAACCACATTTTGTAAGTATTATGACCCAATATAGGTTTTATTCCATATTATCTTGCCTACATTTAAATGATAATAAAAAAATGCCAAATGCTAGAAGTAAAGATTTTGACAGAGTATATAAACTTAGGCCGATTATAGACTACTGCAACATAAATTTTAAAGCTGCCTATCAATTGCATGTAGCAGTTGATGAAGCTATTACCAAATTTACTGATCGTAATAGCATGAAGCAGTATGAGCCCTCAAAATGGTGGATGTGTGCAGATAGCCATAATGGGTATGTGTCTCATATGGAGTTGTACACAGGCAAAAGTACAACTTCAGATTCTAGCCAATGTCTGGGTACTCTAGCTGTGCTTTCAGTAGTTTTGCCATATCTATTCAATCAGCATCATATCATTTTTTGTGATAGATATTTTACAAGTGTACAGTTAGCAAAAGACCTGTCTGCAAACAAAACAAAAACTGTTGTGGCACACTAAATGCAAATAGAAAAGGTATCCCAGACAGCATCAAAGAATTGAAAAAAAAATTATAAGAAAAAATGAATAGGGGAGACTCACATTTTGAAATAGATCAAGAAAGTGATCTTCAATTTTTAATTTGGATGGATAAGAACCAATTATAATGCTAACCAATGCTTATCCACCTTCTGGAAATAATGCTATTAAAAAAAAAACCGTAAAGATTAAGACACTTCATTCTTATCCATGCCCACTTGCAATAAAAAGATATAACTGCTTAATGGGTGGAGTAGATTTTACCAATAGGAAATGATTTCAGTATGGTTGGAAGAGAAAGTCTAATCAATGGCAAATGCGTCCTTTGTGGCACTGCTTTGATGCAGCTGTTGCGAATGCACATATTCTGTAAACTGAATATATGACTCTAAAACAGAGAAAAGTTCAAACACTTTTACTTTTTCGAAGAGCCTTATCAGATAACCTAATAGATGGGTTTTCTTTAAGAGTCAGCAATCGTATGGCTTATCTTGTACCACATCTAACTCTTCGATCCACTGGAAGACATATGCTAATTGACCTTCGCAAACACAATATTCCTAAAAGAAAGACTCGTGTTGTCTGCCTAAAAACAATAAGCAAAGGCATGAGATTTTTTTGGTTGCGTGGAGTGTGGACCTGTCACGCTCTGCCAAAGGGCTTTGAGGAACTGTTTTACTATCTATATCACAGTGAGAGTGTGATGGGTGCCAGAACCCACTACAATCAACTTCTGCAGGCGGATTAACTAGCATGCCAGCTCAGTCAAAATCTTCCCATGTAGATGATCAGCAGCAGCTCTAATCGGTAAGTTGTATTTGCATTAGGTTGCAGTATTATTTTAATTGTAAGCTATCATTTTGTAGTAATCACTTGATTTTATATTTTAGGTAAATTCTATTTAACAAAATGAAGTGTTTGCTTGCCATAAGCTGCTAACAGGTAGGATAAATAATAAACAGCATTATTATTAATATACTACACAGCATTGACTCGGCCCCTCTTTGTTTAGCCGCACCAAGCATGGAGTCTGAATCTGGTCATATTATGAAGTCATCATCACTAATTAAAATTTTTAACATTTTATTCTATTATTTTGATTTGCTTTGTAATAATTTTATCTTTGCTTTTTACACTAATTTTATGTATATTTTTATCTTTGCCTTTTTTTTATGTATAATTTTAATTGTTTGCTTTTTTTTAATTTCATATATAATTTTATTTTTTTTAATAATAATTTCATATATAATTTTTTAGTTTATATATAAATTGTTTTTATTGTTTTGCTATTTTATTTTGCATATAGTGATTCATAATCATCATCAATCATTATCAATCCACAGCAGGATGAAGGTATCTCCAAGTTCTAACCATCTTCTCCGATCTTTAGCTTATCTTCTCCACATCGCCCCTGCACACTTTCTTATTTGATCCATCCATCTCACATGTGGTCTCTTTCTGGGTCTTTTACAATCTCTTGGAATCCAGTTTAAGATTCCAATTGTCCATCTATTACCATCTCTTCCAGCAATATGTCCAGCCCAACTCCACTTCAATCTTTTAATTTTTTCAATGAGATCAATAATACCTGTTTGTTCTGTTACCCATATATTGCGTTTTCGATCTCTTCTTGTTATTCCTAACATGCATCTCTCCATACTTCTTTGAGTGGTTTGAAGTCTCTGTATTGCTCTTCTATTAAGGGTCCAAGTCTCAGATCCATAAGTAAGAACTAATAAAACACATTTATTAAAAACTTTTCTTTTCAACACATAGGCATATTTCCTTTTAGTATCAAGTTATTTCTAACAAAAGCACTCCAACCAAGTTTAATTCTATGATTAATTTCATCCACTATGTTTCCATCTGTATTAATAATCTGATCCTAACTCTTCATAATCAAACTTTGATTTTCATATTTTGAGAAAATCCATTGAACATTACTTTAATCTTTTTAACATTTATCTTTAGTCCTACTTTCATCTGATAATTACCGCAACATTTCCTGCAGCTCTTAAGCATTATTTGCAAAAACAACTACATCATCTGCAAAATTTAAATGACTTAAATAATCTCCACTTATTTTCACTCCCTTAGATTCCCATTTTAAGCCACAAAATATTTCTCGCAGCCCTGCTGTAAAAAGTTTTGAAGATATGGAGTCACCCTGTCTTACACCCTTCTCAATGTTGATTTTCCTAGTATCATTATATAATCTAATTGTTGCTTTTGTACTTTTATAAATATTCTTTAAAATATGACAATATCCTGGATCAATATCTTGATGATCCAATGCTTTAATCACTGAAATGTTTATAGAATCAAATGCCTTTTCATAATCTACAAATCCAAAGCATAATGTCAACTCATATTCATTTGTCCTTTCTATAATTTCTCTCAATACCTGGATATGATCTACTGCAGGGGTGTCCAACAAGTCGCTTGTGATTCACCGGTCGATCGCAAAGCCAATTTTGGCGATCGTGAGGTCAATCTGGCAAGAGCTGTCAGATAACAAGTGAAAGAAATTAAGTCAAGATTTTAAAAGTTTTTTTGGTATTTTAATTTTTGTTCAATTCTAGATAGGTGAAGTTCACTAAGGTGTATCATTACTGAAAATAATATTTTTAATCTTGACTTAATATAGCTAATTTGAATTAATAAATAGTTAATTTACTCATGTTGCTTTAATTCCCATGGACATTAGTTTTTTGGCCTGTTAACTAATTATTTTTTACTAGATAGATATATAAAAATAGTATGCATTTCACACCTCACGACTACGCCTATGACAACAAGCAGATCACAACACATTTTTAAAATAAAAAGTAGATCTTCGGAACACAAAAGGTGGCCACCCCGATCTACTGTATTAAACCACTTTTAAATCCAGCTGGTTCTCTTGGTTGGTGGAAATTAAATGTTCTCTGTAGATGAGTTGTAATTATCTTGGTAAAAATTTGTATAAAACTGATAAAAGGCTGATAGGTCTGTAATTTCTAATATATTCTTTATCACCTTTTTAAATATTAATACTGCATTCGTCCAATCATCTGATAAATCTTTATCATTTAGACATTTGGTATATAACTTTGCTAAAAAATTTTCTATTTCTTCACCTGCTTCTTTTAATATATCAATTATAATTCCATTATCTGGAGCCTTTCCTTTCTTCATAAATTTAATTGCATGTCTTACTTCTTCATTTAAAATTCTGGGCAATTTGGAAGATATAATAGATATAGGAGGTACATGTTCTTTATTACTATATAATTCTTGAGAGAAGTCTTCTACCCTTTTTATGATGTCATTTCTCTTAGTAATAGTTCTTTTTTCCTTATTGCAGATAAATTTCCTACCAATACCACCACATCATTAATAAATAAAAAAAAATTTTTTAAAATTTTTCCTTATATAAATATTAAAGACTAATTTTTTAATAAATTACAAACTTTATTGAAGTTCTTTATTATAATATTCAAAATATACTAATTATTGAGCAGTATTAACTACTTGTTATCAGAGATGTCATATTCTTTGCAAACCCCTGTATGGAAGATTTCGCAGGGCTGCTGTGAAAAATGGAAAAGTAATAATGTCTTTATTTCTTGAAGTAATGGATTGCCTCAGGTAAATCATATTACCTATCATTTTCTTGGAAATTTAATGAGGAATGCAGCTAACTTATTAATAAAATTGCATTTTATAATATAACCATGAAAAAATAGAATTTATGAAATAATATGAAAATAATTTTTAGAAATATTAATTTTTTTTATTACTTCGAATATCAATGGCTATATTTTTTCAGCTTCATTACATTCTTTGATGTTCTATGTATACAAAAATATATATTATGTGATTTTAGATTAATATAAAGTTAAGTTATTATAAAATTTGTGCTTAACACAATTTTTAATATGGTTCCTTCGTAAGGGAAAAGGTTAAATTAATTGGCTGCCCACCACAGCTTATTCATATTATACAACTATGTGATGAACTGAAAGTGTTATTACTATAGGTGGAAAATCTGAGTCATTTGAAACGAATACTGTTGTTAAACAAGGATGAGTACTCTCAATTTTATTTTCACTATTTATGATAATGGTCTTTAGAACTACTTCAAGTAGCAGATATAAGATACTATATAAGTTTGATGATAGAATTTTTCTATGAAGTAATTAAAACAAAAACTTCACATTTTTAGTTAGGAGTTTTGCTAATTGCATCATCCTTGCCAATTCAAAATGACTCTCAAAACGTACTTAAGGTTTTAAATACAATATACAAAAAAAAAAAAAAAAATTGCTCAATTAATTAATGTTCAAAAAACAAAGTCCTTTATCAACCAATGATAGAAGAAAAATTTCCAGTAACTTCTAATTTGGATGGTTAACAACTTGAGAATGTAAGCCAATTTAGGCATTTTAAGTAAAAAATAGATTTAGATAACAAAGTGCTGCTTTTAACAGACATAGGTTATTTCTTTAGTTACATAATTATTGTAACTAAATTAATATACAATTGTTTTATTTTCAAATCTATCGAATGAAAGTGAGGTTTGGAGTCTCTACTGATATAACAGAAAAGCATTAAAAACAATTTCAATTAAAGATGCTTTGCAAAATTGTAAAAATACAATAATAAAATTATAAGATAAATCGTTAAGAAAATATGATTGAGAATAGAATACAACTGAGAGCTATAATTGTTATTGAGGCCTCGCAAAAAAAAAAAAAGTCGCACAAGTTAAAACAAAGCATTGTAATATGTCAAATATAAAAATAATAAACTATCATGTTCTATATGTAGATGCATTTGTGGTTCAGATTGATCTATACAATTGTTGCAAAATTAATCTCTAATATATTAACATTTTTTGTCTTTTTTTTCTTTCTAGCCACATTAATTCGGAAATGATTGCTGCTGATAAATAAAAGTTATAGATGCACTCAATCAATGAGAAGAGTATAAGATCAATATGATGGGACATATATGACTAAATTATTAAGAAGATAAAAGCACAAGTCCAAAATCTTAAAAGATAAACAATGGTCACAATAAAAATTAAAATATCAAAAAATTCACAATAAAAATTAAAATATCAAAAAATTATAATATAAAAGGTAAGAATATATATAATAACCTGAAATATCTTAGAAATAAAACATGTTTAGAAGAGAAATTAAAAGTACTAAAAAAATATAAAGATAAAATGAAAAAGATTGAAGAAAATATATGATAAATATAATATGAAATATAAAAACATCAAAGACAAAACAATTAAATAATTTGATAAAAAGTTATTTTATTTGCAGTGGACAATCAGATCATAAAATAAAATCTTGAATCAGTTATATAGAACTGCTGCTATTTAAAAATCTTCATGAAAGAATACCAGAATTTCTCATGAAGTTAAACAAAAACCTTTTGATGCAGATAACAGAGGAAAATCAGATACAGGAATAATATCAGCTAAATTTTCAACTCTATCCAGACCCTGCAAGCTTAATAATAAGAAAATCAGTCAGACTCATTGTTGATCAGCATGACATTATAAGAAATATAAAGCTATGCTAAAAAAAAGCATATTTATGATGTAAATAATATAATTACAATACATAAAATAAAAAAAATGTCTGGATATTGATCAATGAGATGCAAATTTGAAAAATGCATATAGAATTTATTTTTATATGAGAAAAAAATCCAAAGATTTTAAGAATTACAGAAGTTAGAGATCCCAAAAATTTAAACAAACCAAGAAATTAAAAAACAAAAAAACAGGCAGGATTTCAAATAGAAAAGTCAAGTGGATTTTTTTTTTTTGGTTTTGTTTACTTAAAAATGCATTATTGTAGGCTTACATTAAAAAAAAAAAAGGTAAGATTTTGACAATTTTGAATTTGGTCTTACAAGGAGGTAAAAAAAAAAGATACGTTATTGAATAAAGCAGAGTAGGAAGTCTAAAAGAAAAAAAAATATTGGTCATTAACATTATAACCAATAATGTATAATTTCAGGAGGAAAAAATGCTAGGTAAATTGTGAGAAAAAATAGTATGACAATAATAAATTTACAGTTTAAATATTAAAAACCAAAGGTTATAAATATGGAAACCTGCAGATAATATAAGTAGATTTCAATTATATTATGTTTTAATGCAAAACAAATTAAGATACAGTACTAAGGATGAAAAGATATATCTTGGAGCTGATATAGATTTGGACAATTTACTAGTGAAAAACCGAAACCTATATTTTTAATACTAAAAAAAAAATGTAACCTGATGACTAGAATGGAAGTGAAAAAAAAAAAAAAAGACATTCTGTAAATTGAAATGAAGTTACGATAGTATGATTAGAAAGACAATGCAAAAAATAAATAAATAAATTCACACACACAAAAAGATAAAGTTTATTTAATCACTAGAGTGGTCTGGTTTTAATATGAATTAGCAGGAAAATGTTATGAGCTATACACACATTTGATGTCATTTGTAATTTAACCTTTCTAATAAATGACTGTTGCGCTTATATACTTTTTTAAAGAACGTATTTCTTTGAAAGTTTTTTTGATCACAAATTTCAAATAAATAATGAAGAAATTGTGTGTTCATAGGAAATGGATAGTTACAACGTTAAGTTTTAATAATTCTCTATATTTTGTCCCTAGTAATACTTTTGTAATAATGTATAAAAATTTATAAAAGATTTTGAATTATTTAAAAATTATTTGTCAGAAGATAAATTTATTACAGTTCTATTATCTTAAAAAAGAATAAGAAATTATTAGGCAATTTGTGCATGTAATTGTCAATACATATGTGTGTAGATTGACTATACATGCAGATAGTGAAATATAAATTTGCTATTTTTAAAATATAATTTCAGTTATCAAAGCAAGACTTACACTGAATAGAAGAGATGACTAATATATAAGTAATTTGTGTGATAGAAATAATGTCTTTATATAATTAATAATAAAATATAGAAAGTTCTTGCAAACAAGAGAACCAATGACATTAATTCGAATTATTAATAAACTAGTGAAAAAATAATGAGAATTAATTAATGTTTGAAATGTAATTT
This sequence comes from Epiperipatus broadwayi, assembly GCA_028023455.1. Lineage (NCBI taxonomy): Eukaryota > Metazoa > Onychophora > Udeonychophora > Euonychophora > Peripatidae > Epiperipatus > Epiperipatus broadwayi. The sequence continues at coordinate 8,863,987 of JAQFVV010012411.1, forward strand.
ATGACTCAAATGTGGCTTGTACTTTTCTTTCAATATTGAGATTTTAAAACAATTATTATAAGGCTTTGCTGAATTTTAATTGAATGTAAAAGATTAAAAATATTTAGGAAAAAAATAGTGAGGAGAAAAGAAGATAATATTTATGTTAAATGCTTATCTGATAGAATGAAGTTGTGTTTGCTAGAATAAACACTTTTTTGAATATTTTGGAAAAAATTGAAAAAAAAAAAAAAGATGAATCAAAAAAATATAAGATTAAAGATCTAAAAATTAAATTAAGCAGAAATATTTAAATTCTTTTGTTTAATAAATATTTATATGTATTATAAATATAGTATTAGCATTAGAAATACAATGTGGCAGTAGTTATGGATAGCAAGAATGATTAACAAAATGTTATGTAGAGCTTATAAAAAGTACATTAAAAAAACAGTAAATGAATAAAAGATTATACTAGACAGGATTATAGAGGAAGTTAGTGCTTTTTATATATTTGCAAAGTTGATTACTTAAAAAATAGTAAGATTATTGGGGCAAAAAAATAATGATAAAATATTACTCAAGCCTAAGTTATTTCTTTATAATAATATTTTTTTAAATTAAAATAGATTATTTTAAAAAAAATAAAATAAAACTACCTGCATACACTGGTAGAGGAGCTGTAAAATGTTGCTATTGGCCACCAGACGTTCAATGTGCCCATTCAAACCCTCAGCTAGACCACTTAACAGATCCAAAGCCACTATCATAAAGTCTTTGTCTGGAGCTTCAAATTGATCTGGATGGGTGGTACTAGCCTATAATTTAAAAAAATACAAAAATATATAGAAGATATAATTCAGTAATTTTTATTTTTTAAATTTATTATTTATTAAAGCAATGATATATTTACTAAGGCTGTAACCTTAGGAATAAGCGTCTGAAAAATTCGAAGGTAGGGACCTCTACAGGTCTTAAACACAAGCTTACACTATGAAGAAAAGAGGGAATAGTGTAAGCTTGTTAAGACCTGTAGAGGTCCCTACCTTTGAATTTTTCAGACGAGGTTATATAAGAATGTGCGTTTAATAAAATTTATAATTAAAGCAATGATATTAAATACATATATTTAAATGAATTACAGTAGAATTAAAAATTCCATTGAGAATAAGATATACAATTTAGTATAAAGACAATTACCAGAACTTCAAATTGAATTAATCTTTAGTCTTTTAAAGATTACTACACTACAGAAATAAATCTATTTTTTCAAAATCCTCTAATTCAAAAACTAATATCTAGAAACTTTTAGGTCAATCATCAGAAGCATAGCAAAAGACATTTTCCATAATATATTCATTTGTAAAAAAGCTGAACTGTATGCTATATGAATACTTGTAATACACATTGATTATTGCACAATATAAAATATAAATTAATAATTTTACCCTCAAATTTATCCATAAAACAAATAAAAAAGAATTATGATAGAGAAAACTTCTACGATTTAAGCACTTCAGTCTATATATGCAAGGATTATAATTTATTTAACAAATTACAAGTTGTCAAATAATTTAATCAAAGAACTAAAAACACATTTAAATTGCCTTGTAATAGAACCATGAAGAAACTTTAAAGCCTTAATAAAATATTTACAAAATCTGAAGAAACAAAAATTGTTTGTAATCAAATAAGTGCAAAGATAATAAATTGAAATTTATTTTTTTTAATAAAATATTTGCTAACAAATTATATTTAACTTTGTTTAATTAACTCTACATAATATTGAATGAAGCAATAAATTTCATTTTCTTTAATTAATATTTAAACAGAAGTATATTGTCTATACTGAACTTCTCCCTACAGCTATCCATTCCATCCCATACAAGTTTACACATGACCACATGCATGTGAAAAAGATAAATGATCTCCAATATATTTATTTTGTGCTGAACCAACACATATATAATCAGTGCTCAGATTATATTAAGAGAGCAAATTTTCATACTTTAGTGGACAGGCTTCAATCTTCTCCATTCTCCAACTCTCCAGTTATCCATATCATTGACAATCTGATAATGGAATTCTCAAAGCCCTTGTTGATGCCAATATTGTCATACCTATCTTGATTTCAAGTAACTATGATCCATCACATAAGTGTATTATCTATACTGAACTTAATAACTTTTTTAAAATAAGTATAGGAATAATTTTTAAGCATTTTCTTTTTTTGAAATTAATAAAATTTCATAATCTGAAAATACTCAAAAAGTAAGGGTTTCGAAATAATGGTATTATCCCAATATTATATAAGCTATAGTTTTATTTTTAAGTAGATAATTTAAAAGAAGTTAAAAAAGATTGTTATGCCTTTCTTGTGCTCGTTTTATTATGGAAAATTTGATTGTAGTTTCAGCTACGAAAAAATTGATTATACTTTTCAAATTTATATTTGCAGTATATTGTATTTTTGTATTGAAATGATTGAATTTAGATGGTGGTAAGTTTAATCTAGGTTGTGAATGTAAAATAGATTACTCTTAAATACATCTATTTCAATATATGGTAAAATTAACAAGATTCATTCTGGCAAACACACTATTTAGAAAAATTAAAACATCAAAAGGAGAGAGCTAGCTGTCAATATTTTAAAAGTTAATGATGCTGATAAAAATGTTATTTTAGCATAAAACTTTATTTCTTCCATCATCAGGAAATTCATTTATATTTATAATTATAGATAACATTTCCTGAGAACGAACTAAAATAACACTTTTAATATCATCATTAACTATCTACAAAAGACAGACAAACTCATTATCTACACCAGAGACGGGGAACCTTTTCCCTTTTGGATATTTGTAATATCATTTGCAGATCATACAAAATTATTCACTTAAAAATTGGCTTATTATATTTGATCAAAAATTTAATTAATTTATTTCTAATCATTATGGGTAAGCACTTTTCAACCAGCAGCCCAATTTCAACCTTTTCTTTTCAAACGTGAGCAATAATTTTTTTGCGAATTAAAAATAAAACAATATCATTATTATTAATGGCTGTTTTGCATATAATGACAATTTTTCCAATTCGCTTTTATATCTATTTTTCATGATATATTTATATTCTCAAATTTTTTTTATGTTTTGGACAGATTAATTCTATAGCATCTAGAATGCAAACTTTTATAAACTCCCCTTCAGATAATGGTTTCTTATTTTCTGTTTTTTAAATAATGTACGTAGTTTTTTTTCTCATGTGTCATGGCATCAGCCGGGAAGCGAACCCGCTATCCTGGGACAACTGTTTGTAAAGCAGCTGTCGCTGACCTCTCAACCACCAATGTACATAGATTTCAAAGAATTTTCTAACTTTTGTATACTTTTAATAAAACATGTCAGCCATATGATGAAGTTCCTTTTCAAGTTTTCTATTTTAATATTTCTTTCTCTCTAACAATTTGATTATTATCAGAATATTTTGAAAAAAATAGTGCCTCTTATTAACTGAAATATTTTCCACATATATCAGGCATATAGATTTATTATTATTTTTTCTATAAAAAAGTATTTCTTTAGAAATAAGCGACTTTCAGAGCCAATTTTTATCTTACTCTGTGTAACCATTCTATTAAGAAAAAAAAAAAACAAAAGCAAAATAATAATAAAATGAAGTAAAATTCTAGTTTTATTTTTTGCTAGGATATGTTTATCTGAAAAAAATCATTATACAAAACAACAAAAATGCCCCCAACATTATAGATTATAAGACCATCCAATATAATTTGTTGGAATATTGTATCTCTGATAAAATGAATTAGAACTATTATAAAGGTTAAACCATCAAACATCACATGATCACCATTTCTTATTATAAAGATTGGAGTGAGAAAAAGATGTAGTTGAGAAAATAAATATTTTATTTAACTCTTAATTTAATATTTCCACTATGCAAGTGGTTAAATAGAAATTTTATACAGGGCCATTTTATTATATGTTTTGAAAATGTCTGGGAGTTGATAAAGAGTTTTCGAGGGCCAGACATTCCCCATATCTACACCATTCTGTTCACCATTCACACTTAAAATATTTACATTTAGCTTTTCAATAGTTTGATTTTTCTATTATGCTGGGATGAATTGTTCATTCTACCATACATTGAAGTAAATGTATTTGGGAGTAATCCATTTTAAGTTCACAATCAAGATTAAACTTACCATCTAACTCAACTATTTCAACAGAAAAAATACAATATGAAATTAACTTATTTGATTATGCATAGTGCATATAAATTTGAAAAGCATAAACAATCTTTTATTAGCTGAAACTATAATTGAATTTTCCATAATAAAAACATGTATGCATATGAAAAACATATTTTTTTTTAATATCTATTAATTACTTTTATTTCATGGCTAAAATTATATAAGCATGTAATTGATAAGTAAACTTTACAAATACAACATATTCAAAATTAAAGATTCAAAATTATTATGTTATTTCAGCTAATAGTATTCCTCTGAATTCATTATATCATCGGTGTGGAATCTTGATTTTATTTAAAAAATTACATAATCATTTGAAGTAGCATATTTCATTGTCTTTTTCTTATCCTTCACTACATATAATTAGCCAAGTCTTTTCCATAACTGTTAGCTGAAATTGTAATGGTCAGAAAATTACTTTCTTTCCTCGACAATTGCAAAAATCAGTGGCACTACTATTGGTCAAGTCTTTTCTTGTGAATATAGTGTGAAACAACAGGTTTTTCTTTTAATTTTTGAACTCAAAAATCATTCATAAAAAAAAAAATCTATATTGCATTACAGTTTTGGTCAATAGTTGGGGCATCTTATATATTAGAAAATTTGTATTTACATACTATCAATAGATCAACATATATAAAAAGATTGCAATTTCCAATGGAAGCCATTAGTACAAAAAGCTAAAAAAAATATACTCTTATTCTTCTTTACTTTTTTTCCATATCTGCAATATAGCTAAAAATATCGATCAACATATATAAAAAGACTGCAATTTCCAATGGATGCCATTAGTACAAAAAGCTAAAAAAAATATACTCTTATTCTTCTTTACTTTCTTTCCATTTCTGCAATATAGCTAAAAATATATATATATATTTTAAAATTAATGTAATAATAAATAATAAACAGCAACTAGTAAACGAGTATGGCCAATCCAATTCCAAAAGATCAAAAAAATATCTACTCTAGAAATGAGTTTGCAATGATTATACAAAATTTGTGAAACACAAATATATCTATGTATACAACATGCTGGTCCATTTTTCTGTTTTATTGATATTTTATAATACTATCTTTTAATTTCTTCACCAGAAAACTTTTCTTTCTGAAAAACTTCAATACCATGTCTAATTGTAGCTCTCCAATGCATTCTATTCTCTGCCATATCTTCCCAATTGAAACAATATTGCAGTTATTTGTAGAATATCTTTTAAGATAAGCCTTAGATCATAGACATGGTCTACCTCTCCCAGAAATATTGACCATAAAACACCCTTTTAGGAAGTCTTCATGTTTAATCTATCAAAAATATAATTTTCCAATAGTGGACTCGATTGTATCACATACATCAAGCTGAAGAACATATCAATTGGTTTTATGATCTTGCTATTAGTATTTTGAAATTTTTGCAGATCATTGTTAAATGAAACTTTTATAATGTCTTTACATTGCAGCAACGGGAGTAAGTGAAATAACGGCTCTCTATATAGCAAATACAATTGCGCTAGTTAATTCTTTGTGATGAAATACTCTATTCCACCATCAAATCTGTATCAGGTCTTGATATCTATTTGATTAAGCCATCTATATACAATTCCAAAGACCACTGTCATAAAAATTGAAAAGAATGTTGGAACAAATACATTTTTGTTTAACATCAGTTTTTATTTTGAATCCCTCAGATATTCTCCATCTATAGTAACATTAACTTCCATTATTTAGAAGTGGTATAATATGGATAAACTTTGATGGACAATTAATTTCAAACAATGCCATAGACTTGTCCAAATTAATATTGCAAGTTTAAATGAATATGTAGTATTAAAATCCCTGTATTTTTGATATCTTTGGCTAAAAAGTTAATATTAAATAAAATAGTAATAGACATATGTTTACATTATAATTTTTAATAACAGTACAATACCCTTTTATATTGTCATAGCTATCTTCATACAATAGTAAACAAACAAAAAAAAAATTATTACACTAATTAATTAATTCATATATCTTCACTACAGTAAATATAAATATTAACAGTACTGAACTATAATATTGACTGCATCACCATCATCATCATTTTCCACCATTATCAATCCATTCTAGGAAAAAAAAACTCGATTATCCAGTTTCTCAGATCCCGTCTCCCTTCAATTACATCAAGTCTTCCTTATTTCATCTATCCATCACTCACATGTAATCTTTTTTTGTCTTTTACAATTTCTTGGGATCCACTTTAAGATTTCAATTGATCATTTATTATCGTCTATTTTAGCAATAAACCCAATCTAATCCATTTCAGTCTCAATTCTTTCAATACCTGTTTGTTCTTTCACCCAAATATTTCACTTTTTATTATTCCAACATACATATCTTCTTACTTTGTTAGGTGATCTGAAATCTTTGTATTGTTCTTCTGCCAAGTGTCTAAATTCAGATCGATAAACAAAAATTAGTAAAAAAACAATTACTAAAACGTTTCTTTTCAAATATATAGGCATTTTACCTTTTAATATGAAGTTATTTCAGCCAAAAGCATTGCACTCAATTTAAATTCTATGATTAATTTCATTGTTTCCATCTCTATTAATAATCAAACCAAGATATAAGTAAGTGGTATCTTCTAATTCACAGTTAACGTGTTTTCCTGAAGGTTTGTGATGATGGTGTTCTAACTGTATTTTTATATTGGACTATTGCTGCTGTGATATTACTAACAGTTGGTTAATATACTAACCTGTTTGCTGTGATATTACTAACAGTTGAATGTATTTGGAATATTTAAATAAAATTAAACTTTTCTAAAGACATTCAACACACATATTAGATGATGGAAATAGTCCAATATAAAAATACAGTTAACAATCTTTATTTTTTCGTCTGAGAACAAACATCTAATGAACATTAATCATTTTAATATTAACTACAGCAAGACTTCAAAAATTTTTTTCACTTTTATAATTGCTAGTTTCTAGGGAAAAAATCAAAATCAGAAATTAGAGCCAGTGAACTAATAATAAAACCAGGAAATTCATGACAATTTGTCATATTAATTTTCAGCTATTTACTAAATAATTTTTCTTAATTTCGAATATGTATGTTTACTTTATTATGTTTTCATAAAATTTAAAAGATTATTTAAAATTTAGTTAAAAAGTTTGAACAGATTGAATTTTTAGAAGTTGGCCTAATAGCATTGTAGCTACATTAATTTGTACTTGAAATTTTTTTTATAGTTTTAATAGAGAGCATCACTATCAGTAAAGCAATATATATATATTTACTTAAGCATTATTTTAAAATAAGCCATTTTTTATTTTTATATGTCAATAGGAGTTTTATACATTCTTTTACATTATTTTATTTTGCAACATAATTATTTAACAATATTCTATTTTCATGTTGTAATTTTTTTTTTTTTTAATTTTAGAAAATAAGAAATAAATATGCTACATACATATAAATAACTGAAGTTTTTAATAAATTTTTGTACCTTTATAGCTGAGCCCCTTTCGGGGCAATCTTTAAAACACCATAATCATAGCTATTTAATATCTAATAAATGATAACATTTTTCAAACACATGTAAATGTTCTATATAAAATATTTATATATTCAAATAATTAAATATTCCATGTTTTGGAAAGAGTAAAGCAAGCTTCTCTTTTGATAATGGCATTATTATTATTGGCTATTATATATGCCTCTTTTACTTTTATTTTAATATCATTTCTTTCTGAACAAATAATGCTAGCTTCAGAAGGTTCAAAAATATGATTGGTTGTAATTTGGTGCTCCAAAAAATTGATTTAGTTTCAACTTTAATTTTAGCTTTATTATACAAATATTTGTGTAGATATACCCTGTTGGCAATATTAGCATGTTTCTCCTATATATATAGCTTTACAACTCATTTTAGGGCAAGCCATTCTATAAACAACCTGGACAATTGATTTACGATTAATGCGATCTTTAGAATTATTAATAGATCCATCAGTATTAGGAGTGCGTATACTTATTTGGAAATCATTGCAAAAATTCTTTATTATTTTTGGTGTGATATTTTTTATAAACGGGATAGCTATAAACTCTCTATCATCATTAAAATATTTTTTGATATTTTTATAAAAATTATATATACGTTTTTTAACAGCATTTAATGTGAAGCCAATATCTAATAAATCTTTAATGTTGATACAGTCAGTTTTATCCACCTGCCTGTTTCACGTATTTTACCTTCACACCTATCTCTATGCCAGGTTTAAACCCTCTCAGAGTACCGATTTAAACAACCTTAAATTACTATATATGCGGAATCACATACATATATATGCGAATGGTAAGTCTGTAATTTAATAGTATATGTATATATTACAGATATGTATTCATTTTAAAAGATTTTTAGTTTAAGAAATATTTAGTCTAAATCATTTAATATTATTGAAATCGCATATGTATATTTCCGTTGTTATTCTGTCTGTATGGTAATAAAATTAGTTTTCTACTAATTATCAAAGCAACTTTTAATTCTTGTAAACAACTTTTAAATTAGGTCACGCAATAATAGTCTTAAAATAGCGTGAACTTGATTTTATAAACCTAAAATGTTAATAACAATTCGCAGAATTTTATAGCTTGGTCATAATAAACTGCAGGGATAAAAAAGTAGAAAAACAAAATCTAAATTAGTTGTCGTCATTAAATACGTTTATCTAAAATAAAGTAATGGGTCTTTCTGCTACGGACAAGCTTGTAAAAATAACCATGTGGCCAGAGTTAGAAAAATATAAATACTTAAAAGTTTTGTTGCCAAGAATCAATCATATATATAATAAGTGAATTGTAAACAGAACCCACATTCGTTTCACCTTTAAAATGATGGGGTAAAGTAGTTGATCCCTCACCTCTCTCCTTGCCGGGGATGGAAAGAACTTTGGTCCAATAAAACATAATGCCATACCTTAGCAAAGCAGCCATGGAAAAACATCCATTAACTTTAAATCATCGCCAAAAGTGTCATCTTATTATCGTCCCAAGTGCTCAGAGCTGCAATGAAGACAACTGACTGGTAAATTTTCACTCAAGAGCTCTGTTCATAAACTGTGACTTTCAATTCTTTATTTTAAAAGCTAGCTATTTATTAAATCAGCCTTCCAAACACCTTATCTAAAATCTGCAAAGAAGGCTGTTAAATGCTAATGTTTAAATCTTGTCTTAATGTAAAACTTATAATGTTGAAATTCTTTTAAAATGTAAAACTGTGGTAAACTATTTTAAACTAAATGAATAACTTTATGCGGTCTTTTATGCCTATTTCTAATCTATTCAATTTATTCCATAATTTTATTATTTTAATATTATATGTATTTAATATGCCAAATAACTCGAAACCACGAGTATTTATAAGTATAATTTTAGCTTATCGATCTGCGAAGATAATTTCAAATCTACGCTATAATAAATATTAAATAATTGAATTATTTTTCTCACTCGCTGTTTCGAGATCATATTATTTTATTGATTAATTTTGGATATTAATATTCTAATAATCAGTTGTTCTCTAGTTAAAATCGTAGTTTGCTTAACTCTAGTTATAAGTTATAACTATTTATATATGTAACTCGTACATCCTAGGAATTAGCCACATGTCTCAAAGCATATTTTAATGCTTTATTCGTAATTACCCCACAAAAATGCTTTGTCCTCCTTAGATTTATATATGTTGAGATGCAGATGATAATCTTAAACTAGGTTACTAATTAATTTAGTCCCTAAATAGAATATTTGAAATATTAAATTTGAGAACTAAGGCACGATAATATAATTTTACATATTTGCGTAAAGATCAGCCTTTTCAAGCTATTGTGCATGTGCTTTTTACGAGCGCTAGAAAAATAAATGCTTATTTACATATTTGCATTATATATGTATAAGCTGCGGATGTATCCTTACTAAGTACGCAATGTACAATTATCTGCTTGCTGCATGATTCCTAATGAGTTGCTAGCGGAGGTCACACTTATCCACTTAGTTCGGGTAAAGCACACTCTTTTAGAACTAGGGTACAAGGACCTAGATTATTTATAATTAATGCTTAACCGACTCCCTGAACTATTAATGTTCCTATTCGCAGCAAGCTGATCGGTTATAGGGCAACCGAGCCTTTGAGGCTAAAGCCCGTGAATAATGACCCATTCGTACCTTCTAGTCTATTAATATTTTAATATGTGCCATAGAGTATATAGGTAAACTATAATAAACCAGTTTTCTCTCCCCTTTTATTAAACACTTGTCTAGCGTCAGTGTATATCCTAATCAAAGTTAACACGCTAACCTGCATATCTCAGCCTAATTATGTGCTCGACTTAACTTGATATAGATAGACGCCACAGGAGCGCTATTAAGTTAGTTATATAACTTTGGTTATTAAAGTTTCATATGATTTAGCATACTACACCAGAGCTAGAAATTTGGCATATTAATATAGGCATAAACTTAAATACCGCACTCTTTACTATTTGTTATTGTTTTATTAAATTAATAATATTTAAAATATAACTCGTTTTCATATCTTTATTATCCATGAGTTAATTTTATCCAACTCTAGATTTATTTGCACACATATCATTATATCTATACGTAGATCAATCTATTAGATTTCATAATCAATCATTGATGTATTAATTAATCACTTAGTCATATGTGTGTGTATCTGATCAAATCAGTGTTAAGTTAGTTCATTTATGAGTCTCTTGTTTTACCCTGGATGACTGCCGGACTGTGGTTAAATTGAATGTCTGTGTAAGTTGAGAAATATCATCCATAGGGTATTAGATCATTGAGCAGTGTTGAAAGGATTGAATGATGGTCGGATTCAGGATCCCAACATCCAGATTCAATCAGCTTTAGTGTATTTTACCCGTGTTCTAGATTTTGTTACGTGGCAGAACCATTCTTACCGTTACAGTATATAGTTCCATATTATTTTTTCCATCCGCTTCAAAATAACAAAGACGACAATCCCAATACAAAAATTTTTAATTTTAGGGTTAATATTTATATATAAATAAAAATGATTCCAGGCTAAGAATTGCAGAAATTTTTTCCTCATGTTATAATGAATATTTTTATTTTAAAATGGAATAAATTTCTGGATCAAATTAGAAGTTTTAAATATTTGTACATAGAGTTAAATATAAAAAAAGTAAAAATAAAAAAAATATTTTATGGATTTATACAATTATCAAAAAAAAATTTAAGGGGTAATAATAAAAAAGTATTTAGAATCCTTTGATATATGATTACAAGAATGGAAAAAATACCACAAAGATAAAATTAAAAATAATGAAAGATGAAACAGTAATAAAAAAAAAAATCTGATTATGAAACAATATAGAAAAGAAAAAATATATAACTTTAATACTTACAATTGTCTGATTGAGCGTCTGCTCCACCAGCGACACGCACCTCCGATATACAGGCTCACAGTAAGGCAAAAACCCAGACTGCAAAGCAGTGGCTACACTGGATAAACACTAACAAAAAAAAAAATCCATACATTTAAATTGCAAATTAGTGTAGAAAAGAATAATGACTAAACAAAATATTTAAATATTTTCTAATATTTTATAAATTCCACATTTTTTAGTGTATGTTTAAAAATAAAATGTTAAACTATAATAAAAAATTCTATTTTAAAAATCCAGTTTTAAATATTTAGAGAACAAAGCAAATTTAATATGCAGAAGTTTGGATTACTTCTTGACTTTAAATGATACAAATCAAGATCAACTATCTAAAATATACAATTTATTTATAGAAATAAATAATATAAAAAAAACTGTCAGATAATGAAAATTATTCTACACGAATAAAGCGTGATAAACAGAGCAGCCAAAATGCAAAAACATTAATTATAAACAATTAGCCAAGCGCTTTCGGTACTGTATACTAGAACCATATAATTGTTTTTGTATTTTGGGCGACATGATTCTGGTATACAGAACCGAAAGCGCTTGGCTAATTGTTGTTTATAATTAATGTTTTTGCATTTTGGCTGCTCTGTTTATCACGCTTTATTCGTGTAGAATAATTTATTTATAGTTAGACTTTAGAATCAAAATGCTATAATTACAAGCTTGAAAGATCTGTAAATGAATTTTCTAACAAAAAATCATTTGCTTATTGAAAGCACTATAAAATATTTAATTGGGAATAAATTTTCTCTTAAAATTAATAAGATCTACAAAAAAACACACTCATATATATTAGTTACAATTTAGAATTGTTTTTGAAAATTGATCACTGAGTTAAATAACTGTAATTGGATGATTCATTTAAAAAATAATCCTTAGATAAATAAGATAGACAATGCTAAGAATATTACATTCTCATTTATCCTGATGGTTTGTAAATATAGTGAGTGGTTTATGTTATCATTATATTATACAATAATAAAGTTAAAACAATGCCATTTAGCATAAGTTTAGAGGGGATGGGGGTTTTTGGATGATATAAATATTGTTATAAAAAAAAATATGATAGGAATCCTCAATTATTTTTGTATATCTTAAAAAAAAATTCAAAGGAGCATTGTCAATTAATATTACCAGGAATATGTTTTTTCTTGGATTAAAAACCTTATCAAGTGGGGAATATATTATCAATTGCTTCACGCTGGAAATCTTGAAATTATTTTAGTGATTAGTAAAGAATTGCAGTGGATGACATATTGTCTGATTTATGAATACTTGCATAGATGATAAATTTTCCATCAGTGATATCCTTTGTCATACAGCAGTCAAGTAATTGTGCCATTTGACTAACAAATTTCACTTAAAATAGACATGAATTCCCCCCATTTCAACTTTTTTTAAAGCTCAAAAATTTTAAATTTAATTTTAATGTTAAGATTTAAATGGCTGGAAATCTTTATTAAAATGTTTGATAATTTATTAATATTTTACATAATCATTAATTAATAAAACTTGAATGAGAAAAACGAATATATATATATATTTTAATTATTTTATGCTTTTACTCAAGAGTATAAATTGCCACTGAATTAATAAAATTTATTAAAGTAATTTGGATATATATCATTAGTGTTAGCATTTGAACAAAACTATTAGGAAAATGAATCTTTAGATAATTTCTTTTGTGAATCTGAACACAGGCATGCATAAATGAGTAATATATTCCTAGATAACATTGAATAAAATCATAGTAAACTGCAAGAATGCCTTAAATTAAGTGTGGCAACAATCATTTATGTAGTTTTATTTTATAACTATTTATTTCTACTTAGAAGTTCTTAATTATCAGTATCAATATTTCTCACCCACACAACAACAGTCAATTAAATTGTATACTTTTGCATAGAAAAAAATATAACTATTTCTATTAGATATCAAGTGACTTCCTTTTTTAGTATAATACTATACACCTGGGTCTCGTTCTATGCGGATTTATTTAACGCGATTTTGAAGTTACACGATTCATGTTTCTTCTTAATATTTTTGTATGCGGTTTTCTTTTATGCATTAACACTGTATTAGATTGGAAGTCGAACTCCGATAATGCGCTATTACTTTAAATAATAAATTTCGCGCACTTACGTCATATTTAAAGTAATAGCACATTATTGGAATTCGACTTTCATCTTAATAATTTCAATATTTTCAGAGCTTTATAATAGTAAGATTTTATGCAATAATGAAATTAAAATCATGATTTCCACATTTTATGTATACACATTAAATTTTATAAGATTACAATGTAAATTTGTTCAAACATTTGGCGTGTTAATTTTGCATTTTAAATCACATTGTTTTTGCTTTTCAAAAAAGAACATAATCAATTATTAATCATTTAGTGTCCGCAAGTTTAGTTTTAAAAGGTGAGTAATAGCAGTGGGCACAATTAAATTTGACAATTAAAAATTAAAATCTGATTTTTAATTGTAATTAACAATTTAAAAATTATTTAAGGCGACCTGAAATTAATGTGATGTGAAACGAAATTGGATTTTTAGACGGAATTGAAAATTAAAAAATTAAAGACAAAAATAAGAATTTAATGTTTAGCTGTTAGTTTTAATTAAATTTTTCCCAGCAGTGTAGAAAAAGATAATAAAACAGAAGTGGAACCTGTTCCTTTCACTGCAAAAATGATTCGAGAAGGTCTTCAACTTTCTAATCAGTTGGCAAATTATTTTCTTATTAACGACACTAATCATGAACGTGCTCTTAAATTCCAATGAGAGCTAAATGGTTGTATGTCTGGATATCGCGAGATTCATAAACAATTAATAAAATCATCGTCTCAAAGATTAATTACTAATTACGTTGTCACCAGAAAACCATTAACACAACATGAGAGTGAAGTTGGCGCTAGTTGTATTTCCTCTTGCGAAGAACTGATTTTTTACCAGTTTGCAATCGAACCTGTTTATCGGCAAATAGCGATAATAATTAAAACGTGTATAAAAAAATGTAAATTATGCATAAAAATATATTGTTTTGAATAAAATTAAATATTATAGTTAAAAAAAGTTTGTCTTGTATCATTTTTTTCCAAATTCGAAATTTTTTATTAGTCATATTTTATTTCCTAATTTTTTTTTTGCACAAATTTTAAAGTAATTTTACGTTGGTGCTTTGCTTTTATGCGATTTTTGAAAAATCACAGTCCATATCCCCCCTTTTTCAAGGTAAGTTACGTCTATTTTTGTGCGATTTCTTTTGCGCGCGTTTTCTGAGGAACATATCTATCGCGTAAAACAAGACCCAGGTGTATACTGAAATTATCATCAAATAAAGTTATTTTCATGATGAACATTTTTTTTTTCATTAATTTTTATTTTATTTTAACGTCACTATTTTATTATTAAGGAGAAAGGAGGATATTTATTATTATTACTTTCCAACAAATCTCACATAACCATCTACCTTGGATCAAATGAACAACCTTTTAGCTCTTCAATCTTCAAACACTGGTAAATGATACTGGAAATATGGATTTATTTATGACAAAGACATAAACCAGTCATAAATGAATTATTTGATTTAATTATTTTGACTGTCTTCTAACTTCTAAGAACAGCTTTAGACAAAGTATGTATGTATTTGCCGTTTATTTACATTGCTGTATATGTTATCTTAAAAAATTGCCAAATAAGATTGTCTGGATACAAATTAGATTATAATTCACAATTTAAGTTTAATAGTTTTGGTATAAAAATTTTTTGATGAATTGAACAATCAATTCTTTATTTTCCAAATTTAACTAAAAAAGCTTTCAAGTATTGTCTATTTCTGTAATGATTACACATAGTACTGAATAATTAAAAAAAAATATTATAAGTAACTTAAAAATTATTCAACCATTAGACTTTCCAGTTACTGAACAGAGTCTGTGGTATTTAGGCTGACAAAAAAGAATGCATCTAAAAATTCCCATCAATGGTGATTAAAAATTATTAATTAGACTTTTAAACATGTTTACAAGATGTCTATTGCTTGAAAAATAATATGACCTGTTGAGAACAACAAATCCATTTCAAAATGATCAAATCAATTTTAAGCGTCTACCCATTTTATTGTTGCACAATTCATGCACGTATACGATCTCTCCCGCAGCTTCAAGTAAGTATATTTATGAGCATGGTTTAAATCCCATCTCAAGCGCCAATCTTACACTTTGATAAGAATTATACCACCGAAAACATAAATAAGGGTTCTGTATATGTATATATCTAGGATAGCGCCTTCAGACTAGCTCTATCTCAAGGTCTGGGGAACATGGTCTAACTAGAGAACAAAGCAAAGACAATTCTTGACTACGTCATATATATATCTACGTATACCATACGATAATTTACTTGTTTATAAATTATATTACCCAGCCCAGAAGTTATAACAAAACTAGACTATAAGCTACTACGCTAATTATCATTTAATTCTAAGCTTTATACACACCTATACATATTTTAATATTCATGCGCACAACCCATTTATTCCGATACACACATATATGATTCATATATATAGCAACAAAAGAGTGCAATTACACATCAGAGTTGTTTATTTAATGTTTTTTTTATTATTTAATTTAAACAAGATTTATTACTATATTTAACATAGAGATAACATGAGTCCCTTCATTACTACGCATTCATTGAACATATATATAGAGCAAAGGTCAATTTACCTTAATTACGATCGAATGTCCACACGGTCAAAGTCAACAGTCCGCACATTTATAATCCTAAAGAAATACTGGCCTTATCGATATTTGTTGATCCTAAGGATGGCAAAAGTCCGCAATGTGATACGCCAAGTAGTTTATCACAGAGGTGGAGTAGATGATTTCGCTCGCTTAAGAGGTCTTAGCTGCATGTGCTTCGTCGCCATTACTCTTGATAAAATTTAAACAGCGAATTTCATAATCTGATTCAGGTGAGTTCTACAATAACAATCCACTGGGCCGGTCTAACAAATCTCACACTATTTAATTACCCCAACATTTTGATGGGAGTATTACTAAAACTTCTTAATCAATTACACGTTAATCCAATCCAACATCCGTGCCCAGTCTCTTTTCTTTTCTAATCACCACTATATTTTCAAGAGAGAAAAAATAGTTTTTTTTCTTTTACACTCTTTAACCTCGCATTTTCCCTTGTCTATTCGTACGCCGCAGATTGGATCGTCCATTGTTTCAAAATACCAACTTGACCAGTTCTCAGACTTCTGGTCGACAGAGTCATTAACTCAAATTGCCTGCAGCACCAATTCATTCTATTTCTGTAGCTTTATATGCCCAATGGATTCATCAAGAAACACGTGTTACCGCCAATATTATTAAAATGTAGAACTTAGAACATTAACGAAAACCAAAATATATATATATGTATAACCAATAATAAATTTATACAACTCCGTATATAATTGCCTCTCGTCAATCCCACATATAACCGTTAATACCTATACACACTTTATAATAACACACATACAACTATATTTATATAAGCATACAGTCCATCCTTTAACAGATTACGTATTACTTTCACTCTTTTTGTAACAGGGTTCGAATGACTATTTATACATCTTTTCGCCTATACACAATCAATCCATATCAATACTCGCAATTAACACTATGTTGTATTATCCCTTGTATTCGAACCCAGCTACTATTACACAATGTTCAGTCAAATTGATAAAAAAAAAATCACAACTTAGTTTGAGAGCAAACTTTATAATCAGCCAAACTGTTTTTTGTTTGGAAACATGGTAGAAACTAGATATTTTCTGAAAGAATTTTAAATTAATAAACAGCAACTTTTTAATGCTCAAGTAGCTTAAAATTCTTTCATTAATTTTGCTAACCATAGTTTTAATACATAACTAAAAATTCATTTTGAGTAGCTATAAACACTGTCTGCTCAAACTAAATGAAATGGCCTTTCCTCTCAATCTTACTAGACTGTGGTGACACCTCCATTAGTTGTGTAACCATTATTGATTTAGTTAGTAGATATAATAGCAAAACATTCCAATATCAGAATACTGATTAGATGGTATCTATTTAATCAGTTGTTTAGATCTGCAAGCATCCAATAAGTAATCAATATTAAACATAATAACAATATATTTTTTTATAAAAAGCTCTCCTTTTGATTCATGTTAACAAACTATCTGATTCATGTTAACAAACTATCTAATTTTTTTTTTAAAATAAATCATTCATCAAAATGTACAACTATAGAAAAATTAAGTTTCAATAATCCCTTTCATGGAATAAAAATATTAAAGATTACTATACTGTTCTATCTAATTTATAGCATCTGTGCAGATTTCCATATGAATTTTCATAAACTATTTCTTTAAACTTATTATTTATAAAACCAATTATTACTACTGCATTATCATCAACAAATATTAAATAATTTCCTAAATATCACTCATTTAATAAACAAATATGAAAAGGTAAAAACAATGAAAAAAAATTCACTTCAAACAATTTCAGGCCTTGATTGGAATCATTACTGATATGTTGAAAAACTAACTGCATTGACTGCTTTATAAAAATCAATAATTAATCATTTTAAAAGTCAATAACAGACAGGAAAAAATATACACCTGGGTCTCTTTTTACGCGGACTTATTTAACACAATTTTGAAGTTACGCGATTTATGTTTCACCGGAAGTCGAATTCCGATAATGCGCTATTACTTTAAATAATAAATTTCGCGCACTTACGTTATATTGAAAGTAATAGCACATTATTGGAATTCGACTTTCATCTTAGTAATTTCAATATTTTCAGTGTTTTATAATAGTAAGATTTTATGCAATAATAAAATTAAAATCATGATTTCTACATTTTATGTATACACACATTAAATTTTACAAGATTATAATGTAAATTTGTTCAAACATTGTGCGTGTTAATTTTGCATTTTAAATCACATTCTGTTTTTGCTTTTTAAAAAAGAACGTAATCAATTATTAATCATTTAGTGTCCGCAAGTTTATTTTTAAAAGATGAGTAATAGCAGTGAAACGAAATTTGATTTTTAAACGGAATTGAAAATTAAAAACAAAAATAAGAATTTAATTTTTAGTTGTTAGTTTTAATTAAATTTTTCCCAGCAGTGGTGAATAAATGTCTTTTTATTATCATAAGTCTAAGTTCATAAACAATTAATAAAATCATCGTCTCAAAGATTAATTACTAATTACGTTGTCAACAGAAAACCATTAACACAACATGAGAGTGAACTTGGTGCTAGTTGTATTTCCTCTTGTGAGAATCTGATTTTTTACCAGTTGGCAAACGAACGTGTATTTCGGCAAATAGTGATAATAATTAAAACGTGTGTAAAAAAATGTAAATTACTGTACTGTAAATTATGCATAAAAATATATTATTTTGAATAAAATTAAATATTATAGTTTAAAAAAGTTTGTCTTGTATCAATTTTTTTCAAATTTGAAATTTTTTATTAGTCATATTTTATTTCCTTATTTTTTTTTTTGCGCTAATTTTAAAGTAATTTTACGTTGGTGCTTTGCTTTTACGCGAAGTTTGAAAAATCACAGACTGCACCCCCCCCCTTTCCAATGTGAGTTACGTCTATTTTTGCGTGATTTCGTTTGCGCGTGTTTTCTAAGGAACCTATCTATCGCGTAAAACAAGACCCAGGTGTACAAGTAGAATTCAATCATAAGCAAGACAAATTTTTTATATTAATAAAATTTTATTAGTAGACTAAAGATTATCCACTTGCTGAATAATATTTCTGTAATGTGATTTTCACTACACCATTCTCATGCAAAGTAGAGACTGATTTCTATCCACTTTTAACACCTTGTCAAGAAGTGTAAACATAAACATATGACCAAAGATGTGAAAAAGATATATGAAGAAGGAACTGGTGAGTGCTGGTTTAAAAGTAGATAGAAATCAGTCCCTACTTCGCTTGAGTGGTGTGAAAATTATCTACAGAATTGATAAGTAAGATGTATTTATGCAAGCTGTATTAGTACACAAATCAGATTATTTATAACAAATGGTAACTATCTTAAAATGGTAATAAAAAACTGTTAACTTATTTAATATATTTATAAAAACAGGTCTTATTTAACCATTGAATTATGAACATTAGTATCTCAAATTATTCCAAATATAAAAAATAAACACACGTATCTTGAGAGAAAGAAAATTACTGGACTTGTAGCTAAATAATATTGTGAATTAAAATACATCTTATAATCAATCAGCACATTAATATTCAAGAATTTGCTATGTTAAATATTAATTTGGTCAAATATTAAGATTTGTTTAGTTTGTCATTGTAGCAGTTTAAAAATCTGATAAAGTAAATTGTTTGTTTATTCATTTAAGAATAAAAACAATTTTATTAAGAATTTAACTTTTCCATATTCTTCATGGTTGGAGATTGCATTAAATTAACTATAATCTAATAATGCTACATCTTCAATTTGATACACTTTAAAATACACATTATTATGTAAAAATCTAGCTACCAAATACTAACCAATTTCATAAATGGAAAAGATTAAGGACCATTGTATATATAAATTAGTTTTATTGTCTATTTTGGCAATTTATTTTCACAATTATTTATTTTGATGTAACAACAATATAAACAAATATTTTTTACACTAACTTTTTAATAACTTTATTGTGGCTGCTTTCCGTTAATCTAGACATATGTCCATCATTTGTTTCATGTGGAAAGTAAATTTGCAACAATAAATGATTGAAATAAAGCAAGCATTTTTTGTGGCATCAAATGCCAAAATACTAATTATAAGTAAATAAATATTATTATATTCATCTAAAAATTAAAAATGCAATATTAGATTGCAATTATAAATTAACTGTTTCAATTTTATTTACACTCATGTTGTTAACTAATTTTTATATATTTAACTATAGCAACCATACTCAACTTGTGGCGTAATGAGTTTTCATATGTAGTGCAAAATACACACTCACTAATCTAAGTTTTTTTAAATTTTGAGAAGCTAATTTTTTCTTTATTGCAAATAATTATTTTATTTTTACAACAATGAAGTTTACAGTGAATTTGAAAATGATGGATGGTGATCTATTTTAGCCTTTCTGTGTAATGTCCAAGATAAACTTTGTGGCCTCAATCGTGGTTAACATTAGGAGGAAAATAAAATTATTTCATATATGGCAAATAAAATATTTGCCTTTGAAGAGAAACTAAACATTTATTATGAGGAAATACAAAACCAAATACTGCATAATTTAGGCAAAACTCTCCATACATCAGCTTGAGGAAGCATTAGTGGTTTAATACTGCATAATTTCCAAACATAATAAAAGCTAAACAAGATGGTATTGACAGTTCTCCCAGAAAATTATGTCATCATTTTAAATTATTAAATTGACTTATACAAGGAATTTAAGAGCAGCTTTCAGGATTTAAGAAATATTAAGAACTGTCGGTTGCTTGTAGAAATTCCTGGTACTTAGAAGCACCAGTTGTTATATAATTAAACTGATAATGGGATATGATCATGGAAAATTCACTGAATTCATAACATAAATCTGAAGATTATTTTTAAAGAAATGAGGGAGGAAAAGGAGTAAGCTAAATTTAGGAAATTAGTGCCCAAAAAATAAGATTACAAAAATGCACGCAAATTCTGTTCATATTGTTCTCATAAACATATTCAGAAATTAGTTTAGTAAGTCTTACATCTTGATGACATATTAATGGTAGCATATAGCAATTATAAAATTGATGCATCTAAAATAATTAAGTTTGTCTCAATATCAGAAATCACACTAATTTTTAAAAAAAACATGGATACATTTAGACATATATATATATATAATATTAATGTTATGTAATTATTATAGCAGAAAGTGATTTTGTATTTTATTTCCATTTATTAACCACTAAAAAGTTTTAAATCGTAAATAGAAATTCCTATTCTGAACAGATACTTCATAACCAGATCAATTTTTATTAATCTAAGAGTTCAATAAAAATAATATATAGCTGTATGTATGTTATCTCACATTTTAATTTCAAAAACCCAAGCACTTAAAACAACATATAAAAAAAATGTATTTGAAATAATTTTTATATTTGAAATCCAGGGCGCATAAACACCTAAACAATAGTTTCACACAATTAAATATTTATCAATCATTTACACTTTCTAAAATTTACAATCATTCATAATCATTACAAATAATTACCTCCAATAATGGAAATAAATCTTTATCTTCATCTTTGAGAATATTCCACTTGTTAATCAATGGTGGCATCAACAGATTGATGTATTCAGGTTTATTGAGATGATGTCCAACTGAGTCAGCCAGAGTACCAATAGCATCATAGAGAATCAATAAATTTTTATGTTGATATTTATTAAAAGCAAAAACCAATGTTTCTAAGATGAAACCAAGGTAAGGAACCAATTCTGTACAGGCTTCCTCCTCCAGAGTGGCAAATGCACTACAGGCAGCTTCTTGAACGCGTTTGTTGGCATCAAGTATGCGCTTCAAGAGCTCAGTCATTAATGGTTTGAGGTACAAGTCATGGGGTTGGCTGACTTCCCAGTGGGAATATCGACTAAGTGTCCAGCAAGTAATTGATCTTACAAGAGCTTTTTTGTCTGATAAACATTGAATAAGATATGGAATCAACTCTGGCAGATGGGCAACCATTCCATTCATACAACCTACAAAAAAATGCATCACAATTAAAAATAAATGCAAACATAAAACCCTAAATTTTCTCTCTGGAATTAAAATATTTTGTAGCAACAATAAAAACATACTTTTTTGATACGAATATAATTGACATACTACATTCGATTTTCCTTTTTAGTTTCTGCCTTTAAACATTGCACAGAGCTTCTGAACCAATACTGAGATAATTCTTGGGCAAAATTATATTTATATATTTTAAGAAATCTTATGATTAATTTTATTAATTATAAATTAGATTTTTTTTTTTTGTGGCAATTTTCTTATTTGTCCTTCAAATTTTTTTAATTTTTTCATCTGTCTTTCAAAACAGACAAAAAAAAAAAAAAAGCATTAACAGTAGTACTATGAAATAGATTAGTAAAGAACAAATCCACTGTAAATAACACTTTATTTTTTCATCAAAAAAAAAAAGTTATTTAATCATAACAATCCTGAGAATTTGGAAAATTAAGGTTCACACAATAAAAATAACATTTTACAATCTTACACTTTAAATTCAAACAACTCAGAGATGATACAAAATATGAAGAGAAATATAATTTATTTTAATTATAAACTATACTAATGGTTAGTCCTGGCTATATTTATAAAAATATAGAACACGGCCACTTAACTGAAGCAAAATTAAATCCTCTATGGATTCAGAATTTATGCTAATTTAACCCAGGGCACCACCCAACTACTGGAAAATCCATGGGAGATTATATATTATCAGCATTATTAAATTATAACACAACTAACTAGGTTGAGTATAAAATTATATCTCACAAGTTATTACAAAGTTATTTTATTATTTTAAATAAACAATATTTTATACAAATAATGCATTCGCCTTATTGTAAATTTATTGATATTCAAATAATAAGAAGTTATGAGAAGAGAGAAAAAAGGCTAGATTAATAAATAATAATAAAAAAATGTTTATTACGCAATGATATTCATGTGCTGTACATTAATACGTACAAATATCACATTGTTTTAAATTATATAACATAATAATAAAATACATACATTAACAATTATGAATATTACCATACTTTAGGTAATCACCCTTTTAATATATTAGTTTTTGTTAAGAGTCCCCAATCATAAATCTTTTGGTTAAAGTCTCTGATTATAGATCATTTGTTGAAATCTCCAATTGTAAATTCTTTTGATAAGCTTAACCTTTATATAACATTGTACTTTGATTCCTTTTCATTTTATTTATTTTATGTTATGGAGTTCATTCTGATATATTTTTTTCGTGCTTCATAGGATGTTATGAAATTCATTTTGGTAGATCTAGATATTGTTTTTCAATTTCTGTAGCTATAATACATTTAGAAGAATCAGGGTCATATTTCTCCATCTCTCTTCGAACACACATATTCGATGACAACTTTCATTAACATACTATTTTGCACTGGCAAACACAACTTATGATGTGGCAGCTCAAATTCGATCACAAATCAGAAACTACATTGTGTTTGAACAAATGGGCACACACCTGCGAATTCAGCAATGCATTATTAGGATCACTTTATAATACAGATTTTTATTCATAACTTGGCTGCTGAATAAAAAATAAACAATATAAAGACAGGCTAAACAAAAGAATGAAGATATGCATGGGTGAGCTTTTAATAAAAAATTTAATTACCCTTTATACTTCAACTGTCCATTATTTAAGCCTTACTTTATTATTATTATTTTTAAAAATCACATTTTAACTTCAAATTTTGAGAAAATAAAAGCAAATTTTAAATCTGTGTATTAAAAGGAACACTTTCTTCCTTTTTTTAGCTTACTTGTCTACTCTTTTTTTATTATTATTATTAAATTTGTTGTTTTATAAGTAAATAGTTGCTTTTAGCTAGTCTCTTTATTCTCATATGTAGCCATTTATGTAGTAGCTTTGCGAATGATACAAAATTTTATTATTTTGATTATTGGCAATAATCAGAGCAAACGTCCCGTCCCCCCCCAAAAAAAAGACTAAAAAAAAAAAAGATTCCAGTTCACTGCTATTTTATTACTGAGACAGCATATATAATCCAGATGAGACTATAATAGTTTAGGGGGTAGAGATGGTATCTTCAAAATTTGGCTTCAATACCCATGAATGCTCAATCAGGGATGTTTACTCCAATTACTGGATTGACAGAATGCTTTCAATGCGCACAGATGGTTTAGCTCATGTTTAATTACGGAATGTTTCATTTTTCATGATGAACTAACTACATGTATAAATGTTCAACAAATGGAATATTTTATTATCATACAAGTAGTATAAACATAAATTTATTTTGAGATTAGTTTCTAAAAATTAAAAAAAAACCCAATAATTTCATGTTATGGGCAAAGTATACTAAATATTCAATGTACTGATGAGCATGCAATGTTTAAAAGCAGAAACTAAATGGAAAATTGAATGTAATAGGCCAACAATATTGATTTTTAATATACTAACATTAAAAACTTAATCTGATCAAAAGTTTAAATGGTTTTTGTAAAATTTCTTTACTACAGATTACTGTATATGAATGCTTTCATAGAAATTGTTAATAGACTTACTAGTTTATAATCTTATGATTTTCATTTTATTTCCCATGATTAATTATCACGTACAGGCATTTAAAATTGAATAATTTTTTATTCAAGTTTCTTTTGCAATTTTATTATAAAAATAATTTAAATTCCAGTAATCTCACTTACTGAAAAGGATAAGGAATGTCAAATCACTAAACTATTTCTTTTATTACAGTAACAAATATGCAAATTTTACATGTAATGAAACTATAGATATGTTTTAAGAATTATGATGCAAGAATTGCTGCTTATTCATGATACAGTGCATGCATCATATTACATTTTTCCTAATATATTGTGATTTTTTGTAAACAGTAAATAAACAAGAAGTATTTAATTCTTTTTCATTTTTGGGTGTTATTTTAACTTACCACTCAAATATAAAACTGTCTATAAGAACCCCCCCCCCCCAGAAAAAAAAAGTTTGGTTGTCAAACAAAGATTAAAAATATCAAGATAAAAAAGATTGCACAAATTGGAAAAATAATTAAATATTAAAATTGCCACACTTTATTATAATGGCAAAATATTAAAAATACAAATACAATGAAATTCATATCTAGCAAAATTATTCAATTTAATAAAAGATAGAACTTACAAATAACAGAAATTTTAAAAATGACAATTCACTAGAAAGATATTGCAATATATGCATAAAAGAAGAAATCCCGCAAAAATAAAAACAATGCATTTAAAAATAAGATATATCTGAAATTCTTTAAAACTTCTCTAAAAAGAATTGATTAATTATGGAAATATAACTGAAATAACAAGAAAAATAATATAAAAGAAAAATAAATTCAGTAATAAGATGGCCTGATTACTTAAAAATAGGGATGACAACATAAAAAATTCTAAAAAGAATTACATAATTATAATAAAAAAGCCCATACAAAAATTGCAAAATCATTTAAAATATTACACACTTTAACAAAGAACAAGACGAGCAATTAAATCTACAAAAATTACAAAAGCTCTAAAATATGATGGAATCAATGGATATTTTAAAATAACAAGAAATAAAAGAATAAGCTGAATTTAAATAACTATAACACAGTAGACTAATCAAATATGAATGTCAATTTGCATTAGATATATAAATTTAATAAAGAAATGACTTTAAGCATGTTTGTAATTAAAGCTTTCGAATGTCATGATATAGAATTAAGGATTCTGTCAATTATTTAGTATTTATCAAAATGCAATAGCAATGATTAAACTACATGATGTCATTAAGATTAATATTTAAAGAGTGTATATACTACAAAGTGATTCCACATCTACAAAACTTTTTTGTAGTAATTTTACAAAGTTATTTTGTGTATTAAAGTGAAAAACAAAACAAAACATGCACATATAAATAGTTATCTAAATTTTGTAGATATCCATGAAATAATGCTTTAGAGCTTTAGGAAATGTTACAAAGACTATCAAATGAAAGCATAGACGAGTAAATATATATACAAAAAAAAAAAAAAACAAAGAAAATTAAGACCAACAGTATTAAGTTAGAAAAAAATTACAAGCTATAAATACCATGAATATATCATAGAATTAGACAAAGTATTTTTGTTAAAAAAAATTCTCAACATTAAAAGGAAATAAGCTGGAGTGAAAAAAAGAAATTAATGTATTTTATCATTACTTGTTTACAAACTAACAAAATGAAGACTAGAAAGGAAAAAAACAAAACATGAAATCGATATAGAAAGTTTGCTGTGAAACTAAGGATCTGAAAATTGGATTAATACTGGAATTACCTGCAACAGATTAATAATGTTTGAAAGACATGATAGTATTATTATTTAAAAAAAAAAAAGCAATTAAAATTTATTTCATTTTTTTGAAAAATATTCATGTCAAGACTTTTAGTAATTACAACGCCTAAATAAGACTTCATAAAAACTTATTTACAAAAATTTATTATTAAAGTTTTATTTCAATTTTTTGTATTTTTTTATTATTTCAGTAGCTATTTAGAAATGGGAGCTAAACCTAAACACATACATGAATCAGACATATTGATTTATTAAAACAATCAAACTTTATCATTTGCAGGAAATTTAAAACAAGAGTTCATACTTTTATCCAAACAAAAAGGTAATGGAAATAATATCCTTTATGCTATTTCTTTCATATAAATTATAATGTAATTATATAAAACAACTTTTATTTAAAATTATGTTAATAATTATACTTTGAAAGTCTTTTCAGGCAATATGATTTTATGATCTTATCAAATATTAAAACATCTATTTTAACTGTTGATGTGATATGACTTTTCCTTTATAGAAATCTGGAATCTCTCAAGCAATATGTCTAAGAAAAATCTGTTAGCCACCTTATCTTTCCATTTTCCACTCTGTTTTCTCATATTCTCTCTATCCCATTTCCACATCATTTTTGTCCACTATATCCCCCTTATCATTTTCCAACCTCAACCTAAAGACCAATACCTCTCTTTCTGTATAATCACTTGGTCTATATTTATTCTCCCACATTATTTGTATCCTTTCTGCTTGTAAACAATTACTTTCTATTTGAAAATGCCTAATATTTTCCATGCCTTCCTTACATAATTGCATGTTAAATAGTAAACTACTTTCCTATCATAAATTAACTCACATCCAATAGAATATTTTGTTTATTTCCAAATATATTTAAGCTCTTTTTACTCTCCATATTAGTATTCCAACTATTTTTTATTAATACATATATTCTTCTATCCCAGTCTTTGCCAATATAAAACTCAACAATCTTCCTAACACAATCATCCCAGTCTTTGTACAAGTATTTTGACATAAAGTCTTTATTCACAACTGCATACCATCTTGTTGCCTGATCTTTATTCGTAACCCAATTAAATACTATTTTGGCTATTCTCTTACTATCCGTAAATTGCAATCTACCAAACATTTTCTTTTTACTTTTTGTATCTCTCATATAAATATCTGACCTCCCATTTCTCCTTGAATTCTCCCCACCTGCAACATATGCATATCTTCCTCCTCGTTCTTTTTAAAATAATCTTACACCTCTTTGCTACCACATAACACATCATTACCATATGTTAACCCCGCTATTGAAACTCCCTTCTATACAATTCTTGTTATTATATGAAAACACTGTCAATTTCTTTATGAGACTCCTTCTTTTCTTTGCTTCATTTATCTCCCCCCCCCCCCCATTCCTCCAAGCAATTCCTGATTGCTTAAGACAATTCCCACAGATGTACTTATTAACCACACTTAATTTTATATCAAAAAAAAAAAGCCTTTCTCTTCTCTTCATTAAATTTGATCCCCAAATTATATGAACACTGTTATTTTCTTTATCAGTCACTTTCTTTTCTTTGCTTCATTATCAATTATTTCCTTCCATTCATCCAAGCAATTTCTCCGATTACATAAGATGATTCCCAAATAGTTATACCTATTCATCACATTTAACTTTATATCTCCCAATAAAAATTCTTTTTTTTTCTCCTTTCCCAGCATTTATCACATTACTTCTGATTTTTCTTCACTAAATTTAATACCCATCTCTTTACCCACCCTTGCACATCTTCAGCATAACTTCCATATCTTCCTTACTTTCTGTGCACAAGAAAATTTCATCAGCAAATAAAAGATCCGATAATAAATTTACTTCCTTGCCATTTATTAATGATATCTCTATCCCTCTTCCTAGTCTTTCTTTAGCTCCCTCCATTTCTCTCAAATATAACAAAAATAAAATAGGTGATATAGAGCATCCTTCTCTTAATCCCATTCCATTTTTAACTCTGATTCCATATTTCCTAATTGATATATACCTATAATAATTATTTTCATACAATCTCTTAATAAGATCCACTAGAGCTCCATTTATTCCCAAATTTACTGAACTTATAATCTATTTCTATTTACTCTATCATATGCCTTCTCTATAGTTATAAAGACTACATATAACTGTCTACCTGTATTCTTTTTGATGCGATGCACTATGGCTTCTCCTTTATAGGAGTCTCAGCCCCTATGCCTACAGAAATCTATTAGCCATTTTTCTTTCCCTTTCCCACCTTAAGCTTTTCTCATATTCTTCTCTTTCCTGCTCCGTCTCGATTCCACAACAGTATCATTAACCACTCTATAGCCTTTATAACTAGATCCCCTTTTTCCAAGTCCAGCAAAAAAAAAAACAAGAATCCCCTTTCTATATAATCACTTTGTTTATTTTTTTTTCTCCCACAACATTCAACTAACAAATGCCTAATATTTTCGATTTTATTCTAATATTGCACAAAGCGCTATGTACTGTTTTATAATAGAAGTAAAATAAGAATAGTAAAAATAAATAAAACATGAATAAAATAAAATTGATACAGCAATCCAAATTGTTAGATTCATAAAACTTGAAACAAAGTAATTATATAACATAATAATCTGCAGAATAAATAAAAATATGCCTTATACAACTTTATATATACTACCTTATGTAATTTTCCATTTAATTTTAATTGGCATTGATATACAAAAGATAAACATATTTGCAAGTTTATTTAAAAATAGTTCTTTAGAATCTACTTGCAATTTGTCTTAGTGATATATTTGAACATGATTGTTCCATGACATATTTATATTCCTAAATGTTATATATTTGATCAGTAGTAAAAATCTTTTATTTATATTTTCATAAATTGGAATGATATAAAATATTACCAAGAAAACATGCTTACTTATATATAATATAAATTTATAATAGAAATAACAACAATAATAGATCAATTGATTATTAATAATTTCAATTAAAATTACCTTCGGCAATAGCACCTAATGCAAGTATGCCAGATTCTTTGATCTCCCATTCTGGATGAAAAAGAGTTTCTTTAAGAATAGGCAAAAGAGTTGGAAGTAATTCATCTTGAAATACATTCGCTAAAACATCTAGAGCAGCAGCAGAACATTTTCTTAAATTCCAGTCTGATAAAGAATCATCATCATCCAAACCATCTTCTGAATCACTATCCTCTTCACCATTTTCTTCACTGGTATGTTTTTGACTGTGAGTTTTAGATTTATGGAAACGAGGTTTAATATCTTCTTCTCGATCTGGAATCATCTCATCCTCTTCTACATCACCTTTGAGCAGAATAACATCAATTTCAGAATATTTCATTCCACGAACTAAAATGGGCACAAGTCTTTGTAAATGAGGCGCCAGCGCCTCCTTGCAAACAGTCTGTTCAGCCAAAGATAGCCAAAATTCACATGCTTCTAAAGCAACAGTTTCATCAGAATCTTGAGTTCGCATTAACATGTACTACAAATGTAAAAATGTATAATTAAATTTTATGTGACATTTCATTCTTTAAAGGCAATAACAAAATTATTATTTGTTTATTCAATAATTACACATTAGGTAGTAACCAAACAAAGAAAAAAAAAGCTATTATATATAAACTAAAAATTTAATAACAAAACTGAGAGAACTTCTCGGTTTAAGCCTAATCTTAAATGTTATTTTAAAAAAATAAATCAAAAGATTGAAAAAAGACATCACCAGTGAATCACTAATAGTCTCATACTTCACATGATCACTACTTTATGCTTACACAAGCTGGGAGTTTCATATTTTGTAGTTAAGACGTAAAACAAATAGGGAATATCAAATAAATTGCTTAATATATATGATATAAAACCAAGTCTAAATTAAACTTTATACCTGTACATTTGTTAAGTTTTTTTTCAGAAGACAATATATTAATTACACAACAGGACATTATATCAAGTAATATTATTAGTTTGTCATTGCCACCCATTAACTGAATTAAACCAACATAATGACCATATGAAAAATGTTTTTCCTCACTGATGGTTTTAAAAAAAAAAATCTAAAGAAATAAAAAAATATAAATTATTTTTAGTTTAGCAAACTTATGCATGTTTAGAAATTTGCATGGTGAACATGTTATAAATAAAACCACAAAATAATATTATTAACTCAAATAGCATGGCTCCATTTTATATATACAGATGTACACCATGAATTTATTTTAATACCACTCTTGGGCTTACACAATTTCATTATATTATATATTCAACTGTATCATATTGGGGCAGTAAACACATTAATAAATTTTTTTAAAAAATACTTTTTTCAAAAAAAAAAAAAACAACACAACCAAATAGTGTATATAATTAGCAATAAATCTAAATTCCTTAGGGGGGAAAAAAAGTGATTGCAAATTAAATATAAAAAAGGATTTTTTTGCCCCCCAAATGATTTTTAATTTTCCCTATATATATTAAATTTTTTTTTTTGAAAAATATTAAATATTTTCATTTAGCATATTTTTATTAATTAAACTAATAAAAATAACAAAGCAAAAAGACCTATTTTTTAAATTAAAATTTATCTAGTTTATCCTATTTCAATAAATTCCAACTAATTATAATTACAAAATAATTTTAATATTTTAATTTATAATGTTTTTTTTTTTATATACACATAAAAATTAATCGTTAAGGTTTTATATTAAAAAAAAAAAAAAGAAGATGGATTGATAATGTAGGTTATCTTTCAATAGGAAATATCAATCTAGTATAGTAACATTTTACATAAAAAATATGAATTTGATTAAAAAAAATTATAAACAATTTTTAAAATATGCTGTTTTTCAATTAAAAAACAATAATAAAATTCTAAGAATGTAATAAATAATGTTACAAGAAAAAATTATTTCATTAAAATTAAAATAAATTATTATTTTGTTTTATTACTTTTATTATTATTAAATTATTAGTAACCTTAAATAACAATTTTATATTTTGGTATATGTAATAATACAATTTATTTAAAGAATAAATTATTTGTAATTTTTAGTTTAAATTGTCGATTTATAAAAAAAAATTAAAATCCTCTTTTACTTTTTCTATGTATTTGTGATTGCCATACAAAAGTAATATTAAATAAAAAGCAAAAAATAGACATTATAGTTATGTAATATAAATTTTTGTTTTGGGGATCTTTTTTGTGGAGTTTTTTTTAAATACACTATATATTAACATTTTAATTAAAAATGAATACAAAGTCAATAAAAATTCTATACAATTTTTTGATTACTCTATCAATTTTTCTTCTCAAATAACAAATGTTCATGAAAAAAATCTGCATGCCCTATAATTTTTTAAAAAAAAACCCATGAACTTATATATGTCTGTTGATCTGAATATTGTTTATAATAAATGCAAAATTTTCCAAAAGTTAATGCTAAAGAAAATAGCAATGATTCATAAATATCAAACATTTTCATCATCATTATGGAAATATATTGAGTATAATTTTATGAAGTTCAAATAAAAAATGGGCACATAAGAGTAAACGGTTGTACATGTTTACATATTGTGTAGAAGTATTTGACAATTTACAATCATTCAAACAAAAATAAAATTCAAAATAATTTTATTATTGTAACTATTCCAAACATATTGTATACCATAGAAGATATCACATCAAATGTATACAATAATGACATACTTATATAAAAATAAATTATTATATATACACACATTGATTTAGGACTAATAAATTTTATAACATAGTTCATAATGAGAAGCTAGAATAAACAGTATACTAAGAAGGCAGCAAGTAGCCGTAATTTACCAACAAGGATAATTGTTGTTTCGATAGTATTCTATATCCTATAACTGCAACCTTTCTATGAGCAAAGAACATACATTAATACATAATAAATTAAACAACCAAGTTATATTACTATTAAAAAATTATATAATTTATTTGCCCAAACTATATAGCCAATATTTTTTTTATTCATTACTAAAATGTTAAAAACTTGATATAAGTTTAAAAATTTATTAAGCAGTAATTTGTGTTACATACTAATGTTATGTGTATAATTATTGCATAAGCCTAATACTTCTTTTATCCAAAATATATTTAATATACATTAATTTTCATATTGATGAGATAAAATGCTTACGTCAATTATGCTATGCATATGAGGAATAAGCATGTCCATGCGAACTTCCAATAACATCACCAATGCTCTGCACACATTTTTTCTAACTTCTGAATCATCATCGGATGCCAAGTGGAATAAATTCTAAAAAATAAAACTATATATTTATATAATGATATTATATAATTAGAATGTAAATGAATTGTTTTTTTTTAATGAATATTTATAATAATAATTAGTAAATTTTCCAATTTCTGTATTAATCTTTTTTTTATGCTTAAATGTATATGTCAAAATAAATAAAATATTTATTAATATTTTGTTGCATGAGTATGTTTTTTTTATATACAATACATAAGATAAAATAGTTAAAAAATTATTTCAAATATTAAAAGTTTTTTTTATATATTGTCCGATCTTAATCATAGGCTGAAATATTTACCCAATTTGCTCTTTATGTTAAAAATAAATAAAGTATTTACGTATTATTCCTTTGCTCACTTGATGGGATGCTTGACAGGTGCTAGAGTGTAACAATATGGCTGCTTTCTTTTTTAACATGATTATCGTATTATTATGTTGAATTTTTTTTTTTAAGATGATTATAAAATTATAAAAAATTATACAAATTTCCAAACTTATAATTAAAAATTAAATTTTAATATAATTGTAATAAAAATTAAAATATAATAATTATGGGTATTCATATCGGTATACAGCATATCCTCCCAACATTGCCACAAATGTATCTTATTGCTTGTATTTGGATCCACAAAGTTGTAGTTTTGATTTACTTTGAATGTTCAATTGCAGCATGATGTAATTCTTCATTTTTATAACCCAACAGTCTGAATAGATGGTAGTAGATCCATCGGCGATATCCTTAATGGTGTCCATAAAAATAGGCAGTTTTGTCCAATAAATCCAGTTGCTTTCCCCCCTCCCCCCCATTATATAGTCATTAATTCCATGCACCAGCTATAAATAAATCTAAGTGCGGCAATAAAGGATATTTTGGAGCCTTTCTAATCATGTTCTTTATGAACAGATACTTGCTTAGAAAAGGTTTTGATATTGCACTGCTATTAAATATGTTAAGTCTATTGAGTGCTGGGTCAGCAACAGCATTCTTCCAAGTCAGCGGAGGATCATTATAGGTGACAATGGTGAGAAGAAAGCAGTAGATGGATGTTCATTTTTTTGAAATTCAGCTAGCGCATTAAGGCTGCTATAGAAGTTATTGCCAGGCAAAGACAAACCACTTTGCCTTATTATTCCCTAGTTTTATTATGGGTAGTTGTACAGAAATCATTACATTTGGTGTAAAGACCTTAACGAAGGATGGCTTTGGTGACATGACTAGTGGAAGGCATGAGAATAGTCAGGCCGTAAATTTGGAAATCCTCATAAACTTCATTCATTGAGAGAAGACATAATGAGAATTGGCACGTGGAATGTTAGATCAGTGAGAAGAGCTGCGAAATTAGAGTTGTATATAAATAATAGATATTTTATTTTGATGGTAATAGATCAATTAATGAAGTTGACATTGCTGTTGGAGGGAGAATTTGGATTAGTGTGGCAAAGGTTGATTGTATTGACAATAGACTGATAATGATAAGAATAAATGCAAGATATAGGAATTTGGTGATCATACAAATGGAGACTATTACTCATGACATGGAAATTAATGAAAAATATGAGATGGAGGAAATTATCCAACATGAGGGGAAAAATGCATGTTTATTGCTATTGGGTGATTAGAATGCTGGTGTGGGGAAAATTAAGAAAGAAAAAATTATTGGAAATTAAAGTATTGAAAAAAGAAATAGCTGGCTTGTACAATTTTTTAAGGAGAAAGGGTTTGTGATAGCAAATGTTTTATTATATAAAATTGTATACATCGAAGACCCCAGATGATAAAAGAACATTATCAAACTGAGATCATAATTTGGTTATGGATAAATTAAAGTTGTGTTTAAAACAATTAAAAGAGGAAAGATATGTAAGATGGGATTTCAATAAATTTAGAGAAATGAAAAAAGGAAATTTTGGTTTAATATGTGAAAATGCAATAAAAATAATTGTTAAAGATGAGGAATATATTAATAGTTCTGATAAGTATTGGTGTAGGATTAAAGGATCACTATTCAGTTAAAGAGCTAAAAGACCTTGGATAATGGAAGGTATATTGTAAAAGATGAAATTACAAGGAAGATAGAAGAATATAAATAATAAATAGCAAAAGTGCATATAGAAAAATTAATAATAAGCTAAGAGAAACAGATTTAGCAAAAGAAAAATGGTTGAATCAAGAACGTAGTAGAGAGTAATGTCACTTGGGAGAAAAAGACATGGATAGCAAGTGAGATTGCAGATAAGAATGGAATGAATATCTTCATTGTCTATTTAGAAGAGAAAATAATTTAATTAATTATGAACTTGAAAATGAAAAAGTAGATGATAAAGATATGGACAAATTGCCAGATGAAATAATAAGGTTGTTGGATTTTGCAATACCTATACAATTTTTGAAAAAATTGGACGAATTTACTATGAAAAAAATAGTTGGTCTTTGCAACTTGATATATAATAGTGGAGTTTTGCATGAAGATTTTTTTAAGAACCATAATGATTCCAATTGCTAAAAAGAAGGAAGCTGTTAAATATGAAAAGTACATCTCATGCTTCTAGAGTTTTATTGAGAATTTTATTTCAAAGAATTTATGGGAAGGTAGAGTATTATATTGAAGATGAGCAGTTTGGTTTTCAAAGAATAAGTACAAGAATAATATTGTTAGAACAATTGCAGAAATATATTGAAAAAAATAATGGAGTATTTTGGAAAGAGAGAAGATTGATTTGGAATATGTATACTGGACAAAGGATAAGAATTAGATTGGGGAATATAGAAAGAGGATGTAGGCAAGAATGCAATATGTGACATGTTCTTTTTAATATTTATTTAAGAAATGTTGGAGATAAAATAATAAAATGTATAAGATTTGCAATGATATGGTTCTTATATAGCTGAAGATGAAAAGTGTCTTCAGAATATTGAATAAATTGGAGGGAAATGAAGATTAATGTTGAAAAGTCTTTATTGATAGGGAGAAATGCAAAAAGACTGCAAATTGAAATTCATGATAAAGGTAGTTAGTTGAGTGAGGATAGAAGAAGCTGAAATTAAAAGAAGAATAGTATGGGCAAAGAAGGCATTTATTAAAAGAAAGAAAATATTTTGCAGACCTTTGAAAAAAAAAAAAATTTTTTTTATATAAAGTGCAAATAGTTAATTGAAAGACTGCAAATCTTTCAAGCTTATTATAATACCTATCTGACAACCAATCAGATGTTATGATAGCTGTGATCAAACTGTCAATACAAGTCAGCTATCATAAAATCTGATTGGCTGTCAGATAAGTATTATAATAAGTGCAAAAGATTTGTAGTCTTTCAATTTAATTTTAAAAAATTAATTAAATGCTATTGTACTATCGTATGGTTGTGAAACAAGAACAATTAATATAAATTAGGAGCAGATTGGAAGCTTTGAGATGTGGACATGGGAAAAAAGAGTTGGATAAATAAAATAACAAATGAAGAAATTTTGAAGAGTAAATGAAAAAAAAGATTGAGGAAATCAGAAAGAGAAACTGGATTGGGCATATATTAAGAAAAAATAGTTTAATCAAAGATGTTTTGGAAGGAATGGCGAATGGAAGTAAGGACAGAAAAGATTGATGTAGGATGATAAATGGGATGAGAAGAGCTCGCCAATGAAGAGAATGGAATGGAAAAATGGATGAATTGATTATGTGACAACTCTTTAGACATGTCCATGGGACAGAATATTATTGATGATGATTCGATAAATCAAAAATGGAATTTAGATATTAAAAATTTTCTATTTCTCATAATATATCCTCCATATATATATAAATTAGAAATATATTTTAATAATCAACTGCAGTATATATTTTTATTCTAGTAAAACAAGCAAAGCCATGGGTCTGAGAATTAAAATAAGTAAAAATATATTTGATATGTAAGTAACTAACAGCAGTTAAAAATGTGTTACAGTAATTATCAACTACATTACATTCTTTTAATCTAATAATGTAAGCAAAGCCATGGGTACAGATTTTTACTGATCATATAAAATCTATGTTTTGATTTTATGAATATCATTTTTAGAAAAAAATTGTTTGCACTTATATATCAGATATAAAAAGATTTCAAAATAAATTTTTTTGCTTTCAAAATCAAGAACAATTCTTGAAATTCATTGTGCATTTTTATTAAAATAATGGTATTTTTGTTTTGGGTAAGGTTAAAAGTAGTAGTAAATGAACAAATATGACTATATAATCAGGTTACTAATTGATTTTCTTTTTGTAATTTTATATGTAGGTTATTCAAATGGCTAATTATATCAACAAGAAATCACAAATCACATAAACCATTCTTTATTAATCAATCATGAAGTTTTAACCCCATCTTTTAATTCAAAATATTACATTATCACTATTTTCTATACTTACATAACCTGTTAAAACAGCAAACTCTCCATATAGTAATGTCACCCAGTGCAAACCCTAGTAATCAATGGATGATACAAGGTTTGTGATAAAATAACCTATCTACTGCCTACACAACACATCCAATATCACCAGACTAGTTTTGTTTGTAACTTTTATATCGGTGAGGAACCTTGTATATGAGAGCAGTCCACATAGATCTTAGGATCTAATAATACAACCTTCCGGCAGACAACTATCATCCTATGGACAGGATTGGTATAAAACCATCAAAGTATTTCATGATCATTATTCCCCATGCTTACACAAGCTGTTACAACAGTAGTCAACTCTTCATACAGTAGTGTCATCCGAAAAGTATGCGTTAATGGTCACAATATGATTGCACACCTCTAACATGAATAAACTGTAAATATTGATTTATATATATTTTTTTCATTTTTCTGCTAATAAGTTAATAATAAAAAAAAAAGAAAATAAACTGTAAATATAACAGTAATAAAAAAAAAAATGTAAATATTAAATACCCTTCTTAACACTTTTTTGGGGGTCCTGTAACTGTACATTTATAAAAATATGGGGGCTGCCATTTTGATTTACTAGAAAACTCACAAGTCCTGAATATAATTTGTTGGAATATTGAGAAAAAAAATATTTTATTTTACTTAATACTTAAGGTACTAGTATCATCAATGGCACAGTTCTGCCATTTCAACACCCCTCTGCCACAGCCTCTCGATGTTTTGTGTGTGGCGCCTGAGGAGGGGTCGACAGAATTATACCGGTGTTTTACTGTGACGTGATGAAACCCGGCAGTCTCGAGGTCAGACATCCTGTAACCCTTCCAGCAATCGGAATAAATAGTCGAGCCTGGTTTATGACGCTTGTTTACAAGTTAAGATATTTTTCATCTTTAATTTCCATCAGTGTTACCAGTTTTCAAACAAAATCATCACCTCAGTAATTGATAAAAATAGTGTCAGTCTACTTTCTCTTTGTTATAATTCAAATTTAATATCTTTTTATTCTTGTTTTTACAAATCTTAAAACCCAGGTGGGGTCAGATAATTTCCAAGAAATAAACTATACAAAACAATTTTAACTTGGTAAACATTCTAGCATAAATGTTAGTCTGTCATCTAGAAATTATAACTTTTATGCAAGGAAAGCTAATTAGTATAAGAGATTTATCATAGCCAAGAAATAAATAATTTAAAAGAAATGACAAGGTTTGAAAACAACCTTGCTGCTTCTTTCACATATATGTATGTGTGAAAACTCACATACCAGGTAATGTTTAATTCTAACATTTAAATTTATTACTTTAAAATCTATAATTATTTATGTGTGCTTTATTTATATAGATCAATTAACATTATTTGAAGTACGCATTTATAAAATATACACACATACATTCCCATACCTTTTATTAAGTTATTTTTAGTTAATCTTTGAAGTTCGCTTTTATAAAATATATGTTAAACCACTAAACATCACATGATCACTAACTTAATAAAAGGTATAGGATGTATGTGTGTATATTTTATAAATGCGTACTTCAAATAATGTTAACTGATCTATATAAATAAAGCACACATAAATAATTATAGATTTTAAAGTAATAAATTTAAATGTTAGAATTAAACATTACCTGGTATGT
Organism: Epiperipatus broadwayi; assembly: GCA_028023455.1. Classification (NCBI taxonomy): domain Eukaryota; kingdom Metazoa; phylum Onychophora; class Udeonychophora; order Euonychophora; family Peripatidae; genus Epiperipatus; species Epiperipatus broadwayi. Next base: position 8,903,248 of record JAQFVV010012411.1, read on the forward strand.
GAGTTTTCACACATATATGCGAAGGTAGCAGCAAAGTTATAGTTTTCAAACCTTGTCATTTTTTTAAATTATTTCTTGGCTATGATAAATCTCTTATACTAATTAGCTTTCCTTGCATAAAAGTTCATCTAGGTGCAGTGATCCCAGATCCAAGGCTCCTCAATGATGAAGGCCACAAGCCAGAAACTAGTCTGGGGATATTGGACGAGCAGGCACTAGATAGGGATTTTATGCATAAGCCTTCTGGCATCCATTGATTGCTCTTGTTGGCACAAGATGGCACTACTGTATGGAGAGTTTTGCTTTGTTTAATAAAATATATGCACGTACATGCATATACATATTATCATACTTTTTATTAAGTTATTTTGATTAATATATGCTAACTTGGAAAATTCAAACAATAAAACAATATCATTAGTAAGACTGTTTGTTCACTATACTTCTATCGCAAAGACATGTTTTAAAATAGCTGTTTTGTTAGTCTCGCGAATACAATGACTATGCAATAATTCGCGCTTACAACAGAACTTTCCCTAATTTTATACCAATCTGTTCAGAACCATGGCAATGGTTTTAAAATTATTTGGGGCAAATACTCCATCATTAAAATGTAATATAATTTTTTCAATAACATTTCAAATATTACGTTGACTTAAAATCTATACACCCTCAAATTATACGAAAGCACAGGTTCAATACCGATGATTTGTAGAATAAGAACAGGTCGCTATTAGCCAAGTATGAATTGCGAAAAATTAGCATTACACACTACAGGTCATTGCCACCTGCCTCAGAAATGGTATATTTATCTGTTTTTGAGTACCAACAGCACCATCCAGCGACCTGTAAAGTCGATAATACTAGTATCATACTTAATTCAATACTCATACTTCACGTGTTTAAAGTTTTTATATTAAGAGTTTTGAAAATGTTTGGCAGTAAATTACCATCCCTGTTGTAAATTATTAGAGCAAAAATCCAGAAATAAACTTTGTATAAGATAATAAATTATATTTTATCTAAAGAGTTTAAATATAAAGAAAGGAAAATGGTAATATACTTTTATATTTATATATAAATAAAAATATATAAATTAAAATAATGCTGTTATTCGGTAATCAGACATATAATTATATAATAAAAATATAAATGAAATTTAAAAAATATTTTACAAATTTTAATTTGAAATTTATATTATTCATATAGCAAAATATATATATATAATTAAAATGTGAAGTCATATTAAATAAAATTTACACCATTAACTAAAGTTTTAAATTGAAGTAAATATGTATGCCTCAATGATCAGATTAACTTGGTTATGCTTCAAAAGAACTATTTTAATGCAGTGATTTATACCCAAAAGTAAGTAAAAAGTATTCATATATATTTGAATAAATAATGTTAAGATAATAACATGGGTATATAATTTTTATAATACATGAATCAAAATAAAATTGTATAGATTTAGAAGTTAATAAGAATAAAAAAAATAAAAATTATCTTTTTAATATTATTACTAATGATGATTCCCTTTGGAGAAGTTTTCTTCAAGCATCAATCAATTTAGATCATATTCATATTTTATTTTAATATGACCCATTCTATATTTTCTTAGTGCCAAATAAAACATCTATAATTATTAATAAATGAATATTAATACTTCATGGAACAATCACATCTGAATACATTACTAGGATAAATTACAAGCAGATTCTAAAATTATTTTCAACTTGCAAATGCATTTACCTTTTTATATATCAATGCCAACTTATTTTGTCAGATAAAGAGAGATCTCTTTCACCTTACTTACAGTTGTATATATTCTAAATAAATCAAGCACTGAAATGTTACATTAGCAATGATCTTTGTTTACAAAATAGATTGGCATTGATATGCAAAAGGGTAGTTGTATTTGTAAATTTGTTTATAAAATTGTCTTAAGAACACATTAGAAAGTGATTGTTCCATGAAGTACTTATATTCTTCATGTTACATATTTTATTAGCAGTAAAAGTCATTTATGTGCAATTAAAATAGTATAAATGATGTATTGTAAGTTACATGAGTTTACTGTGCTTTAGTAGCTTAAGGTCCACAGATTGCAATCAGTATTGTCACTTCCGACACTTTACATTTTTTATGAACTCTCAAACAACACTCATTCAAGTATTTTTATTTTTTAGGAGTTACTGTAAATGATTTACCCCTACCACCCATATAACTATCTCAATAATGCATAAGATGAGTAAAGAAGTAATAATAAATTTAGCAAAAACACGTCTCATGCCACCTTCAGCATCTAACACCCCCCCCCCCAAGCTGCTTGCCCACATTCTTTCTGCGGAGCTTATGGAAAAATATTTATTTTTAACATTCTTTACATATATATATAGAAAGTGTTTATAAAATTTCAATGCTACCAAACACATATATGTAGGACTTAAAAATCTTCCCATTAAATGCATTATATAAAATAGTCACGTATGATTTTTGTCCAAGTTCTATTTCTGAAAGCAGATTATTTATTGCCAAAGAAAGGAAAGGTGAAAGAATGCAATTGCAATGAGCCTATTATCAATGCTTTCAAAATATATATTTTTAAAGACAAAAAAAAAAAAAAACTGCTGAAAGATTAAAATATCTTAAGCGTTTTCTAACTTTAAAATCGTAACTTTTTTACCTACATAAAGAACATTTAATTTAAAGAAATAAAAAACAAGGACATCTAAGTTACATTTATATATTTTAATAAAACTATATAATTTACTTATAAAATTAAGTTTTTTCCTCCAAAATAAATAAGTTGCACTAAGTATTTCATAAAAAGCATTTTTTTGTTCAACATATGCTTAATGGTATCAGAACAAGTTTATTGTTAAATAATTACTACTACTTTTAGAATACTGCATTTTTTTTTGCTACAGATACTCTTGTTTCTGCAAAGATTTTTAACAAATTTTTATAAGGATGGTCATTTTAGCTGCTAATTAACAATTTACAACCAGGATTTTTAGCCAACATACATTATTAAGATCTACTTTCATTTCACATATTATTTTATATACATAGATTTACATGAATCTGAAGCAATAAGCATTAATAGATGTTTGAATGTATTTTATCATTTTGGAAAAGCAGAATGTAAAAATAATTAGTTTAAGATATAGTGATATTAACATGAAATCTTTTATGTTTAGTTACAGAACTTAACTTCTTAATATTTTATTATTAAATGATAAGAAAATCCTTATAATAACTAGCAATAGTGTTATGGTTTGATGGAATCTAGCAGATATAATTTTTCATATTCACCATGAAGATGGGGGGGGGGGGGATTAAAAGTTAATTTTTACATTGTTATTAGAAGTTCATTTTTTAAAAATTGATCAATTACAATATGTAAAGATCTTGAATAGACTATAATACCGCTTAAAATATTTATCAAATATTAAAAACAATAACTAAGAAATAGTCATATAAATAAATTAAAAAGCAATATATTTACTTTAAAAAAAATATATATTTATCCCAATTATAATCAAATTCCTCGTGTTTTTAAATGGCTTAAGTTTTTAGCTATTTATAGCAAGTTTTTTTTTTTTTTAAAAAAAGTATAGCATTTAAATGGATTGATTCAATAGCATATTATATTATATTTTTATTTTAAATATACTTAAACAAGCAAAATAATTTAAACAGAGTACTTACCGCAATAAAGGAATCTATATGCACCATCAAAGCTTGTGTCCTTCCAATGATAAACTGGTTGACACATGCAATAGCATGTGACCTAAAATATATCATTTAAATGGGTATCTTTTTATTAAGATATAAAATTCATAATATAATAATACAAAAAAAAAAGAAAACTCTTAATGGAAACGTGCTCCAGCATGTTACTTTATTTAAAAAAAGCATATATAGTTCAAAATATATACTTATTAAAAATTCTACATACAATGAAATCTTGATTCATCATTCCAACATTATTTCATTCTATGAATTAAGTATACCCCTTCACCTCATTTGATGACAAGCTGTTCTATAATACATCTGTCTTTAAAATTAATGTTTCTGTAATAAAATAGACTTAAAATTAATTGTAACATTTTCTAAATTCTTTAACTTCTTACTGAATAATAAAATATGATTTAACACAATGTTTTTAACTGTATGACTAATGTGAAATTATCTGTGCAATTCCAATGAAATATTTGCTGTTCATTGGAAAATAGTTGAACAAGTCAATATTCATTCAGTTGGTTAAGCGTTTAGTATAAAATCTTTTTTAGATAATTTAAAATAAAATCTTTTTTTTAAAAAAGATGAATAATATATTAAATAGAATATAAAAGATTAGTTCTTATGTGTTTAAATAAAATCAAACTGGAATCTTATTTCAAAAAATGTCTTTACAAATTTTTATTACAGCTAATAGCAAAAACATTTATTGAACTAAGCACCTAAGTATAATTTTTTTAATATTTAAAAATGGTTACATGATTTCTGATAAAATATGTATTAAATTTAATCATAAGAGCAATTTAAAGCTTGTTGATATTACGTAATTACTGGTCCATTTGTATATTTAAAAAATACTTACCTAATTTTTGGACTGCTATGTCTAAAAAATTGTAGGAACTTTGGTATAAGAATATTAAGTGGTCTGTTAAGTGCGTCTGTATCCAATACTTCAGCAGAATCTTCACAAATTTTCTGCAATGCTCCAAATGCACCCTAAGGAAAATAAAATTTACTACTCACAAGATTCTAATTAGTTTCCAAATTATGATTAATGAAGAAACTTTTACTACTTATAATATATAATATTTAAACAGCATTAAACTGTTGCACATATGCTTTGGATTTTAAATATAAAATGAATGAATACTAACATTTCAACCACATGATTTCAAATAAGAATGACGCATCGTAAATTCTAATAAATTTCCCCAGCATCATTCATTCAAGCATGTAAAAATAATTTAAAGTGATTATTTAATAACTTCATGCTTTCACTTTCAAACACTTAAGATTCGCCCATACAAAAGCGTTTGGGTTCGAAAAGATAATGGCCATTCTATCTTTTCCAAAGACTTTATCATGTGATTGAAATGTTAGTATTCATTCATTTTATATTTAAAATCCAAAGCGCATGTGTAATAGTTTAATGCTGTTCAAATATTATTGTTTATAAAAAACATTGCGCTATATAAAATAATTGACTTATTTACTTATAATATATGTAAAGAATATCTTCATTTTTCACATGTGACTGTTTCCAAAGAACTTGTATGAAGGTTGAAATATTGAAAAACAAAAGATAAGTAAATTCCCATAAGGATGATGTTGATACATCTTAATCAGAACAAGTGTACAATAAAACTGTGATACTTATTTTTATATATTAATATAAAATAAACATTAATCAAGATATAAATTATTATGCTTTACTGTACTTACATATATATTAATTCTTTTAAAAACAAATGAGATACAGCAAGCAAAAAAGCCCACAGTAAGATGCAGAACTGTACTAGTTAATACTTACAAAGATTAAATATAAACAAAAAAAAAACAATTGAGATTCACAATTTTAATGGGGCTTTTTTTTTAAAACTTTGTTTGGATAAGATGAAATGACAGATCTATGCAACCAATAAACACCTTCAAACCAGACAGTAACTCGTTCCATAATGCTGTCTTTTTCTATTTTAACTTAATAGATGAATGGCAAAAGCTTGTAGTTCTTATTTCCAATTTCTCACAGTTTCTTAGATAAATCCTGAAGCAATGAAATGTAAGAGATTAAAGAAAGGTGAAGAAATTTAATTTTTGTACGTAATTATTTATAAAATAGTTTATTTAGAAATTCCTTCTTTCTTGTTTTACAAACTTGTTTTATTTTATATACACTTAATTTTCCAATAGCATTTTGAGCATAATTTCTGATTCTATTCAATTGTTAAAAAATTATTTCTACAGATACATTTGTAGAAAATATAATCAATATTAAGGCACAAAGCAATACTATTTGAAAAAATTCAAGAAGTTTATCAATGTCTTGTTTTTTAATTTGAAAAACAATTAAATGGAACAAAATAGTGAATAAGTCATGTCATCTATAAGAGAAAAGCAACAGCAGTCACTAGCTATTCAATTGCATGTCTTGACATTTACATATCTATAATATAATAACATTCAACACTAAAAAATTAGAAGTAATAAAAAATAAAATTTTTAACATATAAAAATAAATACAATGAAAAGTATATGTTGGATTATTTCCTTTATCTAGATAAATTAATTTGTTAAAAAATTTCATTTTATATTTTTCTAAATACAAGCAAATGTTAACAATAACTCACAGGTCAGTGTGAAATATGTTTTAATAGATATTTTCTTCATTTCTTTAGGTTTTGCCGGCCTGACTAGTATCAACTAGCATGGAAAATAAACTAGTGACATAAACCCATTAACACTGAATTTAAGGTGATTGCACTAATCAAACTACACTATTCTATCAAAGGCAAAATTCAGTAGAAATTTTATATGGTTAATTTTCTCCAATTTTTTCTTTTAAAGGCAAGGTTAATGAATGGTTTCCAAAAAATTATGAATAATCACATTAGATTAACTTGGGATGTTATATACCCTTGTCCAAAGCATATAACTACAAATAAAACATCATTACAAACCTGCAAAAAAATCATAATAAAAAAATTTATTTAGATATTTTTTATGCAATTTTATTTTGTAATGAGGGGTAGATATATGTATTTAAAAACAAGAAAAATAGTTTGTAATTTTGAATAAGTTATTAATTTATCATCATAACTTTGCTAAATGAATTCTAAAAGTTATATGTAAGTAATCAGTAATAGTATGAAAACTGAACCCTACCGTCTGATGACGCTCTTTTTCACAAAATGCACATCAATATACCGTTTTAGCGGCCTTAACTTACGGCTGACAGGACAAGAGGTGTTTTTTGAGCCGTAACAGACCGCTTGAGGGCGATGTATTCTATGATTACGTAACGAAATACTACGCCCACTGCATTGCGACAGTATTCATCAAGCGCTCTTGAACTCTCGCTACGGTCTGATTTGATGGTGGCCATATTTGAAAGAGACGAAACTCTGCAAAAATTCATTGTCGGAAATTTTTTAGAAAGCGTAGTGGAATTAATATTCCATATTAAGAATTGTCATGCCGTCACACACGCTTCCCTATGTTTTTGAACTGCACACAACTTGAAAAGGTTCTTAGTTTAAGCAGTTTTTTCCGATTTCGCACGAATCCATGCGAGAACTGTCAAATGTCGTCTGCAAGTTGTCCGAATTGGTCAAAGCTGAGTGAATTGTCGGCCGGCCACACAAGTGGATGCACAATATTTTGTTTCCCCAGAAAGAGAAACTCCTGTAAGCATACCCACGTAGGTCTGTGTAACGGAAGTTGTTGGTTCGAAAGCTCCAAAATCCAGTTACTTACAGCTGTTGAGGCTTCCCTGTTATTTTATTTGTGTGTTACTTTTGATTGCTGTTTTTTATGCCCCTGTAAACGGTGTTTTTTACTTGTTTTGCTTCACAACTTGTCCAAAATTTCGTTTCTTTTTGATTCAATAAATTATTTTATGAGGAAACTTGTTGTTGTTCACATGATTACAAAGAAGGTAGGTAATATTTGATAAGTTTCATTAACAGTTAAAGTAGGTAATATTTTATTATACAAAAAAAAAAAAAAAAGGAAGTGTTTAAGAGTTTATTCAAAAGGCACCATCAAAATAATAATAATAAAGAACTGTGCGATAACATAATAAAATGTTCAAAAAGAAGTCGATAATTAAAAATCAAAACAAACCTTCCCTGCCACCCACCTTCCCCGGCTTATAAAAAAGTGTTCTTTAAAAACGAACTGTTTATGTCTTTTTTTAAATTAAAGGCCCAAAAAATTAAGGAAGAACTTTTCGCTAACATATAAAGCTTTCTGTAGCGTAAAGATTTGAAGCAAAAAAAAAAAAGCCTCGTAATAAATTAACCAAAAAAAAAAAAGACGACAATTCAAAATCAAAACAACGTCTTTCAGTAAATCAAAACATCAACCAAAAAAAAAAAAAAAAAGTTAAAAGCAAACACCCCCCCCTCCAACTAAAAACGAGTGTTTGTTACCAAATTTTTGTGTAAACAAACCAATGGAGCATAATCGATAATTTAAAAGCAAACCAACACCCCTACACCATCTAAAAACAAAGTGTTTGTTTTTTAAAAAAAAAACGAACAAAAAAAAAAAACCGTGTGAAAAAAAAGTTTGGTTTACCATAAGTAATATTCCGTAAAGAAACCTACTGACAGTTAGTTGTTAATTTACAAACAAACCAACACCCCTAGACCATCTAAAAACAAAAAAAAAAAAAACCCGGGTGGAATTTGGTGGTTTACTGTCACCGACAAAAAAAATTATAAACTAGTTGGAAAAAAAAAAAAATCCTTTTACCGTAATATTATGTAATTAAAAAAAACTTTGGTGGTTTACCGTAGCCGACGAAAAAATAATAAAAACCGTTTGAAAAAAAAAAAAAAATCTTTTACATAATATTATGCAAACAAACAGACGGCCCATGAAACGGTATATTGATGTGAATTGGACGAAAGAGTGCCATCAGACCATAGGGTTCAGTATTCATACTATTACCAAGTAGTCAATGACATATTCAATAAACACTTATCATAAAAATTTTGAGTTAATCTCTTATTCTTTCTAAATATTCAAATTTACAAAATAAGTAAAATAATTCTGATCATTTTTCATCTATATTTAGATGGACTTTGTTAATGATCTAACAAATGATTAAGGTATATATATATAAACTTTTATAAATAATCATTACCCTCATAGCTGTGCAATAGCAATTATGTTTAGTTTTTCATCATTTTTATGGTGAATGTAAAGGAAAAGATATTGGTTTTAATAAGGATTTCCATTAAAATACAAAGACTTTCCATTCAAATTTATTGAGCTAGACCTCTCTGGGAATTAGTTATACACTAATAATGTACAAAAAACTATAGATGTGAAAACACTGAGTAGAGTTGTATGATCAAATGCTCAAGTAAATGAAAAAGATACCAAATCCCTAAACCAAGGATCAATCAAAGCAAATTTGATACAAGATAGATTTAAATTAAAAAAGCAACAACTTTGTTATAAAGTTTTACATGATGTACTGTTTGTTGTACAGTAACTTTAAATATTACTTTAATTTTGTTTTTTAAAGTTCTTCAATATTTTTGAATAATACATAAAATTGAACAAAATTAAATATATGTGAAATTATGTATTTTATTTATTACATTATGCATTTTATACTTATGGAATGATTGATACGTTTTTTACATTTATAATCAAACATTTTTATCAATTTAAATATATTATTCTGAATTTCATTTTGTAAATGTATTGCTTATTTATAATCAAACATAAGAGATCAATAAACAATCAAATCATTATTTATGAATAGGCAAAGAGATTGTTGCTAATATTTAGATTTATTAAAGAAAAGAAATTTAGATAGAAATTTTGTTTTGTTTTTATGGAAAGAATTATAACATAGATAAAAGGTTAAAAATACTCAATTATTGTTTGTTATTCTGGGAAAAAAAAGTAGAATGTATATCTAATTTTCTAGTATTATTATTAATTGCTATCAATTGATGTAAATCATATAATAGTAATTTAAAATTGCTCTCTCCATAGTTTAAATTTATGACTGATCTGTTATCAACATGATTGTAAATTATTGCTGCCAACATACATGTGTGTGTTAATAAGATTATTAAGAACATTAAATAAATGTGGCAGAAACAAAGAAAATGTCAATGAAGAAAAAGCGAAACTAAATGAATACATTTTAATAATAAATAAATAGTTGATAAGCAGATATGATATTCAAATATCAGAATTGAAAAATTAATTTTTGATCGAGGAATCGTTAGTTTTCTAATCCATCTTTCAACCATTTCACTAAACCAGATGATAGATATAACCAATATATATAAAAAAAGATTATATATGGTTATATTGTTCGCCAAACCAGACAGCCAGGCAAACTAAATGTATAAAGTAACCAAAAATGAAAAAAATAAAACTATGCATTCTTAAATAAATAAATTAAGAGTAATATCAGTGCAGAACAAACTAATTTGACAAGACATTCACTGTTGGATTTAGTTTTGAAAATAAACTATAGTACTCCGGGAAAAGTTTATTAAACAGTTGAATTTTTCAAAAATTTTAAAGTATTCAGTGCATCATTTTTTTAAAAATAATATTTTAGTAATATAAAGTGAAACAACAGCTAATTTTTATACAAATAAAATTTCAAAATTAAATTAGTTCTATTTTCAAACTTTACTAATGCATTGTATCATTAAATTTATTTTCTTGATATTATATGCTTTTTAATGAAATACAACTAAAATATTATTCTCATTATTTAATTAAAGTTGCATTTTCAAAATTAAATTATTACTATATTTCAATTCAAGTTCAAAAAAAATCAGAAAAAAAAAAGTAGGCAATATTTTATTGATTAATAAAAATTTACCCAATTTAGAAAAGTGTAAGACATCTATTGTTTTCTTAGATCGAATTATGAGTTTCATGATAATTAACACAAGATTTAATTAAAAACATAGCCCAGTCAAATAAAATCATCATGGTCATGTCATTAATTTATTATAAATCATATACAAAAAAAAAAAAAACTATGTCAAAGAGGAATTTTTTATAAATATTTTTCATACTGTACCGGTCAAAACATGTTTATCTATCTAACATGAGCTGGAACTCACAAAATGTACTTCAAACCCAGTCAAGCCCAAGATTTTGGCCAGGGACCAGCCTGGATTCAAACCCACTCTCCAAGCCCCAAATCAAACACCTAATGAATAATATAATAGTGATGGCACATGAGAATTAATCTTAATCCAGCCGACTAGCAAAGCTGAGCAAAACCATGAGACATCTATTAACTATTAAAATATATATAAGCAAGACTGTAATATGTGGAAGTGGAGGAAAACGGAATTCGAACTACTCAAATAAGTTAGACAATAATATATTTCAATATACTGACAAATTATTATACATTTATAAATTAAGTACATTAGTATGTGCATGAATGAGCAAGCGGTAGATAATTACATAGTGTCATTCACGCTATTATTTCTCATATGCTCTTTATTAGCTAAATAATATATTACAAATAAACACACATCTTTGGTGGGTCCAATATTAAGATGCCAATCAGTATTAGAAAGAAGTTACACAAAATTGCTATTAACGCTTTGATTTACAGTTCAGAAATGTGGTGACTAACATATATTAGGGGAGCATTCTGAGATTCATTAAAGATATAAATACAAACTATTTTCCTGCCATTATGGTCGTGAAAATACATAAAATACATTTGAAAACATTTGATTATATTTAAACCTATGACAAAATATTTAATGACAAATTATTTTAACAATAGTAAGACGAACGCTTTATTTTCCCCAAGGCATATAGATACTCTTAAATATAGATATATAAATTACGAAGGTAGGATTGTATATGATTGAAATAAACTTAATTAATAAAATAGAAGTAATTGGCATTTATATATATCTTTTAAGCAAAGCTTAATTTTAATATTAGAGCATTAAAACTGGGTCATGAAGCAAAAGAAATAATAATAATACGAAGAAGTTTGCGGTGCTGACATAATAGCCTAAAAATAACTAAGAGGAAAAGGTCGTGCTTCTGGATGAAAACGAAATGGATGGGCATAGCGTGTGCCAAACTTAGGGGTCACCGCCAGAGGCCTTTTTATACGAAGAAATGAATGGGCATAGCATGTGCCAGACTTAAGGTCACCGCCAGTGGCCTTTTTATACGAAGAATATGCACAGCATGTGCCAGACTTAGGGGATCACTGCCAGAGGCATTTTATATGGAATAAATGTGGTTCCAGATAGCTCAACTATCTATGGAACAAGAAGAAACCTATGGGTTCGAACTTGTCGTAACCCCCAGATTAAGAAGCACATATATATAATCACGAAGATCGGCTATATGTCAGGAATGCAGTAGGAATGATAAATGTCTCTAACAACATTGAATAAATTTTATTGCTTTAAAATAAATGACCCTTGTTTGAATACTATAATACGCCATGCAATTATAATATATATAGAGAGAGAATATTTCATTTAATAAAATATACTTGAAGATTTTATTTAGCAAAAGAAACATTAAGATTTAGATTTCAAATTAATAAAATATACGTTAAGATTTGATTTAGTAAAAGAAACATTAAGATTTTCCCCCATCCCTTTTTCTGCTAGTTAAAATAAATCAATCTCACCTTCGTTGATTTTACAATAACTGGAATATATTAAATACTGTATATGATCTTTTAAGCATAGACTATTTTAAGAGTATAGCAAAAAAAGAATAACTAGCAGTTATATAGAAAACAAATAATCGGTTACCTTTTCAGAAATGAATAAAGAATATTTTTATAAGATTTCAAAGCGTTAATTAGCTTGAGTTCTGGATTTACACAGGGTAGAAAATCCAGAATTAAACAAATATATTTTTATAATAAATAAAATGTTGACTGGAAAAACAATCTGGCGAGTATATTAATTAATAATGCATTGTTTTAAATGGACGTTAATAACTTGCTTCTTGAAGGTTTACTTAAAAAATGACAGAATAATTTTTTATAAATTAAAAATCACCAGTTTGTTTGAGATTAGCAAATTAATAAAAAAAAAAAGCATATATATAATCAAATAATAAATAACTACAAATAATTGACCGCACTAAAGTTAAAAGAAAGTTAAAAGCATATGAGATAGGATTAGATATAAAGAAATCATTTGAGAGCAAATTTACATTCACAGATATATATATAAAAAAAGGCAAAATTAAAGAATACATGAGAAGAGATCTTGATACATTATTTAGACTAAATTGACTATTAGGTGGCGGCTTGGAAATTTACCTTGCAATTTTAAGAATCCATTCTAAAGTATGGCACGTGCACGGCGAATTGAGGATCCAAATGAATTCTTCTTAGTGACAGCAAGTTTCTACTAGCATTTTTAAAGTTCTCCATCGGGCCTTTACTTCACTTGAAGGTAGCAGAATATTATGGCAGTGGAAAACGACCCACAAGGGTCCGGAAAAGCTTTTACTAGATCATTTTTTAGATTTCAAGCAAAACGAAATATGTTTATAATACCTCTCTCTAAAAGTAGCTAATCTTTTTTCAATAGTAGTTAATCTCTGATTCAAAATTCAGTCATTTTATACTTTTTCTTTTATCAGTTGTTTTTGAAGATGCAATTGTAAGATAACGTCCAAAAATAAATTCAAATCTATTTCCAGATTAGAAATAGATTTGACAACATGTTTTTTTAACAAAAGTATCTCTAATCTTAATCCTCTTTTAAGTAAAACTTTAATTAAAAATACCTACCCCAGATTAAAACAATAGTGCTTCCCACCCTTAATTATTTTTGGACAATTAACAATAGTCACATCTTCCATATTGGATTTTATAATAAATATACAGTTTAATAGAAAAACAAGCAATTTAAAAGCTAAAAATGACATATAATAAATATTTAAAAACATCAATATTTTGTAAGTAAGTTTTGCTCCTATATATATATATTTGAGCCGCATCTATAATACTTTAATAAAAAAGAACTAATAATTAATAAAAAGAATTAAATAATAATTTTAAAACATGTTATTGAAACATTAAATTTTATAATTTAGGCGCGCATCTCAAATATATACATGACATATATATACACGACAAAAGGAGCGGGAGGGGAAATAGGGATTTAAACACAGGTTAGTAGGTAGAAACAGGAAGCACAATCTTAAGCTAAGATTGACTGCTTCAATACATTATGAAAAATGGAGTCATTGTTTGATTAATATTTAAGAAGTTTGTCTATATATAATTATTACATATAACACTTGATTCTATAATATAAAAAACTATAATGTGCAAAAAAATTCTCTTAATAAATCCTACATAAATAATACTCAATCTTTTTCCAAAACTCCTAATTAATGAAAGTATGAAAACATCTATTTCCTTCCTGATGAGTCTTATGTATATGACTATAATTAACATAATGATTAAACTAAAGATATAAATCAATGAAATAACATAAGCACTTCAGTTATGCCTTTAGAATACTATAAATTACCTACAAAAGCACAAAAATATCTCATTATTCATATCACCAATCTGATTTTTTTTTGCTTTGAAGAAACATTCTTTATCCATGTAAACCTAATCCAAACTATTAAAATATAGAGATTTCTATGACTTGCATAAAGGTATCAATTCTGAGGAAGATGTATAAATACACTTCTATACATACTACAATATACTCATCAAAATGGCATTACTATAAAGCCATTCATGATAAAAGTTTCACTATACTGAAATCTGCCTAATCTTTTGTTTATTACCATTTAGAACCATTATGTTTGTTTAATCATACAATTCGCATACTCTGTGTGATTTAATGCATAAATTACAGTTTCCTAGATTGATTTTCAGATTTTGGGCAGGGGATTGGGTACATAAAGAATTGTTATGGTCAATATTTGAATGTAGCATGACCCCTTTGATAACTTATTTTATGATTTTAGTATTATTCCCATAAAAGCAATAATCAAAGAATTATTGGTTAAAAAAAGGTTATTTGGATTGAAGGACTAGAAATGGTAGATTAAGCCTTAATCCAGAAACTTTTAGTTATGAAGATCAACATTCTATCTTGCAATAAACTAAATAGACCAAATATAACAATATTTATAAACGAATTTTAATAATTTTAATTATCAGATAAATTCTCAGATTCAATGAATAATTTGTATCAATAAATATTCTTTTTATTAGACTTCTCTAATAGTTTATCTAATAGATACAAATCACATGTCCAACTGACAAAATAATACATATAATAAATAAATGATATTTCATGAACCAATAATGACCATTAAGTAATATTTGATATTCCTGGATATTTTCATGCCTCAATTTCACAAAATTTTTTAAATTGAATAGATGTCTGTCTCAGTTCCTTCCTAGAAATATCTGTATTTTGCAAAAATAAAATTAGTTTGAATTTATCTCACATAGTAAAAATTTATGCCACTTTTTTGAGTTTAACCAATCTCATATCGCTTGTTAGTCTGAATTTAAATAATTTTGTTCCTCAGGTTTTTTGCAATCTATGGTTATTTTTTCTATTCTTTTTAATAAATATTATAATTTTTGTAAGTAATTTTTAGAATAAAAGACTTATTTTATTATAATACCCGATTGTAATTTTTTGTGTTTTAAAATTTCAAATAGTTTTATAGGTCACCATGTGTAAAGCATTTGAAGTAAAAGAAAGAGTTCAAGTAATCCTAACTTTTATAAAAAAAAAAAGTCCAACTGATCCCGGTTTTGAAGAATGGTGCTTGAAAATATTAGATAATGGTATTGTTGAGACATACGAAGATAATAACAATGTAGAAATGGAGAATATACACAACAGATACTGAAACATTAGAATCTGATGATGAAGAAAACATTAGTACTTTAAAACTTGCCAATAAATAATTAAAGCAACTACATGTTTACCTATGATAATCAATTCAAATGGCCCAAAGAGACTCCCACCAGTGAATAAAAGAAGTCTAATATAGTCAAAGTCAAAAGCTTTAAGAGATAGATCAAATCCTGAAAAAGTATGGAATTTATTTATATTTTATCGATAACATTCTGACTGAAATTATAATATGGTCACATAAAAAAATAGAACAAACAAGAATAAAGTATAAAATCATATTCACCTTCATATGGATTTATTAGAACTGAAAGCATTTTTGGGGCTACTAATCTATAAAGAAATATTGAAACCAGACAATAAAAATCTTGACCTTTTCTATTCAACTGATGGAACCAGATAAAAAAATTTTCAGGTAACAATGCCTTAAAAAAAAAAAAAAGAAACGAGAAAAAAATTATCCTGCAGCTGCCATCAGTAGTAATTTATTTAAAATATGGAAAATGCTAAAAAATTATCATTGGAACCCATGCTGGCATTTATGCAATGCTAATGATATTTAGGGGAAGATACAATTTAAAATTTATGACAAAAATCCCTGGGAAATGCAGCATAAAAATATTTTACCTCACTTATTGTTCTAAAGTTATCTTTTAAATTCTTATATATATATTTAGTAAAAGTTCCGACAGTAAGGATAATGAATGAAGAAGAACTACGTTTTAGCATCCTATTGCACTATGTTATTAGATTGAGGAAGGTAATACAAAGTTCCATGTTACAGAAAACTTTGAGCGCTGCGAGCGCATCAGGTGACGTTCAGATGATGTTTTGTTTTCTTTCTTTACTGACGTAAAAGGTATAAATGTGACGTAGATGAAAATACGATTGTTAGAAAGCTCCATGATGTAGCTTTCAGAAAATGTTTACTTCAAAAAAATCGGTTAAAATTTAAATTTTTGGCAGCAGTTTTAATCAACCACAATATTTAATTCTTTTGTCTTTTTTAATAATTTTTGTACTTATCACGGAGCGATAAAAGACAAAAATAATTTACGGGGCTACAGATGACATATCTCCGGTACTATTACAAAATGGCTGACAGAAGCGGTTGAATGTAATTTTGTAAGTAACATTTAAAAATGTTTTTTTTTTTTATTTTTTTAGTAAAAGCACAATATATTTTTATATAAATTATAATTTTTATTAATTATTTTTAGTTTGTAATTTGTGTGTGTTAGTTATTTACGTTAGTATTTAATTAATATCTAATGTAACTTTTAACGTTCTACACTTATAAAAATAATGTTTTTCAAAAAGTATAATTTATTACGAAAATCATTAATTATGTTTATATATATAATATAATATGGTTTATAAGTAATTTGTTATAATTCCGATTCTTGTTTACGTTTTTCAAGTTTATAGCTAACAAATGATCTGTATGCAAATAAATTATATATACGTGATTCATGCTTTCGTTTTGGTATATGTTTCATAACATTATTTTCAAGTCAATAGCTAACAAATACACTATATGCAAATAAATTATATCTATGTAGTACAATAAATATAATAAGATAGCATCACTTCTGTGCATAAAGAATATAAACATCACTTTTGTGCATAAATAATATAAGAATCACTTGTGTGCATAAAGAATATAAACATAACTGGTGTCCATAAAGAATATAAACATCACTGATGTACACAAAAAATATAAAATGAAGAGATGAAACTCATTTTATCATAGTGATATAGACAGTAGCCTACAATTTCTAGTTTTAGACAGACAAGAAGCCAATTGCTATGATGATTTCTTTTGTATCTTTTATTAGGATGAATCTTTTTTCTTTATAGACGCCTTTGACATTTAGAACATTTGGGGTACAAGATAAAAATGAAGAAGTCATATCCAACTTCTTTTGGAGATTGTGAAGCTGTGGATTATCTCAGGTAAGACATGTTATACATGTTTAGAAAGATAGTTTTGTGAGGAATGCAAAGAAATTATCACTGAAGATGTATTTTCAATTTTAGTTAATGTTACTTATCATATTATGAACAAACAATAAAATAATAAGTATTTCGGATGTGAAAATTTCTTTTTTCCCTTATTTTTTATATAGTTATCACTATTTATTTTATGTTTATTGTTTTCCTTAATGTTTCTAATTTCTAACAATGTAATTGTTTTTGCTCTAACATAATTAAAACTGAAGTTATTTGTGAAAATTGTGTGTCAGGCTAGTATTTTAAAAAGTTCAATATGGCGGCTTGAAGCTCAAAGAGTTAACCCTGAACAAATGGTCATAGAGTTGCAATGAGGGGGGACGGGACTGAACTGTTCTCCGGCTTTACTGCCATCAAAGTCAAGACTAATAAACTATTTATATAAATTTCATGACGATATTATAATTATCATATGTCCACCAAAAATATAAAGCTGTACTAATAATTTCTTTTATGCACTATTCTATCACTGATCCCAGCACTGAAAAACAAGAGATGATGGCAGATTATAATATGACAAAAGGAATAGATTCACTCAATCAGAAATGTGCTGATTATTCACCCTGCAAGAGAACAAACATTGTTCAATGACAATTTTCTCCCAAATGTTAAATATTTCAATTGTCAATGCATTCATTTTATATAAAAATTTTAAGCAAATAATTTTTTAAAAATCATTAGCAAAATTATTTATAAATTCGTTTTTAAAAGAAAGGCTCCAAATCTGTAATATCCAAAATGAACTTTACTTTAGGAACATTAGGAAAGTCTTAAGCTACTAATATTGAGTGACAAAAGTAAAAAAAATTGCAATCAGTAGCTTCCAAAGTTAAAAAAAAAAAAGCTTATGTTTTGCAGAATATGTAACAGGCTAATATGCATAGAGCGCATCAAACATTTAGTAAATGTTTTAATCTGAAATAAAAAATCATTTTAGAATTATTTTTAGCTGTTTTACTTATTATAAATCATTTGGAACCTTAATTATAAATAAAATAATACATTTCTCATGAACTATGTCATATACTGCTTGAAGTGTTAATGTTACAAAACCATATTGCAGCTGTTGTGGGTTAAAAGGGATTACATAACAACTCTGAAATAAACTAAAAACATAGGAACAACTTATTAATAAACAATACATACATAGCTGAATTTAAAAAAAAAAAGAATAGCATGATACTTGAAATACATGCTGGAGAAAAAAAATGTACATTTAAAATTAATATGCTGATAAGAAACAAAAGATTTAACTGCAACTAAACCAAGCTTTAAATGAAAAAAAAGTAGCAACATCGAAAAATATTCAGAATTGCTAGTTGATAGAATATCAAAACTTCAAATTCTATTTTTCCTTTTTATTAATTTAAAATTTAGTGCACACTTAATATGAAAATAAATTTTTCATGTTTTGTTACTTCATAAAATAAATATTATAAATTTATTTGATATACTAGTGTTTATTATGTCTTTTTTGGTTTTTTTTTCAAGATTTGCTTACTAAGGCATTTGATAAGCATAATATAATGTAAGAAGCATATCATTCAAAATAATTAAAAATAATGATTACATAAATTATTTACATATACCTCACAAACATTGTAATCCTCAGAGTCAAGCAGCTGGCAAAGCCTAGGCAATAATTCTATCCAATTGGTTAGTTCCCCCTTTGAGGCAATAGTAGTTATTAAAATACCAATAGTTGCACGTATAAGAGGTGATGGATCTCCAATACTATTTAAACATTCAGATTTAATAAAATTAGTTACTTGAGGAGGAAACTTCTCATAATGTGCTTTAACATTGTTTTTCAAAATCAATCCACTTAAAGATCTTGTAGGTTCATCTAAATGAAATTAAAAAAAAAAAAAGGTATTTTTTATATTCATTATTAAAATTATAAAAAAAATCATTTAATATTACAAAAGCCATTAAAAATCTATTTTATCCTCTTAAAAATTAAAATATGAGCAAAAGAAGACATCTAAATGCTGAAAAAGTTAAACCATAAATAAAATTTTTGTTTGAAAACATTATTTCCAAAGATCTTGGCAATAGGTTTACATATATATATGTTATATATAGAGTACGTAAAAAAACATACTCTTACAAGCTTCAAAAATACCCTCAACCCCAGACCGCGGTTTCTGCATCTAGCGTCATCAGTGAGGTGTTAGGGATTAAAAATACTAGAACTAGTCTAGCATTTTATCAATGCCTAACTATTGAGAAGAAAATCTGAAACTTTCAGAGATTTAAATGTCCAAAAATCCAGCTATCTAACTCAAATAGAGTATGTTTTTTTACGTACTCTATATATAGCATTTGTAAATACGAGCTTTATTAAAATTAGGTCATATGACATCTGACTTGACTTTTTATCAATTTAAATATATATATATTTACATTAAATTTCTTATACATTCATTCAGATTAGTACCTGCAAGATAGCATTATTTCTGTACTATTATTCAAATAAGCATAAATTTAAGTAAAATAATCTATGAACTTTTCTTGCATTTTCTTCAGAATTTACAAGTTTTACAGTTAACTTGCTTCAAAGAACATGCAGCAATTTCAAATATATTTGCAATTAACCAAATAAACCATTATAGTCTACCTTATTTATCTACAGAAAGATCTTTGAAATATTAGCGTATGTACTATATATGAAATGTTTGAATAAGTATAAAATTCTCCATGCATACTTCAGCATAATAGTATAGTAACAGACAAAAGAACTAAAGATTCCTTGATTAAAAATCAACATATTTCTGCTGCTTGAAATTTACACAACCCCCAATACAAGTAACTTTTCAGTTAACAAAATCCCAGCAACTTCTGAATTGTGGGTGATATCATTAAAAAGGTGTGGCAGTTAAAGTTTCTCTAAAATTACATCATTACTGGACACTTCAGTTTCATTATTTGCTTTTTAGAAATTGCAAATACATTAACATATAAAAGAATCTTAACATTTTCTTTCTATCTATATAGAATATATTATGTTTAATATCTAGTATTGTATATTTACTAACTAGTTATATATACTTATAATTTGATTGTTATATATAAAATTTTGTAAGAAAATGCAATATACATCATACTATTTATTAAGACTTCAAATAAAATTCATGAAGACACAGTATGGTGATGTATTACTGATAAAACCTAATATAAAGGGAATTTGTAATCATTTCTCAAGTATTTACATTTTCTTAAAACATAAATGTTTTTACAAAATCAAAGAAATATTTCATATCTTCTAAAATTAAATGTCTAGAGTGAAAATTGTTATATATTATTTATAAAATAATTATGCATAATTTTTGTTTTGAAAATTTTATAATCAATATATTTATACATTACTTTCTCCTGAACTGAATATAATCAACTTAATAGACAACTACATAATTAAATTAAAAATTTACTTCCATCAAATCGACTTTTGTTCAAAACTGAACCATGTCAAGATGTTACAATAATTCAAGAAATGTCACGTGATGTGATGCACTGTGACTTCTTAAACGGAGTCAGGAATCACTCAGCAACTATACCCAGAGAAACCTGTTAGCCATTTACCTTCTCTTTCCATTCACCACCTTAAGTTTTCCCATAATCTGCTCCATCCCATTTCCACAACATAATCATTGTCAACTCCATGGACTTGATATCTAAATACCCCTTATCTTTTCCCAAACCCAGCATAAAAGCCAATAACCCACTTTGTTCATATTTATTCTTCCTTAACTTCACTATTTTTACCCTTTCTGCTTTCAAGCATTTACATTCAATTAACAGATGCCTAATATTTTCTATGCCTTCCTTACAAAATTTGCAGATTAAATCACCCATATTTTTCCATTTACATGTATATTCCCTTGCTGCTAAGGATTCCATTCGAGCCTTGAACAACAAACTACTTTCCTTGCTATTACCATAAATTAACTCACACCCAATGTTCCGTTTACTTCTATATATGTTTAAACTCTTTCTACTCTCCATTTCTCCAACTCCCTATTCTTTATTAATGCATCTATTCTTTTATCCATTCCTTACAACTATAACCCTCAACAATCCTCCTAACACAATCATCCCACCTTTTGTACAAGTATACTGACATAAATTCTTTATCCAAATCCTCTGCACACATTACCTTTCTCACCCATATTGTTGCCTGCCCTTTATTCGTAACCCAATTAAATACTATTTTGGCTATTCTTTTATTATCCATAAACTGCAACCCATCAAACATTTTCATTTTGCATCTCTTATATAAAAACTTGACCATCCTATTTCTCCTTGAATTGCCTCTTTTGCTGTCCACACATCTGCATCTAATGTATGTTTTCCTATTTCCCTTTGTACTTTTTCTAAGTAATCCAATACTCTTTTACTAACACAACGCATCATTACAATATGTTAACCGTGCTTGCAACTCCCTTCCATACAATTCTAGCTACATCATATTTATTATATGAAAACACTGTTAATTTCTTTATCAATCCTTTTCTTTTCTTTGCTTCATTTATCAAATTTTTCTCCCATTCATCCAAGCAATTTCCCTGATTACTTGAAATGATTCCCAAATAACTATATTTATTCACCACACTTAACTTTATATCCTCCAATAAAAATACTGTGTCTTCTCTTTCCCCAGTATTAACCAACATTATATTTGATTTTTCTTCATTAAATTTAATTCCTATCTCTTTACCCACCCTTGCGAATATTCTCAGCATAACTTCCTTATCTTCTTTTCTTTCTGCACACAAAAAAAACATAATCCGCAAAAAAAAAAGACCCGACAAAGTATATACTTCCTTGCCACCTATTAACAATATCTCTATCCCTCTTCCTAGTCTTTCTATTGCTCTCTCCATTTCACTGATACAGCAAAAATAAAATAGGTGACATAAAACATCCTTGCCTTAGTCCCACCTCATTTTTAACTTGACTTATTCTATATCCCCTAATTGTTATGTATAATAATTATTTTCATATAATTTCTCAATAATAGCCACTAAAGCATCCATTCCCAAATTTATTAAACTTACCCATAATCTATTTTTATTTACTCTATCATATGCCTTCTCTATATCTATAAAACTCATAAATGTCTACCTGAACTCCTCATATCCATAAGTTGTGTAACTACAAATAAACTATCTCCTATACACCTATCTAATCTAAAACCTCTTTGCAATTCCGCCACTACATTATTTTCTTCCATCCACTTTGCAACTCTTCTAGCCACCATATATGAGAAAACTTTATATAAAACTAATGTTACCGCTATCAGTCTATAATTGTTTAACTTTCTATGATCCTTACCCTTTCCTTAAAATAATAATATTACTCCAACTACCCGGAAAAACTATCTTCTGTGCCATCTTATTAAAACATAGTAGTAGCTTTACTTTTGCACTATGCTCTAAATTCATTGCCATCTCTGCTGCCCATCCATCTAAACCTCTTGCCTTTCCACTTTTCAATTTCTTCCCTGCCTCATTCAGTTCATTTTTTGTAAACCTAGTATTTCCATTACTATATACTTTTTATGTTTTCTATCACTGTCCTTCACATCTAACATCTTTTCTATATCCATTACTTATCTAGGATTCTCTCTAATTCTTCTCTAGAGCTACACTCTATTCCCTCAGCATCTAATAATACTATCTCTCTCCCCTACATTTATCATTTTAATGTAATTCCAAATTTTTTTACTCCCATCTCTTCCACTTTTATTAATATCCTCCAACAATTTACTATTCAATTTCATTTTCTCTCTATAATTATCTATTTTAGCCAACTTCTTTGCTAAATACTTTTCCCATTTAGCATTAATATCTTTTTCACTTTCTTTGTTCTTAATAGCGCACTTATATTCTCTGCATGCTTTTTCCCTCTCTTTTACACTTTTACTTTAATTTTTTATTACTTTTATTCTACTGAATACTCTCACCCAAAACCCTACTTGCCACTTTTTCTATTTCATCACACCAGTACTTATACTCATCCCCAACCAACTCTTCCATGGTTTCTTCAATTTGTATTTTATACTCTTCCAACTTATTATCATTCACTCTCCATCCACATCTTTCATTATTGTTTGTAATTTTATTTCTATTCTCCATCACATTACTAACCATTTCTATTACAATAAAGTTATGATAACTATTACATACTCTCTCTTCATTACCAAACACCTTAATTTTCCATACTTTATTCATTCCCTCTTTCTCTACCAATACATAATCTATTGTGTGAAATATATTATTTCTAGACCATGTGTATTGTCCCTCATAAATATTTGATAAATTTCCAATCTTCAAATTCACTCTCTGACAAAATTTCTTCAAAAGCTGTCCATTCTTATTATCTACATCATCAATTTCTTCAATACGTCCATTCATATCTCCTATTACCATTATTCTCTTCCCTTTTCTTTAAAACTCTGTATATCCTTAACTAGGCTTTCATATATGCTACTGTTCCACTCCTTTATAGTTTGACTATCTCCATTGGCTATATAAATAATAGCCACCATCCATTCTTGTCTACCCAACCTTATTTCAAACCACAGATGTTCTTGATATTTAACAGTATTTAAATATTTTTTTGATATAACACCCATACCACCATCCTTTTTTTCTTTTCTATTTATACCCTGCCATACCAAATCTTCCAGAATAGATTCTTCTTCTCTTAGATGTGTTTCCATTACTGCTAATATCTCAAGCTTTTCATTTTCAAATGCTTTAATTCCAGCCACTTTTCTGGTCTCCTACCACCTTGCATATTCAAATACCCAATTTTAACAATTTCTTATTTCCTAACTAGTCTTTTATAAATTCTTTTGATTCTTTCTTCTCCATTACATTTATAAATAACTTTCTTACCATTAATTTAACAGACCCATTCTCTCTCCACATCTACACTTATATCTAAGTCAACTACCTTTTGCTTATTTCTTACATCCCGCCCATTCTTCTTCTTTTTGATAATACTGCAATTTAAAACCTCATCCCTCTTTATAAGTTTCCCAAATTATATTCTTTATAAATCACTCTCTAAAATTTCACTTCCTTGTTTCCCTAAATGTAATCCGTCCTTACTATATAACTCCCTCTTTCCAATCAACCAATCCCACACTACATCCACAAACATATTATTTCTCTCACACAATTTTATCAATTTCTCATTTATAGAACATGCCTTATCTAACATATGCCTTTTGTCAAATCTTGGTAATAATCCAACTACCCCTACTCTTCCTTTAATCTTATTCAAATTCCTAATCAATTCTACATACTCATCCATTACTCTCTGATGGTTCTAACAAATTATTAGTCCCTGCCATAACATACACATCTCTACTACCTTGCTTTTTTACTTTATCTGTTACACCCCTAATTCTAGCTCCAGGCAAACATACTCTTACATACTTGCTTCTATTTCCCCATTGCAATTATATCCCCATATTCTCTAATTCATGAATCTCCTATCAATACTGTCTCATAGTCTACTTTGTCCACTCCATCCTTAACATTTCTACCACCTTCTGGACCTTCTTATCCACTTCTTCCTTATCATTCCTACTCAATAATTTCTTGATCTGCTCACACTTCCGTCTCTAACGATTTTAATTTTGCTTCTACACCCATCATTTCTTCCTCTATCTTATTCTTTGGTTAACCATCTCCATTGCACTACTACTTTCTCCCTCCATATCTCCTGACACTCCACTAAAACCACTCTATCCTATCTTCCTTAATTACATTTTGCTCCCTTTCCCCAGACTTTCTCTTTAGACTATCTACATTTAGAAACCACTTTCTCACCTCTTTTATCCTATTTACGTAGTGACTACATAACCATAAACCTGTTATATCCTTCTTAGTCTTATTCAAACATTTCAAGCTATAAACCTCATCACACACGCTACCCTCTACCCTAGCACGCCTAGTTTCTTTCTGCCAATTATATACGCACTGTGTAATACAAATGCAATCCATATTCCTTATTTTCTAAGTCATTTGACTTTATACTGCCTCTCCTATTCTCTAAACCCCCCTTGAATGAAAGGTTAAAAACTTTACTTTCAAAACCGATAAAACTATAACCCCGTGTTTTCCGACCTTAGGCTTCCAAAACATTATCATTTTTCACTAAATAAATGACTGTTCTTAAATTTAAAAAAAACATTTAGTAGCAAACTTGCTAAAAACCAATTAATCTTACATACAACTTTGTTATAAATATCCTTACACTAACACACATTCAACAAACTAACTTTTTTTTTAAAAAAACTTCTACATATAAAATGGCAAACGGAAAACTTTCAAACAATTAAAAAAACAATTTTCAATCTTTCAAATTTCAATTAATTCACTCTCTTAACCACAATTTACACTTTCATAAACAATAATCAGTCTTTATATCAATGCTCTCAGATGATCAATGGTATACGCACGAAACAAATAGCACTAAAAATATTATTTTATTATAAAATAAAAAAATACTTAGCTTTGCTCTTTGTCCAGGTACATGATTTACATATCATCTAGAACCCTCTATTGGCCAATCCCAACCTTAAAAATGTTTTCATACTTTCCAATTTTTTAAAATTGTCTATTAAATTCAGTTTAGGAGAAAATATATAAAAAGGGCAACATAGTGGTTTTAAAAGTAATACCATCAAGTGAAATATTTATACATTACTTTATAATTTAATAAGTTAATATCTAATCCAATCAAAATTAAAAGCAATCTAAGGAAATTGAGCAAGAGAGAACTTAAATCTTTCTTAAGATTTTTGAATGATAGTATTAATTTTCATTATTAATAAATTAAAAATAAAAAGTATCAAATGAATCAATTTTTTAAAATTCAAATTTTTAAACATTTTTCTCTATTGAAATTACACAGGAAACTTTTTAAACTCAATCTAGCAAGATTCATTAAAATTAATTCTGATTTCTTTTCAACCTCTATTTTTATAATTCTGTAGGAATGCATGAGAATTTATTTCTGAACATAGGACAGAACAGTGACGGTAAAGAAGATTCATTAATTAATACCATAAACTAATTGGATATTTAATGCCAAGAGTCTCTTCATGAGAACAATAAACACTTAAGTAATATATACTTGTATTATTTTCATTTATATACACATTATCTTATATTTTATTGATAGTACTAAAATGACAAGCTGAACCATGACAAATTTAATAATTTTTATTTAATACAAAAAAAAAAAAATGAATAGATTGAAATCTTTTTTTAAACTTCAATAAAAATAAAGTGTTACTTTATTCATTTTAAAAAATAAGTTTTAATATATGCTAAATATTAAAATAGTTTTTTTTTTAATGACAAAACAAGTACAACATAGCCTCTCAATATAGATGAGCAATATTTTCTTGTAATGTCTATAATAATTCATAATAAATATGAACTATTTTATGCATATGAAGTATTGTTTTATTTTTTAATATAACTAAACATTAGCAATATATAACAAAATAATTAAAAAACATTTTATCACAAAGTTAGCTAATGAAGACAACAAGCAGCATATATTCATATATAGAGCATATCCTCAAAATGGTAAATATATATAAATTGATGCATATAAAATCCATGTATCAAGTGAATATGTACCCCCTCCCCCCGAATATATTTTATTTGAAATCCCTCACAAATAATTACAGGATCAATTGCAAGGCGTAAGTTATCAATTTTGTTTGAATACTATAAAAGAACTTTTATAAAAAAAAATTATATTAGAATATCCTTTTTCTTTTTTTTCAGCTGTTATTATTGTTATTATTCATATAGTGTATGGAAATCAATGGGCTGCTCACCAACATACATTAGCCAGCGTGGTGAGTTTATTGGCTTTTTACCATCGAGTTTAAGATCAAGAAAATGATCTTTTTTCTCAGTTGCCTGATAGGGTAGAATGAGTGTGTAAATAATATTTTGCCGATATATACAATTATGACAGACAAAAATAAATCATAGCCTTTATTCCCAGAAGGCTGTAAAGTCACCAACCAAGAAAGTGGTTAGAGGCAGAGATTGATAAGAATCCCCTGATTGTGGACCCAGGCTGCCATCTGATGACGACTTTTTATTTAGGTACTTACAACCGCAGTTCACTTTCAAGTGAAAGAAGATTGCAAGAATTAGAAAAACTGTCATATTAAATGGGACATTACTGGACTTTGTGAAGTTGGAAGAAAATATGAAGAGACAATTGATTTAAAAAGTGGACATGTACTCTACTATAAAACTACAAATATTGGAAATACAAGTGGAGTAGGATTCATTATAAATAAAAAGTGAAAGAATAACATTGTGGAGATTGATGGTGTATCGTCAGTGGCAAGATTAGTTATACAACTTAATAGCAGATACCAAATGCAGATAATTCAGATTTATACCCCAACAAGTTCTCATAGTGATGAAATAAAAGTTTTTTATATGGATGTACAAAAGACGTTTGAGCAGAGTAAACATTTTAAAATTGTTATGGGAGACTAATGCTAGAATTTGATAAACAAATAACTTTGGTTATGGTAATAGAAATGAGAGAGAACATAGACTTGTGGAGTTTGCAGAAAAAAAAAACTATACTATGAATTCTTTTTTTGAGAAAAATGTTAAAAGGAAATGGATGCATCCAAATGAAGGTACAGCAGAATTGGATTATATTTTGATTAACAAAAAATATATATTTCAAGATTGTAATGTTCTCAACAAATTTAACAGAGGAAAAGATCATCGATATTTATAGTTGATATTCCTAATCTTCAAAAACATTCTAATGAATTCAAATTAGAACTTACAAATAGGTTTCAAGTATTAGTAGATTTTGAATAATAATATATAATAACGCAGCAAAGGTACAGCCACTTTTTCTTTTAAAATATATATGTTCTACAATAATATCAACAAATAAAAAATCCTTTTTTCTTTTCAAAAACTTTATTTTTTATCTCAATACTGAACATATATATACATTAATATACAAAACTCCAACGTTTCAACTGTTTTATATCATACAGTCATTTTCAAGGATCTGCAACAATATTAAATACATATCAACAAATAAACTTCAATTACATAAAAACTTTCTCTTACATTAACATAATAACAAACATATTAAACATATAGAAATATATTTTACTTACAGCTTTCTCCCACTGCTATACTTTATTACTCTTTTTTTTTTATTTTTATTTACATTGTTTAAGTACAAATATATCTTAAAATCATCCAAGAAACTTTCTATACAAATTTAAATACCAACTCTAATTTCCAAAAACCTCCCCCTTTCTTTAAATTTTATCTAAAACCCATCTTAAAACTACATTCCTAAACTATATATTTAAATGAATATAAAACAAATTTAAATATCCCCCCCCCTCTCTCTTTTATACAAAAAAACTTCTAACAATTTACCTAAACCCATTAAGCATTTATTTTAATTATACAGTAATTTATATTCCTTATCTACTCCATTAATTCTATTTAGAGTAGGATTATATTTTTTTATATAAAAAAATACTTTAACCATCCTTTCCCTGTAATTTTTAACCCTTTCTAACATTTTAATACTAAATTCTTTATGACCTAAACCTTTACAATGAATGTAAATATTTGAATTTTTGTCATACAAATGTTGTCTAAGTCTAGTTTTTAATTTATTCTTAATTGTACCAATATATGAACCTTACCCCCCCTCCCTCTTACAATTTAAACATTCAACTAAATATATTCCATTCATTTTATCAGTTTCTATATTTTTTGTATCATTGATTAAATTTCCTAAATTCAATTTCTTTTTATATATTGATTAAATAATTAACCTACTTTCCCCTTTGTATTTATTATTTATACTTTTTATAATCTTTTTAATCTTCATAAAAGTATCTCTAGAAACATTGTAACTATTATATATAAAATTATTTACATCTTTCACATTGTTTCTCTTCTTTATTATTTTTTTAATATTTCTTTTATTACATAATTTATCAATAATTTTAACTGGATAATTATTTTTTATACCTTCCTCTTTTATATTACTAATTTCTTTTATAAACAATTTTTCTTCAGAACATAAATTAATTGCTCTGTTTATCCTATTATTAATAATATTAATTTTATGTTCATATTCAATATCTGAATCCCAACTACTTAACAAACCATAAAAAGTTTCTTTTCTGAATACACTAGTTTCAATATCAACCTTACAATTTTTAATAACTTTTTTTATTATAACATCCATATAAGTAATTACATTATTTTTTTTTTTTCCATAGTAAAACTAATGTCATCATCAATTGAATTAATATACCTTATAAAACATTCAGATTTTCTATAATTGCCATTGAACACTAAAAAATAATCATCAACATACCTAACCCAAAAAACAGGTTTATATTTTGTAACACAAAAATATTTATCTTCATAATCATCCATAAATATAGCAGCTAACAATCCACTCATACTATTCCCCATACTCAATCCTTTACATTGTCTATAATATACTTCATCATATTTAAATACCACATCTTTACAACAAATACTTACCATATCATACAATTGATTCCATTCCATTTTTATACTCTTATTAGTATCTTTAATATATCTATTCAATATTATATCAAATGCCTTATGTGGTACAATATTCGTGTACATACTACATATATCAAGTTTAACAAAAACACATTTTTATACTTATTTCCCTCTAAAAAAAACATTTAAAGTCCTTACAAAATCATATGAATTAGTTACATTATTTTTTTTTTTTATTTCACCATATTTTTTAAAAATTTTATTATATAACCATTTAGACAAATTTTCGTAATACGAATCCACATTACTAATAATAGGTCTTAATGCTATACCTAATTTATGTATTTTAGGTATCCCATATATACTTGTTAAGTAGTTGGGATTCAGATATTGAATATGAACATAAAATTAATATTATTAATAATAGGATAAACAGAGCAATTAATTTATGTTCTGAAGAAAAATTGTTTATAAAAGAAATTAGTAATATAAAAGAGGAAGGTATAAAAAATAATTATCCAGTTAAAATTATTGATAAATTATGTAATAAAAGAAATATTAAAAAAATAATAAAGAGGAGAAACAATGGGAAAGATGTAAATAATTTTATATATAATAGTTACAATGTTTCTAGAGATACTTTTATGAAGATTAAAAAGATTATAAAAAGTATAAATAATAAATACAAAGGGGAAAGTAGGTTAATTATTAAACCAGTATATAAAAAGAAATTGAATTTAGGAAATTTAATCAATGATACAAAAAATATAGAAACTGATAAAATGAATGGAATATATTTAGTTGAATGTTTAAATTGTAAGAGGGAGGGGGGGTAAGGTTTCATATATTGGTACAACTAAGAATAAATTAAAAACTAGACTTAGACAACATTTGTATGACAAAAATTCAAATATTTACATTCATTGTAAAGGTTTAGGTAATAAAGAATTTAGTATTAAAATGTTAGAAAAGGTTAAAAATTACAGAGAAAGGATGGTTAAAGAATTTTTTTATATAAAAAAATATAATCCTACTCTAAATAGAATTAATGGAGTAGATAAGGAATATAAATTACTGTATAATTAAAATAAATGCTTAATGGGTTTAGGTAAATTGTTAGAAGTTTTTTTGTATAAAAGAGAGAGAGGGGGGGGGATATTTAAATTTGTTTTATATTCATTTAAATATATAGTTTAGGAATGTAGTTTTAAGATGGGTTTTAGATAAAATTTAAAGAAAGGGGGAGGTTTTTGGAAATTAGAGTTGGTATTTAAATTTGTATAGAAGGTTTCTTGGATGATTTTAAGATATATTTGTACTTAAACAATGTAAAAAAAAAAAAAAAAGAGTAATAAAGTATAGCAGTGGGAGAAAGCTGTAAGTAAAATATATTTCTATATGTTTAATATGTTTGTTATTATGTTAATGTAAGAGAAAGTTTTTATGTAATTGAAGTTTATTTGTTGATATGTATTTAATATTGTTGCAGATCCTTGAAAATGACTGTATGATATAAAACAGTTGAAACGTTGGAGTTTTGTATATTAATGTATATATATGTTCAGTATTGAGATAAAAAATAAAGTTTTTGAAAAGAAAAAAGGAGAAGGATTTTTTATTTGTTGATATTAGATTTTGAATATGATTCAGATTTCAATGAAATTAATATGAAAATAACTGATACACTATTAAAAACTGCAACAAAGATAGCTGGTAGAAAAAAGCAGCAATTGACTACTAAGATAATTACAACTCGTCTACAGAGAACATTGGATTTCCACCAACCAAGAGAACAAGCTGTTTTTAAGTGGTTTTAGTACAGTAGATCATATCCAGGTATTGAGAGAAGTTATAGAAAGGATAAATGAATATGAGTTACCATTATGCTTTGGATTTGTAGATTATGAAAAGGCATTTGATTCTATAAACATTTCTTCAGTGATTAAAACATTGGATCATCAAGGTATAGGTCCAGGATATTGACATATTTTAAAGAATATTTATAAAAATGCAACAGCAACAATTAGATTGATAATGATACTAGGAAAGTCACCATTGAGAAGGGTGGAAGAGAGGGTGACTCCATATCTCCAAAACTTTTTACAGCAGTGCTGCAATAAGTATTTTGTGGATTACAATGGAAAGCTAAAGGAGTGAAAGTAAATGGAGATTATTTAAGTCATTTAGATTTTGCAGATGATGTAGTTGTTTTTGCAAATAATGCTTTAGAGTTGCAAGAAATGTAAGAGTTATCAGATGAAAGTAGGACTAAAGATAAATGTTAAAAAGACTAAAGTAATGTTTAATGGATTTTCTACAAAATATGAAAATGAAGATTGATTATGATGAGTTAGAAGAAGTTAACAGTTACAAATACCTTGGTCAGATTATTAATACAGATTGAAACATAATGGATGAAATTAAACATAGAATTAAATTTGGAGTGTTTTTGGTAGAAATAACTTGAAACTAAAAGGAAATATGCCTATGTTTGAAAAGGTTTTTAATAACTGTGTTTTACCAGTTCTTAAGGGATCTGAGATTTGGACACTTAATAAAAGAGCAATAGACTTCAGACGATTCAAAGAAGTAGGAAGAGATCGAAAACGCAATACATGGGTAAGAGAACAGGTGTTACTGACATCATTGAAAGAATTAAAAGACTGTAGTTAAGCTGGACATATTGCTAGAAGAAATGATAATAGATGGACAATTGAAATCTTAAACTGGATTCCAAGAGATTATAAAAGACAAAAGACCACGTGAGATGGATGGATGAAATAGTGTGCAGGGGTGATGTGAAAAAGATGCTAGAGATCGAAGATGGATTGAACTTGAAGAGACGTTCATCCTGCAGTGGATTGATAATGGTTGTTGATGATGATGATCCTATTTAAGATCTTAGTTTTCAGCACTTTTTTTCATATTAAAAAATTTTAGAATGAATAAAATTACTTAAAGAATTATAATAGTAAAAAAGACAAAATGCTTAAAAAAGCATAATCTTGTATTAAGTAAAAAAAAAACTAAAAATATATTAAATGAACAAAGTACCTTATTATTTTCTCCAACATCATGTTTTCTATCTTATTAGACCATTTACATATTCAAGATCACTGGTTAGCATATTCATTGAATTATGATCACCAATCTCTCAATTATAAGGATTGTTCTTATAAAAATTAGAAAATCTAAAACATTACTTACTCCATTTTATTTTACATCTTCATTTCTTTTCCCCATAACTCACCAACTTCATCTTAAGGATCAATATCTAATCTATTTTTGACAAATTTAATTTCTCTATTTGTGGTTTATTCAGTGACAATCACTGCCAAAGTTATTACTTTCTATCTTTTTTAAAATTATTTTTATAATCCATAGATTAAATTTAGATCAAAGAGAAGATCATCTTTTGGCACATTCTTTTAATATCCAAAATATATCTTTAAACAAAACCTTGAACTTCTATGTTTCATTAATAAAAGAAATATTAATTTTTTTTTCTCTTGAATATGTTTGCTAATTCTGGAAACTTTGGATCCTAAGAATATCCACTAGTCATAAAACCTCTAAATTTTATACAAGAAGATGAATATGAAAGTATTAAAATATAGAGGGAATTAACAATACAAAAACTTTATGCAAGAGAACTTGACAAATATCAGCATATTTTGGAAGAGGTGAAGTTATCAATTTCGCCTCCTATTAATGATAAATTTGACTGTTGCAGATTTCAATTTTCTTTATTCAATAATATAAAAACCAAAAAAATAATTCCTATTTCAAATCAATGCTCTCATATATAGAAAAAGCTATTTAAAAAAAACATTGCATTTTGCGGCCTTCAAAAATCCTTCAAGATAGAAAGGTGTATAGCAATGATGAGGGGGGAGGGAGGAAGAGGAAATACAAAATATTTAATGAAATTGGTTAATTTTAAATTTTAGTTATTTTTATTTTGGTACTTTGGTTTTTTGCCTTACTTTTGCTTAAAAAAAAGTGCTGGTTCGGATTCTAAGCATAGTTTTTTTAATCTGCAATAATAATTAGGGATCACTACACTACACATGCGCTGCATATATTTAAACATTTAATGAATATCCTCCCTTCCAAACACAAGATAAAATCTTTTGAAAAGACAATGAATCCACTCTATTTTTTTAACTGAAACGCATATGTATAGACAAATCTTAAGCATTAGTTTTAAAAATATGCAATGGTCATGGAAGTGTAATGTTGTCTTGGAAAATAAGTCATTGGATATTTTTTCATCTACTTTACCCAACAAAATGAAAATCAATTCCAGAGTAAATTATTTTTAAAATAAGACTAACACTTTGAGATTTAATATATTTTATGAGAACTATATTACATTATACAAATTATTTTATATAATCAAAATAAAGTCTTATTTGGGTTATACCATGTATTATTTTAATTTCCAATGTTTTGATGAAATAATTCATTCTTATTATGGTCTTAATGAAGAACTATTATGTTTTAAATAATAATGAGATTGAGTGTGAAATAATGAATAATTATTCTTATATAATATATAATTAAGTGATCATTCAGAATAGATGGATTACATTTTTTTTTACTTCCTCCTGTTTTACAATTACTGTACTTGATTTCAAGTTGATTTTAAGAGATAAAATAAGAGCCTCCACAAGGCTGGAATTGTGCTTCATCAGATTTGTTTAAACTAATACTCTCTTATACTTTCCCAAATTACCCACATTTTATTTAGTATTATCAAAGTCAGATGTTTGACTAATTTCTAATAACTAATAAATTATGTTAAAACAGGCAAAACTCACTATATGAAGGTGGTCATGTGATGTTTAATAAATAATGTCTGTTAATTATCAGTTTTTAGTAATTTATTTTCCAAAAAAATCAAAAGCAAATTATTGAGAATAGAAAATAAAAATTTCAGGATGAATAAATAGTCAAAAAATATCAACAGAATATTTATATCACGAAATAAGTAAAAAAAAAAATTAAAAAGATCATAAATCTGAAGCACAATCTATTCTTGCCCTGTAGAGGTCATATTTATCTTTTCTAAAATCAACTTGGAATCAATGAATTGTAAAATACAGAAGTAAAAAAAAAATGTTAATCTATTTATTCTGAATGATCATCCATCAAATATATACATAAATCAGGGGTGGGCAAATAGCGACCCGAGGGCCACATGCGGCCCTCTAAGAGTTTTTATGCGGCCCGCCAAGACAATCAGAAAAATCCACCTTGAACTGAGATTTCCTTCCCATGTGCAACCAAAGATTCGTCTCGTATTTTTCACTAGGATGGCCATGTCAATACACATGCGCAGTGTAGATACAATGTGCAGTGCTTTCCCAATTGATCTGTTTAATTTCAATTTTGTCTTTGCATTAGCAAATATATACATTTCCAACTTTAGTGAAACCATGAACCCTCCAAAAAGTAAAATCGGTGAGGAATGTCATGTGTTTAATGAAGAATGGACAAAACAAATATTTTTTTGGTAAAACAGGGAATAAAGCAGTGTTTATTGGGTCATGAAAAAAGGGTACGGCCCTCCGCTAACCTTTACTGCCACAAAATGGCCCCCAATGTGGCCCTCCGCCAACTTATGTGGCCCCCGAGCCAAAACAATTGCCCACCCCTGACATAAATGATTGTTCTTTATTTAAGAGATAACAGTTCTTCATTAAAATCTTGACAAGAATGAATGTTATTTTATCAAAACACTGAAGATTAAAACAAAATATATAGTTGTAACTCAAAACTATTTTCATCATATAAGTGAAAATATTATATGTATTTACCATAGATAATTATCAACTATTACAATAATAAATCAAATTTCTGGACTTGAGATTGACAAGACAGAATTATATTATTGATTATTGAATGATTGCAAAACTTCTTAGGTGTTAAGATTATTTGCATCCACACTCAAAGGTCCCACTTCAATATAAAATGACAGGCTTTAAAATTTTTCTGTAAGTTTGAAGCTGAGAGAAAAAAATAATTAGTGTTATAAAACAATTAAACTTGGTTATTCTAGGAAAATGCTTAATTTCCCATTTCCTGTGAAATTCAAATCCTAGAATAAAAATGATTCTATTCCCAGGATTTCCAGAGATCTGTTAACAACACGAATTAATCCATTTAATGCATGTTGTGGATAAAGTATGTTTTTTCAGTTCAAAACAATACAAAAAAAAATTCACCAAAAGTTTTAAAAAAAAAATTTTTAATGCAAAAACTTAAATACAAAGTAATTCATTACAAACAAAACAAAAATAAATTCATATTAATTTGATTAAATATAATGAAAATGCAAACATTAATTTTTATACTAATATTTTAAAAAACATTAAGTTGTCAATGGCGTGATAAAAAGATCAGCCGCAGAAAAAGCTCTTTCTGATTCAACTGATGTCAGTGGGATGGTCATTAGTGCATTATATAATTTTTCTAAATTATTTGTGCACATCCCTGATACTTCAAAAATACTAATTTCCTTAGAGATATTATTGATGTCATATATCTTCTGGATTCTCAACTCTAGTTTTACTTACAATTCGATTTTCAAAGCGTGCTTAAAAAATCTTTTTTGTTCTTCAAACCGTAAAGATTTGTCTTTAAGAATAAAATTTTCAAATGTTACTTAAGCACTTTATTTACTTATGTTTTTGTTTATACTAAATTATCCGCAGTAATACTTATAATAATAAACTAAAGTACATATATTCACCAAAAATAATTACAAATAAGGGGATTCCCTGAGTTTGAATTTAAGACAAATTTCATAACCCTGCACAACATTTTTGTTTACAAATTCATATTAAAAAAAATTTCAGAATGGAAAACCAATTTCATAACAATAGCTTTGTACTGAAAAGTTTGCAAATTGTAATTATAGATAACAGACAACTACAATTCAATATATTTAAATTTGTATGGAAAATTCTTTATCTATGGCACATGTATTGCATTTTTCTAATTTTGACCAAAATTCATTAAAATGACCAAAAAAGTAGAGCAAATGCATTTTCAATGTCTTTAAAAAAAGTAAAAAAAAATCCTAAAATATCGATTACGCACAGGGATTTTAATATAGGTTTTAATGCCTCATCACTAAATAGACTTAATAATTCCAAAGATAAGATTAATGACAATGATAAACCCTGGACTGTTAGTTTTGAAATGTCAGATATGGACATGTACAACAATGGGAAATCACTCATCTTGCTCATTTATATAATAGAATTAAATGCAATAGCATTTTATAGCTCAGTATTTGTAGACCATAAGAAAAAAAATCTGGTCATTAGCTTTAAACCTGCTGATGCTAAAATTACTTGCCTAGAAAATAATAATGTAAAGTAAAACAAACATAGCACATAACTAAGAAATCTGTAAATATAAGAGCCAATAGCATTCCTCTTAGAAAGACTCGATAACCAATTGCTAGGTCAATTTCAATCAGCGATTAGTTTAATGTACATTTATAAGTATGCGGATATGCTAATATTCACTTTAGTTGTGCTTTGACAAAAATATACTGTATCAAAAGCCTGGCTTAACAAAGTAATAAATATAATTGATAATTATCTATATACTCATTGTAGAATTTATTTTAGTATATATATGCACTAATGAATCAATTCCCCCATCTACAAATTCAACTTAATTTATAAACTATAAATATTTTAGTTCAAAGATGAATTTTAAAAAAATAAATGAAAATATTAATCATTTAGAATCAATAATAAACTGTCAGGATTAATTAATAATCTAGGTTGAGTGGCTATATTTTGTTATTACATGGTTCTATAACAGCCCCTTAGATTTGAATGGTTTTACTTTTATTTCCATGAAAATTTCTAGCAGTCCTATTAAGTTTTTTTTTTCTTTAAATCTATTAATTATCGATTTTAGTAATTTATTTCCAAAAAAGTCAAGATTGAATTATTGAGAATAGAAAATAAAAATTTCATGATGAATAATCAAAGAATACCAAGAGAATATTTATATCATGAAATAAGTTTAAAAAAAGACTACTGACTAATAACAGTGCATTTGAAAAAAAATAAGACAAATTTAACATAGGAGAAAAATAGTAACTGCTCAGCCAAAAGATGAGCATCACTACGTTAAAGTTGCAAAATCAAATGAGAAAAAAAGTTCTTTCAGGTACAATTGATTTAGATTTTTAAACAATGATACTGAATGTATAAATGCTTCATTACATGGAACTCAACATTTACTATCTCATGCTATGAAATAAATTCAAAACAAGTTTATTCCTTGGCTTATCATTATATACAATGACCTGTTACTATAATAAAAAATATGCACAATGATAATAAGATTTGATGAAATATTGCAAGTTGACAATCATGCATTTTATTAAAAAATAGACAATAATTTTGCTAAATTTTCAGTGAATCTCAACAATCTTTTCATTATATGTTGGGTCAGAATACTTTTAAGATTCTGATACTAATTGTTTCAACATGAAACAAAAATAATAATAATGCAAA
Source organism: Epiperipatus broadwayi (assembly GCA_028023455.1). NCBI lineage: Eukaryota > Metazoa > Onychophora > Udeonychophora > Euonychophora > Peripatidae > Epiperipatus > Epiperipatus broadwayi. The sequence goes on from JAQFVV010012411.1 coordinate 8,942,044, forward strand.
TTCTAAGCAATACTCATGAAAAAATCTACATAAAACTCACAAAGAAAAACGATCATAATACTAATATGAAAACCCTAGGTTTTTTTTTTTTTAATAGCACAAGATTGATGCAAAAGACACATTTTATAGTAGATGCCAAAATTATAAATAACACATTCCAAGTGAATAATTATTTCTCAACGATTTTTGGCTCCAAATCATGGTAAACTTTCCTTTTCAAAAAATTTATACTGTACAGTTGCAAGGCTAAACGATAGGATTTGTTTATTGTGTACATATTATTGTTCTTACAAATGGACATTATTATATTATTTTTTTAATAGTTAATTTTTAATCCTTTGGAGTGGGAAAAAACCCAAGTCTTCCATTTAAAAATTCTTGTACTAATATCAATAATGTACATGATTAATTGAAAATACAAATTTAAAATCGCAGTTAATGCTAACGGCCATTTGTAGATTTCTGCAACTTATAAAATGAAAAAAAAATAAAAATGTAAGTTCAAGATCTATACATTTTATTAAAACGAATTACGATTACGTAATTTACAAAAGCAAACACAATTTTTTTTAAAAATCAAGAGAATAGCTGTTTATTTGAAAAATTATAGAAAGTTGAAAGGAAAATACAGGGCAGATAACATTCAAGAATATTTCGCAACATTTTAAAGATATTAGCATGGTAAATAATTTTTATATATACTGTTACACTACAAGTAGTCAACAAATTGAAGATAGACTATTAGAGGATATCCGAATTACAAATTGCTATACACACACACTCGCAAAAATCTATATTCATTAATGTGATACACAGACATTAATACATTTATATTAAATTACATGAAACAGTTAAAATCATTAGGCGTATTCAGATAGATAAATAATATATCATTAAATAATTTTTCTAACTAGGAAACTAACCTTCTGTTGTTAATTTGGTTAGAACAAAAATAAGATAATTATTAAAGTCAGGATATTTATTTAATTCTTCTAATTTCTGGAGGTAAAATATAGTCAAGGAAAATACATAATTAAAACTAGCTAAAACCAAAATTTTACAAGTGAATTAATTACGTTAGGCTCAAATTCAATTGCAATACAGTATTATACTATTATTACAAAAATATATATATATTAATATGAAAAAAAGCAGCAAAAAAATAATATTTTTAAATTTCAAATATTTAACTAATTAAAAAGGGTGACTCTCTAGAGAAATAAAAAAAAATTGTAATGACCAACGGTACAGTGCACGTGAATAAAAATTTACGCCATAATCCTTACAAATAGATATAGTATTAACTAAGCTATCCCTGAAAATAAATAATTATAGATTAGTTATGGTAAAGGATACTTGTTGAACAGCTCTTTGTGTTGCGGTATCTGGTGATTGCGATTCCTTTAAAAGCTGTAAAATCTGTTCGAGATCGCGATCTTGTGGTATCCACGCCATCTTGATCTTCTTTCCCTCTACTTTAACTTTCGGAAAATCACAATTATTGATTAGCTGATATAAGGCCTATTACCAAAATACATTTCGATTAACTATAAGCATTTGCAAATTTTCGCAAGATTATTTTCAAACTCAAATCACTTTTGCAACGCAGACAACAATTTCACGATAAACAAGAGCTTCCCTCCTAACACACTGCCGGTTGGCTGTAATGAACGTAGCGTTCCAAGTAAAGATTTACCTGATGACAAAAAAAAAAAAGAGAAGTAAAAATCCATTTCCTGATTGGCTATAATCAAAATATTAATGATTTCAAATGCATAAAGATAAATTGTTACTTTCATCTAAATAACCACTATCACTATTTTAATAATTTCGAATAAAATAAATAACAGTGACAAAATTTTATCATTTCTTTTTTATTTTTATTAACATTTATTTTTCATTTACTAGGAGACTGCTTTTTAAATGTTGTAAAAGAACCAATGAGAAAGAAAACAGTTAGATACTTCGAAAATAAATTTAAGTCGTAATAATATGGACGCAGGATTGATTAAAATATACATATAGTAATTTCAATAAAATTTTTTAAATATCTTTCTTCACATGTTTATTACAAAGTTATTATTTTTATTGCAATAAGTTTCAACTGCTTTTAAAAAAATATTGTTTTCCCTTTTTATTAATTAAATAAAAATTGAAAAAGCAAACATTTAGGGGATTTTAAAGTTTATCACATATTTGTATATAAATAATTTCATTCTAATATAAAAATAAATACAAGAACAGCATAAAAAAATAATGCAATAAGTAATTTTAAAATTTGTGATTAATGGATGTCAAAAAATATTCAGAAGATGAGGTATCCGAGGAATTACGTTTGGACACCTTACCAACTGAAATTTTTTTAATTATTTGTACCTATCTGGATGCAAAATTTGTACTTTCCTGTCTTAGCAATGTATGCAAGTCGTTTTATATTCTTTTAAATAATGATGCAACTTGGAAGATACGTTTAGGAAAGAGATGGCCAAAAAAATATCCTCCCGTTAAAGGTATATTTATATTCTTTTACTTATTTTTTGAAATAAATTTTTATAATTTTGATCACAACTTTTTAAAACAAATTTTAATTTGTTACTGATGTAAGAAAGTTTATATATTACTTTATGTATATGCACACACACAATAATATTAATATATATATATACAACAAACCACACTCAATTTTTTTTATAAGTCTTGATTTATTATATGAATTATTATAACGTACAAAAATATACTACAAACTTTCGACAATAATATTAATAACTGATTTAAAATTACTTCATAATAAAACGTTTTATATATGTATATGTTTTAATTAATATATTTTTTACGCATAATGCCGGTAAAATTGTTGTGTATTGACTATAAATAGTTATTATATTTTTTATACTTAAGCTTAGCGAAGGACATCGACATTTGTTTACTAAATGTAAATTGCTGTGTATGATATTAATTCATTCTAGACCTTAAGATATTGATATAACTAATGATTTTATTTGAAATTGCAATTTATAGGCAGGTATTACATACATAAGCTCTAACTATGATAAATAAATTTGATTAAAAAGATGATAATGTTAAACTTCTTTAATATGAATAAGGTTACTATTATTCGCCTTCTTCTCACGCACGCACATATTTATTATTTATAAATATAAAATAAATACAGGAATCTTTTTTTTTTTTGGCTTATGAAAAAAAAAAAATAAGGATTTTTTTTTTTTTAATAAAATGAATATGGGACTTTTCCATATCTAAAAACTATGTGATAAGATAACTAATTTTATTCATTTTTCTTTCATTTACTTTATTTACAAGAAGATCTTGCTTGGCACTAATTTGTTTTTGACTAAATTAAGATAAGATAAATTTTTTATGTGCATTCATATATAAATATGATTTATAGCTAACGTTATACTTTTTTTTTTAACATTTTATTAATACATAATGGAGACAAAAGTTTTTTTTTTTTGTTTTACTCTCCACTTGAATGTGATTTATTGGTTTATCTATTTGGTAGCATGAAATTTCTTCAGATAGAACATAAGAACTCTTTTACATTGTGTCTTCAGTTAAATATTTTCATTTAAAGCATTTGGCTCAAAATATAAAGTGATATGCTGTCTATTTAATACAAAAAAAAAAAATAATCGAAAGTTTAATTGCTTGGAAGTTAATAAGAAGTTTGAATACTGAAAGTGGCAGCTGGAGTCATAATTCATGGTTCTCGAGCACCAAAGTTTGTCATTTTAACATTGCCCTAAACCATACAGAGTATATATACAAAAGAATAACTTTGAATGTTACAATTAAAAATGATTAGTAATAATCATTATTGTATTTATCTGAGGTGGATAGTGTCAAAGTTGTGAATGGAGTGAGTTTGACTATGGTAAATAAAAATGTAACAATAGAAAATGTAATAGAGGTGTTCAATCTAGAATCTGCTTCCATATAAATTTAGTAATTTCCATAGAACTGATTTTAGATTTTAATATTGTATCCATTTTATTTGTGAAATATTTAATAAATTAAATCACCACTCAAGTTTGAGTGATGATTTGTTTTATTTAAAAGAAAATATATATTATCATTAAGTCTAAACTGAAGATTTTAGGCTGTTGCCTTTGAAATAATGATGGTTGTAAATTGCTAAAAGAAAAGTTGTATATTTGATGGAAGAATTATTAGTACTTTTTAAAATTTATTTGCTAACTTATAAATTAATATGTAAATTTTTTTTAATAGAAATTTTTCATATATGGCAGAGATGTTTTCCACATAACCACTTGTAAAGTTAGTTATGGTTTTAAATTTGACATTTATATAAAAATAAAAGATACATAATTGTTTTACTGTTCACATTATTAAGGGAAAAAAATAAGGGGAAAAAATCAATCAAGTACCTTTTGAAATAAAATAAAAAAATTAATATATTGATCCCAAGAATGGCCATAAATTGCAATTAATATTGATTTTTTTTAAGATACTGATAAACTGATCAGAAAAGCAGCAAGCAACTGGATTTGTGGAGGAGATTAGAAGTTTGAAAACTTTCATTCAGCTTATTGTAATCTACTAAACATCACATGATCACCATCTCTTATACTAGTACATAATAGTTATTAAACAAGGCAAAACTCTCCATACAGTAGTGCCACCCTGTGCCCATTGATTACTATGATTGGAACAGGGTGGCACTACTGTATGGAGGGCTTATTGTAATCTATTATTGTTCATAAAATTATTAGAATGCACATTTGTTCAGGGAGCTCACAGTTATAGGTCAATAGATTATGCCAGTGTGTTGAACTATAAAATATTGTTGTTAGCTGTTAAAATTGGTGATAAGATTTTCCATGTATTATTGTTAAATATTTATTGAACATGGGCTTTATTATTTCTCTTTATACAATCTGATATTATTCCATTTAATATATGATAAATTTTCTTCAATATCATGCAAACTTTATTTATTTGAAAGTGATCTGCAGTTATTTGTTAAATATAAAATCATTATGGAATGGTAGATCAAGTCCAAAATTCAGAGATTCTTTATTATTCTGTTTTTAGTAACTAATTATTGCTTTTGTTGATGATCTTGTAATTCGATGAGTAGTGAGAATAATGTCTGATGTCTACATAAATATAAGTAAGAAAATTTAATGGATATTTAGTAGAAATTATCAGGATTCTAAGAAAGAAGACAATTGTGGTTTTTTTTTTTAGTAAAATGAAACATTCTCACCCATGTATGTTAATGAATTTTCATTTACCATATGAAGCATTAATAATATAGCAGTTGTTTCAATAACAAGAATGTAAGAATAAAATTAAAACAGGCAAAACTCTCCATACAGTATTGCCACTCAGTGCAAGCCAGAGTAATCAATGGATGCCAAAAGGCTTGTGCATAAAATCCCCATATAGTGCCTACTCATCCAATATCCCCAGACTGGTGTCTGGTTTGTGGTCTTCGTCAGTGAGGAGCCTTGGATCTGAGAGCACTGCATCTAGATCTTAAGATCTAATGCAACCCTCCAGCAGCTACCTTTTATCTCTACTTAACTACAAAACTATGAGTCTTAAATTGAAAACACAGTAATATTTTCAATCCAACCTCATCAGCTTATGTAGTCACATAAGTCTGAACTCAATTCAGTACCTATACATTTTGGTGTCTTTGTTTCTTTAATAACCACAGCTACCACTATCCTATTAGGCAGGATTGGATACTGTATGGAAAGTTTTGCCTGTTTTAATAACAGTTATAAGCAAGCATAAGAAATGGTGATCATGTGATGTAAGAATAAGCATTGAAATCTTTCCTTTTTAATTTGTTTTTTAAGTCCATAGTGAATAATCAAAGGATTTTCTTTTAATTAATAGCAAATGATTCATGATATTCATATAGTAATGGTATGAATAAATGATTTCCTTAATCAATAGATGATTTATGGTTTTTTTTTTTTTCAAAATCAGATTAATTTATTGATATAATTATAACTATATTTATTAAAATAATTTTTTTTTGGAAAGGAACATATTAAAAGTTAAAACAATTTATTTTTTAATTGGATATTTATAGCATTCAAGATATCAGACAGTATTTTAAAGCAGTTTCATATTTTACAAAATGGAGAAACTGATATGATGAATATGTAATTTCACTAATATTTAATTCAGAATTTCGATTTGCTTAATATACTTTAAACAGCAGGAGGGGAGGAAGTGTTAAATTTTTATGTATGATGAGTTTTAACATCTGTCTACTATGAAAATGACCAAAATTTTTAATAGCATAAGATTGACATTTACATTATCATACAGAAATTATGAGGGAAATGATGATTGTTATCAAGGGGAGTTCTATAAAAGTAGCTGAAAATATTTGTAAGATATTTCTTTAATAGTGAATTGTAATATATTATTTAGTTTGTTTATAAAAACAATGTGAAAGCTAACATGCAAAAAAAAAAAATGCACAAAACATCATACTATAAATCAGCTGCATTATTATTGACATGATAGGAGTATCAGTTCACTTCATCTTTGATTATCATAATAAAATAAATATTGTTTGTATTTAAAAAGCTATTTCTTTTGCTTCATTATACTTTAGTTTAGCATAAGACCTTTTAATTACATCTAAGTTAAGTATGTACATTATAAACATCACATGATCATCATTTCTTATGCTTGCTTATAACTGTTATTAAAACAGGCATAGTGAGTTTTGCCTGTTTTAATATGTACATTATACTTATATTTCAGTATAAGATATATTTGTTGCTCATGTTTTGTTATAAACAATGATGTAGTAGTGAATTCAAGAGCTAAATGTTTCTGAAATAATTTTTTGTTAAGGAAAGTTGTTAAAAAATCTTACTTGGGACTATTGAATGGAATTAATTGCCCCCAATCAGTCACTTTGATGCTTGAACATCACTTAATTTTCTAAATAACTCATTACAGAGCAAATAATTAACTTAATTAATAATTCCTTGCAGCTAGCTTTAATCTAATTTACTCATCATCATCATCATCATCATCAACCATTATCAATCCACTGCAGGATGAAGGTCTCTCCAAGTTTAATCCATCTTCTCCGATCTTTAGCTTCTCTTCTACACAACACCCCTGCACATTTTCTTATTTCATCCATACATCTCACATGTGGTCTCTTTCTGGGTCTTTTACAATCTCTTGGAATCCAGTTTAAAATTTCAATTGTCCATCTATTATCATCTCTTCTAGCAATATGTCCAGCCCAACTCCATTTCAATCTTTTAATTTTTTTAATAAGGTCAGTAATACTTGTTTGTTGTCTCACTCATACATTGCGTTTTCAATCCCTTCTTGTTACTCCCAACATACATCTCTCCATACTCCTTTGAGTGGTCTGAAGTCTCTGTATTGCTCTTCTATTAAGTGTCCAAGTCTCAGATCCATAAGTAAGAACTGGTAAAATACATTTGTTAAAAACCATTCTTTTCAAACACATAGGCATATTTCCTTTTAGTATCAAGTTATTTCTACCAAAAGCACTCCAACCAAGTTTAATTCTATGATTAATTTCCTCCATTATGTTTCCATTTGTATTAATAATCTGACCAAGGTATTTGTAACTGTTAACTTCTTCTAATTCTTCATAATCGATCTTTATTTTCATATTTTGAGCAAATCGATTAAACATTACTTTAGTCTTTTTAACATTTATCTTTAGTCCTACTTTTCTACTTTCATCTGCTAACTCCTGCAACATTTCATGCAGCTCTGAAGCATTATTTGCAAAAACAACTACATCATCTGCGAAATATAAATGACTTAAATACTCTCCATTTACTTTCACTCCTTTAGTTTCCCATTTTAATCCACAAAATACTTCTTGCAGCACTGCTGTAAAAAGTTTTGGAGATATGGAGTCACCTTGTCTTACATCTTTCTCAATGTTGATTTTTCCAGTATCATTATGTAATCTAATTGTTGGTATTGCATTTTTATAAATATTCTTTAAAATATGACAATATCCTGGATCTATACCTTGATGATCCAATGCTTTAATCACTGAAGAAATGTGTATAGAATCGAATGCCTTTTCATAATCTACAAATCCAAAACATAATGACAACTCATATTCATTTGTCCTTTCTATGACTTCTCTCAATACCTGGATATGATCTATTGTACTAAAACCACTTTTAAATGCAGCTTGTTCTCTTGGTTGGTGGAAATCCAAAGTTCTCTGTAGATGAGTTGTAATTATCTTGGTAAAATTTTTATATAAAACTGATAAAAGGCTGATAGGTCTGTAATTTCTAATATCTTCCTTATCACCTTTTTTAAATATTAATATTATTACTGCATTCTTCCAATCTTCCGGTACATCTTTATCATTTAGACATTTGGTATATAACTTTGCTAAAATTGTTTCTATTTCTTCACCTGCTTCTTTTAATATATCAATTATAATTCCATCATTTCCTGGAGCTTTCCTTTCTTCATACATTTAATTGCATGTCTCACTTCTTCATTTAAAATTCTGGGCAATTTGGAAGATGTAATAGATATAGGAGGTACTTGCTCTTTATTACTATATAATTCTTGATAAAAATCTTCTACCAATTTCATGATGTCATCTCTCTTTTTAGTAATAATTTCACCTTTTTTTCTTATTGCAGATATAAATTTCCTACCAAAACCAAAATGTTGTTTAACATTCTTGAGTCTTTTATTTTCTTCTACAGCTTTCCTTGCTATTTCACAGTTATACTTTCTTATATCATTCTCAACTCTTTTCCGTACCATTTTACAAAATTCAAGATATTCAATTCTTTTTAATACATCATTTTTGTATATCTTCATATTCCTTCTTTTCTTCATAAATTCTCTAGTCTCAGTAGAAATTTTATTAGTCAATTGCTGCTTTTTTCTACCAGCTATCTTTGTTGCAGTTTTTAAAAGTGTATCAGTTATTTTCATATTAATTTCATTCAAAACTGAATCATGTTCAAATCTCCTAACACTTGAAACCTATTTGTAAGTTCTAATTTAAATTCATTAGAATGTTTCTGAAGATTAGGAATATCAACTGTAAATATTGTCTTTCTTAATAATTTTTGTCTCTCTAGTTTTACATTAACACATAACTTACACCTTACTAATCGATGATCACTTCCTGTGTTAAATTTATTAAGAACATTACAATCTTGAAATATGTATTTCCTGTTAGTCAAAATATAATCCAATTCTGCTGTACCTTCATTTGGATGCTTCCATGTCCATTTCCTTTTAACATTTTTTTCAAAAAATGAATTCATAATATAAAGTTTTTCTTTTTCTGCAAACTCCACAAGTCTATGTCCTCTCTCATTTCTATTACCATAACCAAAATTACCTACAGCAATTTCATCTTTCATTTGTCTACCAATTCTAGCATTAAAGTCTCCCATAACAATTTTAAAATGTTGTTTACTCTGATCAAAAGCCTTTTGTACATCCATATAAAAATCTTCTACTACTTCATCACTATGAGAACTTGTTGGGGCATAAACCTGAATTATCTGCATTTGGTATCTGCTATTAAGTTGTATAACTAATCTTGCCACTCTGTACAATACACCATCAATCTCCACAATATTGTTCTTCCACTTTTTATTTATAATGAATCCTACTCCACTTGTATTTCCAATATGTGTACCTTTATAATAGAGTATATGTCCACTTTTTAAATCAATTGTTTCTTCACCTTTTCTTCTAACTTCACAAACCAATAATGTCCCATTTAATATAAGACAGTTCTTCTTCTAATTCTTCACTTGAAAGTGATCTGCAGTTGTAAGTACCTAAATAAAAAGTCGTCATCAAATGGCAGCCTGGGTCCGCAATCAGAGGATTCTTAGCACCCTTCGCCTTCGGCCATCAACCGCTGCCTTGGTTGGTGACTTTACAGCCTCCTGGGAATAAGGGCCATGCTTTATTTTTGTTTGTCATAATTGTATATATGTATTGGAAAAATATTTATCATTTACACAAACATTCATTCTGCCTTATCAGGCACTGAGAAGAAAGACCATGGTGTTTCTTGATCTTAAACTCAGAGGTAAAAAGCCAATAAACTCTCCACGCTGGCTAATGCGTGTTGGTGAGCAGCCCATCCATGTTCGTATACTATATGAATAATCACATAGTAATAACAGCTGCAATGACAAGAACGTATGGAGTGGACATTAGGAATTTGCCCTGCTCGGTTCCTTTAAGGCCTCCAAGAGGAATCAAAGGGTCTCCTTTCAGTTAATAGCAAACTCCTTTCTGCAGCCTCCTTTTAAATATTATGTTAAGAAGACTTCATTTTAGAAATAATACATCTTTAAAATAAATTGTCACTGAGCTCCTACACATTTCTAAGTTCTACATTTATTTTCAAAATAAGTTGTTTGCTGATATTTTGTCCATAGCATAAAAGCACAATTTTTTTTTTTTTAGAAAATTATAACTAAGAAAAAAATGCCAAGTTATTTTAAATGTAGTAAATTATTTAGTAGATTTATCATATTAAAAGATTTCATATATTATATATAAATGTTAATCCAAGTGGATTAATTGGAATGATGCTAATTATTTATAGCTTCTATATCATATATCAGTCTTATTTGATTTTGTTTTTATGCATAAAAAAATTACCATAAGAAATATAAAGATCAACAAAGTATTAAATATAATTTAATAGATCCGTAAATAAATGGCTTTTTTTAAAAAAATGGCCCATTAATTCTAATATATAAATAATTTGCCACATATTTATATTTTTTATAAATTTTGTTTTATTTTATGAATTATTCTTTTTTTTTCATACACACACATCTATCATTATACATTTTCATCTACTTTTCCACCGTATTTTATAGTCATTTTCAAGGTCTGTTCTTTGTTCAACTACTTTTACTTCAAGATATACAACAATGTAATATATTTGCATTTATGGATATGGAAAAGAAGCCTTGATTCATACAATAAAACAAGATTTATAAAGAAAATGAGTATATGGAGGATTATGTATACAAGGTGCTAAAGCAATCAATATAATTTTGAATCAAACCTCCGGTTTTGCTCTTTTACGAATGTACATGGACTTTTTCATAAGCATCAGTTTGAAAAGCATAAATCAGCACGATGAGCAATGAATAGATAAGCTCTAAGCATAATCATACACTTACACTTTTCAAACCGATGGTAATGGGCAAGTCCCTGTAAATTTGTAAAAGCACATGATCAGAGGTTTGTTTCTTCTTTATAATATTACATATGCAGTCTGTGTATATAAATAATAGACTATTTAATGCTATGATTATGATACTATTCAGTATTGAAAGCTCTTAGCTTTAAATAAATTTCCTTATTATTAAATCAAACCTGTTCTGCTGTTAAATGTTTCAACATTTTCTTAATTATTAAAATTGTATTTGTATATAAGTATGAAGTAAATGTTTAACTCAAGCTTTGGTGATATTTCTTCAGATCATTGAAATAGGTGTCTTGTAGTTATGTGAAATTTTTTTTGCTTTAATATATTTATTAATGCTCCAAATATTATATTGCTTTTTTTTTTAAAAAGAAAAGTAAGTTTGCAACACAGAACTTGACATCTTGATTTCCTGTGGAAGTACTGAGAATCAGACTTCTTCATCTGGAATATCTTACTAAAAATATTTTAGACAGTTAGAATGAACCATGTCTAGTGCAGAAATCTCTTTTATATTTGTTTGTTCTTTTTCTATCTAGTGGTTTTGTTTTTGTTTTTCATTCATACTTTCTTGTAACTAAATGTAAATATAAACTTGTAAGTTTGAGTGGTATAATTGCCTTTTTTCAGCTTTATTTTGTTTTTGCTGTAGACTTATCTTTTTGAATATTTGCTTTTAAAAATTATATATTTTAAGCTAGCAATTTTGTGAATGGCATGTAAGATGCTGACCAATCAGATTTCCCTTTTTTATATATTTTCATTATGATCTATGCTTTTATGTGTGACTGTAGTGTGAGTATATTTTACTTGTTGTCATGTTATTTCTTTATTGAGAATTATAATGAAATGAAAGTAACAATTTCATAAGAAAAATTATTAGATTAATTAAATTGTTCTCTTTTTTGAGCAATAATTTTTATCTTGTTTTGAATCCTGTTATTTTCGCTGTTATCTAGTCTTAACATTATTTTAATAAATAAATGAAAAAACAAACAAGAAATTAAATTTTAGATTGATAATTTAAAAATGTATAAATTCAGTTAATTTGAGATTTAGAAGACTATATTTGAAAGATAAGAAAGTTAAAAAATTTAAAATTATACTTCATTCAATAGTTAGTATAATAATATTTCTATCTGCTGTAAAACTATAAAAATACATATAATCACATTCATATCGGCTTTTTCAAACCAAATTGTGCAAACGCTTTTTGCGAGTGTTAAATAATAAATGAATACCCTCTGACCCATACAAGATATAGAATTTATGCAGCAATAAAAGGAATCCTCTTATTACTACGACTCAAATATTTATATATGAGCAAATCTGAAGTACTGGCACAGAAGGTGTGACTATAGAACAGTCACTTTGAATTACTATATATAACTTATGAATGAATGACGCCGATGAAATTTACTAGAATTTACTGAACGTCATTCCAACTGAAATTAATCATATATATAAATCAGCATTTATTTTTTATAGCGTCTGTATACAATTGTAATCACATTCATATCGGCTTTTTCAAACCAAATTGTGCAAACGCTTTTTGCGAGTGTTAAATAATAAATGAATACCCTCTGACCCATACAAGATATAGAATTTATGCAGCAATAAAAGGAATCCTCTTATTACTACGACTCAAATATTTATATATGAGCAAATCTGAATTACTGGCACAATTTGGTTTGAAAAAGCCGATATGAATGTGATTACAATTGTATACAGACGCTATAAAAAATAAATGCTGATTTATATATATGATTAATTTCAGTTGGAATGAAGTTCAGTAAATTCTAGTAAATTTCATCGGCGTCATTCATTCATAAGTTATATATAGTAATTCAAAGTGACTGTTCTATAGTCACACCTTCTGTGCCAGTACTTCAGATTTGCTCATATATAAATATTTGAGTCGTAGTAATAAGAGGATTCCTTTTATTGCTGCATAAATTCTATATCTTGTATGGGTCAGAGGGTATTCATTTATTATTTAACACTCGCAAAAAGCGTTTGCACAATTTGGTTTGAAAAAGCCGATATGAATGTGATTACAATTGTATACAGACGCTATAAAAAATAAATGCTGATTTATAAAAATACATATAGTAAAGAAATCAAATGTGGAAAAAATAATGAAAACAAAATATATTTTCAAATTGTTTAATAACAGTTAAAAAAAATCAAATTCTGAAAAAATATTGTTTGATAACATTTGTAAAGAATAAAAAGTAGAATCAGTCAGAATTAAGCTATGACTAAAAGAGTAGATGATACTATAAATAAATTCAAAGTGATAAAAATACTCAAAACCATCTATAGTCTTATCTAGAGTCAAGAGAGAGAGAGAAAAAAGCTCCTAGCATTTGAAAAATATTGCTAATTGTAAAACAGACAAAAAATATTCAAGAAACAATAATGTGGAAGAAGTGGATAAGAGTTTGGTCTTGTGCGTATAATTTTACTAAGTCCATTATGCTGATATAGATGAAATAATCTAAATTTGGAAATAGATATTAAAATATGAGCTTCTGAAAATTGTGATTTATTAATGATTGCTAGTAGAAGTATAAATATGAGGAAGAATAAATTTAGAAAATAGTCCAAGTAAGCATATGGATGATAACAATGATAATAGTAGGGATATAAAATGGAAGATTATTGATTAAGAAAGTTACCACAACTAATTAATATATTAACAATTATGGTATGATTTTGATAGTTTACTCCAAACCCAAATTTTCACTATTATTATCCAATATTTTTTCTACCATTATTATTTTCATGAAGCCTTACATAATTCTTGTAGAAGAAATCTAAAAATTTGTGGAAGTACTGCGCTTACTGTTATAAACCAAAAGACTCGGGAAAAAGAGTTTTCATGAAACAGGAATCATTCATGCTAGCATTTTCAGGAATTGGAAGACAAAATTTATACGCATAGAGAAATTTATTTTCTAAGTATTGATATTTTCAAAAAAGATTGCAATTTTACTTAGAGATCAAATTAGTGAATGCTGAATTTTTTTTTAATACAGTCAGTATTAAAAGTGAAAATAATTTGCACAAAGATACATTGAGCACAAAGAATGTTATAAAAAAAATAAGACATTGATGATAGATTTTTATATTTTTTTTCAGTGTCATAATAACTATTTTGATGACTTTGAATTAATGGATTTATATAAACAATAACATTTGAGCCATTGTATTTTATCTGACATATACTCAGAAATCTATAGATTTTAGTAATCTAACACAATAATATTATGTAGATTAATGATTTTTGATTCTTACAGGACACATGAATTGTTCTATTCAAGAATTAACAAGAATGCTTCAAGGCTTTTGTGGATAACTTAATATAGTATTAACTTTTGAATTTATTATAAGATGGTATAGTAAGTTGATAACATCAAGTGATTTCTTTTTTTTCCTTGGATGATGTGAGAGTGATAATGATTTATATTCAGTTATTATTAAATTAATCTTGATTGCTATGACAGTGCCTTATCGATGATTGATGGCATTAATTGTAATTGGAAATTTATTTCTTTAATGATGAAAAAAGGACCAAGTGATTTTGATTCCATCATTGATGATATATCAAGAATTTGAATAATAAATTATAAAACTGAATTAAGATGAAAGTCTCAGTGATTTGGAAAAGTAGATGATTATGCAATTATTTCTTGTCAATATTGTCTATGAAAGGACTGAAGAATTTAGAATTCTTGATATAGCCTAAGCTTTTAAAATGAAATTAAAAGAGAAATTGAAAAAATTACTATCCTTAAGTCTTAATATAGAATTGCTAAATTGATTTAATCATAAATTCTAACACAAAATACATTCAGAGGAGATTTATTTTTGTGAGAGTGAAAAACATTTAAAACTTTTAATATTACTAAACCTATATTTAATTAAAATATGCTCTAAATGTTATATTCTTAACAATTTATTGTATATACATTTCAGTACTTCAACAAATTCTCATTCATTTATATATATATAAAATGAATATATTGTGGATCAAATTTTGAAAAGAAAGAATAGGACTAACATGATTCATATATAGTTAATAAATCAGATAGAAAGAAAGATAGAGTGACTTCAGAACATCTTAGTGAATCAATAATTTCAATTTCTAAGACAAGAGAACATATTAAAGACTTTCATATTGGTCACAAGTGAACAATTACCAGCATGATTAGCAAAAATATAGACATTTAGAACATCTTAGTGCATCAATGATTTTATTTTCCAAGACAAAAGTGCATATAAATGGCTCTTGCATACATAATTAAGATTTTTATGTAATGATATGGGCTTACTACAAATTAAGTTATATTTCTAAAATTGAAATGCTATCATGAATTATGTTAAGAAAATGGCAAGAGATAACAAACTACCATTGATGATAAAGTTTTATTGCTTTATTGTAATACTTTACTTAATTAATCTAACTAGCTTTTATAAAAGAACATAACTTATATGTATACATGCTTAAAATGTTAGATCATATTTTTCTGCTATATATGTAGAAAGTTTACAATTTTATTTCTATTAAGTATTTGTTATATCTGGAAGATTGCATTGAAAAAACTGTATCAATATTTATTTAACTTTTTGTTCTCTATATGACTTTATTAGTAATTGGAAATAAAGAATTGTTTTATATTTAATTAATATATATATAGTGTCACTTAAATTCAGCATTGCAGAAAAATAATAGAAAATGGTAAAACTCTTTTTTTTTTTTTTTTATAAAAATTGCTTCATATTTACAATATTTTTAGTGCTTAAATTTATTATTATTATTTTTTAAAACAAAAAGTTTATTTATTATTTACAATAATCTTTTTTTTCAACTAACAGCAAGAAAATATAATACTACTTAATAAAACTTAGATTAACAGTTAAAAGTACAAATTATATACAATAGAATAATTAACATAAAGAACAATCATGCACCCATGTACATATTTATTTATATATATAGCTGCAGAAAGGAGTTTTCTGCTAAATGAAAGAAGACCTTTTGATTCTGAAAATTCCTAATGACCATTCATACATTTTTGTCATTGCAGTTATTATTATTATTTATATAGTATACGAACATGGATGGACTGTTTACTAACAGTCATCAGCTAGTGTGATAGTCTTTTTTTAAAAATTGCTTGATAATTCTTAACTGAAATGACAATTGAGTTTTCTTGAAGGTAAAAAGAATGTGTGTATGAATGATTTCTTTTTTTTAAATATATATTTATAATCATGATAAACAAAACTAAATTATTGCCTTTATTCCCAGGAAGCTGGAAGATCACCAATTGATGCCAAAGATGGAGAATGCTAATAATTCCCATATTGTTGACCCAGGCTTCCAATTAGTGATGATCTTTTATTTAGGTACTTACAACTGGAGATTAATTTCAAATGAAAGAGGATTGCACTAATTGGAAGAAAAAAATTTTAATATTAAATGGGACATTGTTGGATTTTGTTAAGTTAGAAAAAAAGGTGAAGAGATAATTGATTCAAAAAGTGAACATGTAATTTATTACAAAAGCACAAATATTGGAAGCATAAGTGAAGTGACATTCATTATAAATAAAAAGTGTGGGAAGACAACATTGTGGAGGTTGATTGTATATTAAATAGAATGGCAAGATTAGTTATTCAAATTAATGGATGAAACCATATGCAGATAATTCAGGTTTATATCCCAATAAATTCTCATTGTAATGAAGAAGTAGAAGATTTTTATACTGATGTACAAAATGCTTTTGATCAGACCAAACAGCATTTTAATGAAAGAATTGGTAAACCATTGAAAGATGAAAGTGTTATAGGCATATTTGCTTATGGTGGGAGAAATGATATAGGACACAGAGTTTGCAGAAAAAACTCCCTGAATATTATGAATTTTTTTTTAAAGAAAAATGCTAAGTAGAAATGAACATGGATGCACCCAAATGAAAGTACATCAGGATTGGATTATGTTTTGACTAAGATTATAATGTTCTTAATTGATTATATAGGAAGTAATCATTAATTAATGAAATATATAAGATACATGTTAATGCAGAACTGGAGAGACAGAAATTATTAAGAAAACTAGTATTCACATTTAATATTTCTAATCATTTTAAAATATTAACAGATTTTGAAGATGATTTAGATTAGAATAAAATCACTAAGAAGAAAGTAAGCTAGTACAAAAAAAGCAGCAATTTAGCAGTAAATTTGCTACTGTGATAAAACAGTTTATGAAGTAAAGAAATGTGAAAATATATAATAAATGGTCCTTTAAGAAGATTTGAATATATGGAGCTTTGTAAAATGACATGAAAAAGAATTAATAATGTTAAGAAAATATATTGTGAATTAACAAGGAAAGTTATAGAAGAGAATAAAAATCTCAAAAATGTTTAACATCTTAATATTGGTAGGAATTTTATTTTTGAAATAAGAAAATATGGAACTATTACTGGAAATAAAATTAACATTATGAAGTATGTGGAAGAGTTCTATATAAATAGTTATATAGTAATGAAGAAATCAAAGTATCCCCACAATTACCTCATGTTTTGAATTGTCCAGCATTTTAAATAAAGAATTGAGAATATGCAATTAACTCTACAAAAATGGGAAAAGCTCCAGGAATTGATGGAATTATAATCAATATTTTTAAAAAAAGCAGGTAAAGAAATAGAAAAAGTATTCACAAAGTTATATATCAAATGTCTCACTGATAAAGATGTATCATATTATTGGAAGAATTCAGTAGTAATATTGATATTTAAGAAAGGAGAATATATTAGAAATCACAGATCTAGCAATCTTTTACTAGTTTTATACAAAAGTTTTACAAAAATAATTGCAATCCATCTAAAAACTTTGGATTTTAACTAACCAAAAGAAGAATCTGGATTTAAAAATTTTTTTTAGCACAGTGGGCCACATCCAAGTATTGTGAGAAATTATAGAAACAACAAATAAATATGAGTTTCTATTAAGCATTTAATTTATAGATTATGAAAAGGCATTTGATTGTAAAGCATTTCTAGAGGATTAAAACATTGGACCATCAAGATGTAGAATATTTATCAAAAGGCAATAGCAGATGGTTAGACTATTTGGTGATTCAAAAAGATTAATATTGATAAGAGTATATGATAGAATCTTTCCATATCTTCAAAACTTTCTATAAACATTGTACAAGAAATATTGAATAAGTTAAAATGGGAAGTTAAGGATAGAAATGTAAATGAAGATTATTTAAGTCATCTCAATTTTGCAAAAGTTATAATTATTTTTGCAGATAATGCTTCTGAACTTCAGGAAATCTTGCAAGAGTTATTGGAAGAAAGTAAAAAGGTAGGATTAAAGATAAATGATAAAAATACTAATATAATTATCAATGGATTTTCTTAGAAGAAAATAATGATTGATTATCATGAATTAGAAGAAGTTAACAACTAAAATACTTTGATCAGATTAGTAATACTGATAAAGACATAATGGATGAAATTAATCATAGAATTGAAATTGGATGGTGCTTTGATAGAAATAACTTGGTATTAAAAGGAAATATGTCTATATGTTGAAAAAAAAAGTTTGTTTTAATTAAAAGAATATATAATCAAAAACTTTAGACCGCTCAACAAAATATAGAATGATCTATGTTATGAGTAGTAAGAAGAGATCAAAAATAAAACACAAATAAGTATTACTGACTATTGAAATGGAGATGGACTGGGTCTGTTGTTAGAAGTAATGATAATAGATAGTTAAAGTTTTAAATTGAACTCCCTGATATTGTAAAAGATCTAGAAAGAGACCACATGTGAGATGGGATGAAATAAGAAAGCTTATTGATGAGATATGGAGAAGAGAGGTTATGGATCATAGCTGCAGTGGATTGGCAGTGAATGAAAATGATGATGATGAGTCAGACTTTCTATTTATTTTGGAAGCTCTTTTTAATGTGGGCAATTAAAGATAGAACTTGCTCTCAGCAGCTTTGTTCTGGTTAAATACATCCTATTTTGAAGGAACATATTTTTCAATTATTTATGCGATTATTGTTAGCAAAAGCTTTTAGAAATACACAATACTGATATTAAATAATAAGAATTTTAGATAATTATTACGTATATTAAGTTTTTAAGACTGTTGTAGTTTTCCTTTCATGTTAAATTTTGAAATAGTTTTTGCATGAGTTATGTGAAGAGATCATGCCAAATTTATGGATTGTTCTACATGAATTATGCAAATAGTTTTGCCATTATACTTTGAGTTTGAATTTTGTTTTAATAGAAATTATGTAAATGGATTATTTGTACTTAATCATATCCTGGTTTATGATAGCGAAAATCAAATTCAGTTTTATACAATATTTATTGATTTTATCAGATTTTGATTAGTTATGAACAGAATTCTATAGTTTTGCTTTAATTATTCTTTCCTGGTTCTGCTAATCTTAAACTTAAATGACTACTATATAAAACTGACAGTGTCATTGAGGAGTGACACTGGTATATTTTTTAGAAGCTTGTACGTCCAATGCCACGGTCTTCCTTCATCTTTCGTTTCGAGTATTATCAAGAGATTTTTATATTTTTTTACAAAAAAATTATGATTTTTAATAAACATACATTGATTATCAAGAACATTACATAATTGTTGAAACCTAGAAAGAATTACTTTCAATATTTTTGAAGGGTTCATTTTGACAACTACTGTAATGAGTTTATCAGCTTTCCTTAAATTCCAGAATAGGTCTGCATGAATTTTCAGGAAGTAAATTCTGAGAGTGCTAGTACTTGGTTTATGTTTATTATGAGGGAAAAAAATTCTTTATTAGTAAATTGTGGCATTTATGAAATATGTTTTGTTAAAGCAATACATAGATTAGATGTTGTCTCTGTCCTGCCAGAATGGAATATTCCTCTTTGCTTTATATTATAAAGCATATGCATGGTGTTTGAAGATTCATTTTAAAAGTTGTGAATCTGTATTTATTCTCTGTTGCATATCTTGTAGAATTCTTATAATAGCCTTAGTAAATATAGATGATGTAAAAAGATTTCAAAGAATGAAATAGAATTCATTTATATTTGGAAATTTGTATGCATTGCATTCATAAATATTATGTAGTGATTGTTATATTATTTCAACTATTTTAATAATATTTGTTTGCTTAATTAGATGATTTGAAAAGTAGCTATTCTGTATTTAGTATGCTTTTGGTAAATTACCAGTGTGAAGTCAGGAATTTTAATATGAAAATTATAGGAATGATAGTTCATACAAGATCTACATTATCTCAAGCGCTCCATTGAAATAAATGTTATTGCATTAGTTAGTTTGGGACATGGTATATGTATTCCATTCTTGTCAGCAGCAAATGGTTGTTTTTTATTTTAACAGCCTAGTGTTTTCATCTCAATAATCCTGGCATGGTTATCCCATATAGTATTATCAGCATTATAGATTAGTTGTGCAATGTTTTTTTTTTTATTAAGTAGAAATTCATTATAAATTGAAATTTGATTTCCAAGTGAATAGATTGGTTTAATATATTTGGGAATGCTATTGTAGAAGGAGCTATGGAAAGATTAGCATTTACCCACTTCCTAATTTTTGATCAATAATGTTATTGAAAACTGTTGTAAGAGAGATTATAAATATTATGCAAACTCTAGGCAATTATTTTTTGACTTTTGATGTAAATGCTTTTATTCAAACTATGCTATTGACTTATTCCTTAAATTTTGTATTATAGTTTGATCATCATTCTGATTGATTCTTCTTGATATTCTGATATAGTACATTTGATTTCAATGGATATTCTTTCTAGTAAATATCTTAAATTATGACATCGTTTTATATCTGATTAAAGATTTTGGTTTGCAGATGAGTTCATCAAAAGTATCCTGTTTGATGTCTAGTATTAATATATATTTTTTCTATTCACCTGTATTGCTAAATATGCTTATTTGACACCGGTTTTCTTTTTTTTCATTTTTTTTTTTTTTTCATTTTTAATGTCTCATCAGGTATCATAAAGATTCTGTTTTTATTTTCTGAAATGTTTCAAAATCACTAATTTGGTTCTTTTAATTTGATTTTTATTTTTATGTATATTCTTTTGTGTGCGTGTGTGTGTGTGTGATTACAATGAGACCATTTAATATCTATTGTGATTTTTTTTTTTAACTGATTCATGTTGATCAGTTATTTGTCAGGTTTCTGTTTAGTGGCTTAAATCCACAATTTTAGTACCTTTTATCACTTATGTCCAAAATTTCCAAACATATTTTCTACTATTCATAATATCAAGATTCTATATGTTATTTTTAGGATAAAAGATTATCTTGCTGTTTTTTTTTCAGTAACATAATGAGTTTACAATTGAATAATTTACAGTCTCTTCTACAATCTGCTATATAAGTTTTCAGTTAAAAATAGGCCATCCATTGCTCTAATTTCAAGAATATTTATAATATTTGTAATTTTTGTGAATTGTTTGTTTAAATTGAAATTTTAAGAAAATGTTAATTGAAAGATAGAATTATTAGGCATATTTATTATAAAAAATGAGCTCATGTAAATTGCATTTTTTGCAGTATCTATTGTATATCATTTTTATAATGCATTATAATTTTTATTAATTTAATATATTGAAAAGAAAATGGATTGTGCACATTCAAGAGAGAAACAGTGAACATCCTGTATATATAAATCAGAAAATTCAGGGATATATTATTGAATATTAAAAGTATATACTAATTTTTGTAGCATCGGTTGTTTTTCATTTTTAAAATGTATAATTTTTGTTAATTTAATACAATGGGGGAGGGTTATATATGTAATTAAGATATTTCATCTTCATAACTCAGTAACTTACTGTAATACATTTTTTTAATTATCTTACTTTATATTTACTTTTAAATTAATACTGGTTAGTGATGTTTCCTTTCAGTTTTTTCTGTTTGAAGTTCTATTCTCAAATCATCATATATTAATTATATTTGTATTTTATGACATTAATTTAATGCATAATTATGAAGATTTTTCCTATTATTTACATGAATTTTGAGGACAAAAAATATATATTCTTATAATATTAAATGAATAATTATTAAATTGGATGAATATTGATTTAAGACTTCTTTGTAATGGTCTGACTAGTAGATGCTCCCACTTTTAAAGTCTTTCTTCTAATTCACTCAAGAAATCAACAAATAATTTGTTTTATTATTATTATTATTATTATTATTTATATTTGTCATTTTTTTAATTCTTTTATTTTTGGATTTTTCTTTCTGAATAATAATTTGGAGTTTTTTGTTTTTATCTTGTAATCAATCTTTTTGTTTAATTTATATGATTTTCTTGATACATAATGGTTTATGATTGCTTTTTTCTGCAATTATAATTTTTGATTAATAGTTATTAGTCTCATATTATTCTTTCTGAATATTATTTAAGAAAATAAAAAGTCATTAGTTAAATCCATATAACTTACTCATTAAACAAAATTACTCTGTGCACTGTAATAAAATGGAAGTAGTCAACTGAAGAACTAAAGATATGTGGATCATTAACTGACTCTTGAGTCATTAACATTGATAATTATATAACTTAGAAAATTATCTTCATGATGATCCAGCAAAATAGTATTGAGAAAATAAGAAAATGTGTAGGATACAGTGCATACTAATTATGTATATTTAATGTTTATTCTTTGTTACATTTGTATAGTTACAAACAAAAACAAAAAGAAACTCATTTAATGGTTAAGACGCATTATGAGTTCATGCAGCTAATTTGTTGATATTTTTTTCTCTTTTTTCAATTGCGTGAAAACTATAAGCATGACATCAACAGAATCCCAGCATTCATTGCTGCTTGAATCCATCTTTAAAATGATGTATCACAATGTGTTATCAGATAAAATTATGAATTTTTATTAATGTTTTTATTAATAGATCCATTTAATTTTTTTATTTTTTGGTCAATTTATGAGTTTACATGGGACGATAAAGGCAGAAAATCTTTATCAGCCTTATAAGCTAATATAATGGATTAAAAATATAGTGATAATTAGGATATCAAGGTCTTAAACATGATATAAATGTAATCACATAATCGATATTCAGAAAAGAATTGGTGAGAAGGAATAGATAGAATAAGAAATTTACAAGAAAATTTATGGTAGAGGTATAATGATTGGTAATCAGAAGATATCATTGAGCATATAGACTACTTAGAACAACAACAAAAAAATTGAATTAAACATGTTTTTAGATGTAATATTAATGATTATATTAAAGAGAACTAAAAAATTGGTAGAAATTATTGCCATCTAGAAATGGAATGTAAGATAATTTGATTATAGTTAATAAATAGGCAAAATATCATAATATCTATTTTTAAAAATATTTTATGAACTTAGATGAAATTTTATATTTTGAATAAGAGTATGGCATTCTTTGAACAAGAAATGCATGAATATTTATTTTATTAAAGAATACTTATTTTCTAGTGAGAATTACATATGAATGTAACCTATTAATAATTCTGTCAGATGTTATTATCAGAAGGATGTTTAGACAAGTTTTTATTATCAACAGTTTGACATTTTTGTTACTGCAGTTGTATCTTTTTGTTGACCTTTTTTTTAATTAACCAACTTTCTAATGATTATACTTTACTTACAAGTTGATGTTGGAGAAAAATAATTAATAATGGTGTGGAAAGTAAGTATTCAGTTATGTAAATATAATTTGTGAATGTGGTTATAACAGAAGGCATCAAATATTACCATGATTATCATTTTCTCTTAAATAAAAAGCTTACTAATATTTTTTAGTGATTTTTATAAATTTTTAAGATGCAACCAGAAACTTTCTAATACTTAAAAAGTTTTGAATTCTAAATATCAAATTTTGAACATAATATTATTTTTGGATATAAGTTTAATTTCATTTAATAAAATCAGTAATAAGTATTTCACTTATCTTTACAAATATGTGGCCCATTAATTTCATTATATTTGAAAAAAGTCATTTAACACACTTTTTTTAAAATCTTGGTTTTTTTAAATTTTATGAACTATTTTTAATTTAAATTTTCCTCCAATGTTTTAAGGGTATATTATATAATCATTGTCAAGGCTATTTCTATAAAATATATATTTACAAAAAATCTATAAAGCATTTCCAAATCAACATAATAAAATTATTTTATCACATAATTTTTTTAAACTTATCTCTTGCTTGTTTTCATATGCTTCTACATCCTTTTACATTTTAATTTTTTTAATACTTATATAAAATACCTGTCAATTATTGTAATTACATCAGATACTTAATTTTTTTTTTTATTTAAAATTAACTTTCTCAATTTTATATAAAATAATTAAACTACCCATTTGTTAATGAGCAAAAGAGAATTAAGAATTCCAATTTGTCTAAGCATTTAAAGTTTTCTATGGAAAATTGTATTCAATAATTGATTGCATAATGTCATTCTCTCTTTTCTGATATATATAAACATATTTTGCTGGTTCATCCATGTAAGATTTTAATTAAAAAACTCTTGATCACACAAACCCTCAACTGGAACTTGTGTGATCAAGTTGAAACGTTGGAGTTTTTAAATTAAAATCTTATGCAGATGAACCCGCAAAATATGTTTTTTTATATCTACAACCCATGAAAACATTCATATATATCTATCAATAAAGCAAGTTATACATTGCATGACTTGTTTTAAGCTTGTATTACAGATATGTAATATAGGGAGTGTACCAATAGCTTCAACAAGCTTTTATTGATGTGTCACAAGAGAAAGCATTTAAAATCCTTATCTAGAATTATCCCTATCCTTAGACCAGTTTTGAGCTTTTGACTCACCTCAGTGAGGCATTAATGTCTGAATGTCCTAGCGCCTCACTGAAGGGAGCCAAAAGCTTGAAAACAGTCTTAGGATAGGGATAATTCTAGATAGAGATTTTAAATGCTTTCTTTTGTGACACTTATGAATAAAAGTTTGTTAAAGCTATTGGTACACTCCCTATATTACACACACATATATATATAGGAAAAAAATAAAACAATACAGGCTATTTAAATAGCCTCTGTCCCCAAAGAAAAAATGAAAGAGAATACCTTACTAGATATGGTAAAGTATAATTAGCCATCTGCAAGAAAAATCCCAAGATTATTTGAACCTAAAAAAAGATTAGTCTTATTCCAGATTCAAACTCTAGGTAATTAGCATGACGAGCAAATGATGTCTACTAGGCTCTCACATTCTTTTTTTTTATTTTTATTTTTTTATTATTTAAAGTAATATTCTTTATTAAACCAATGAAATTTACATAATTACTAAGGTTATATAAGTTTCTCTAACAACATTTCTTCAACTACTGTCATAATACTTGGGGTATTTTCCTCAGTGATTTACATGTTGTCTTTCTTTACCTTACTAATACATTCTTTGGAAATGATGTTCACCTACCATATTTCACATGTGGATAGAGCAGATCCTCTCCACACCGATTCTATAGTATTCTTTGGCCAACATTTTAAACATAGGTTAGAGTAATCACTCCAATCTCTCTCCAGCTTTCTCAGTCAATTGAATTTTTTATTGGCAAATACCAAAGAATATCTAATTAGCCATATTGTTTTTAATGCATGGATTATAACCATTGCATTATGCGGATTGAACCTAATCACATATTTTTTTAACAGATCCTTTAGGTCTATTATTGGTATATGAAAGACTTGTGATCTCATATCCCTGAATGCCTGGCATTCCTCAAGCAGGTGTGTAAATGTTTCTTTTCTTTTCTTAAAAAACATACACACATCATCCAACCCTATCCCCAGTCTTTTATTAAGGTAGGAGGTAGTCGGCAGGATTCCATTTATCAGCTTAAAAATAAACTTCATGGATGATTGAGGCGTATATATCGAGTGGAATTTTTTAAGAACACTTTTCAGTGAACACCCCAACCATGCATTCTCATTTTGATAATCTCCTTTTATTAAATCTTTATATTTTATTCCATCTAGACTTTGGACATTTAGATCATCTTGTAAATCTTTGTATGTTATAAATATGTCAGCAAGATGTGATCTTCTCTCAGCTCCCATTTCATTGTAAATTCTTATATCTCCCATTGGGGGACTAAAGGACTGATCCTTCATTACGTTCAAATATGCCCTGGCAGTAATAAAATTAGCATAAGCTTTTGGGTCATTTAAGTTAAGCCCACCTTTATCTATTGGTTGCTGGAGTACAGAGGTTGAGAGGAGGCTAGATTTCTTCCCCCATATGAACTTCTTTGCCATCTGTATAATCTTTAGGATCATTTTGTTGTAAAGTTTCAACCATGGTCCATAATAACTAAGTACTCCTATTGCAATTGCATTGAAAATCTTGGTTCTAGTCACTTCATAGAGTTTAAAATATGAAAAACTATTAATTCTTTTTTCTATTTTTTTTGTTACGAGTTGATTTAACTGACGATTCATTTTAGTTTTGGATAAGTAAAGGGGGAGGCCAAGAAATGACTTAGGCTGAGCTAAAAACTCACTTGGTATTCTTTTTCCTGTTGCCAATTGCCAAGATGCCGACTTAGGAAACTGTACTACTGATCCTGTAGCCTGTTGGAATTTTCTAACCTTATTTATAACTATATCAATATTATAGCTGTTTCGAAAATTATTATTATGTCATCTATAAAGGCCGTTACTTTTATTTAAACTCCCAAATGGGGCAGGTAGATTCCGTTAATTATTTTTTCTATTTCCTTTATCATAGGGTCCACATAAATAGCAAATAGGAGTGCTACCAACGGTGTGGGATACCTTTACTAGGGATAAAGAACTACGGCACCCTCATAAAGTTTTTATAAGAAATTTTATTATTAGTAATATAATTAATTATTGCATTTATTAAATATTGATCATCTTTTATCAGCCCATTTAGGGAATTAAATAGATAATCCCAGTCAACCAAGTCAAATGCAGATTTAGTCAATTTTCAATGCAAAGTACTGAGTCAGATTCAAGGCCTTGGCATACTTGATAGCTTCTTGTATTTTAAGATCTGCATTTATCACTCTCTTACCTTTCACAGCATGATGCGCTGTTGAAATTTTATCACTGACACTTTTAAACAATTTTCTTTGTAGGATTCTAGCCAGTATTTTAGAATCTATATCCTCAATCGATATATTTCTTAGGTCTTCAAATTTAGGTATTATTGTGTTCCTTTTTTTTTTAACACTAAAGATTACTCTTTTATTTATGTTGGGCCATTCAAATCTTTGCGAGCACATCTGATTAAAATATTTTAAGATAGGCCCTATCATAAGATAAGTTATTTGTTTATAAACTGATGCTGGGATCGCATCATTAGCCAATAATGTTTGCATTTTCAATTTATTAATTTCATCTGTAATTTCTTGACACGAAATATATTCCTTCCCTGTTTGCTTTGTCATTATCCTATATTGATGACCATCAATGTCCCGATTACTCATGGCCTGTTTCAGTTTTTTAACCATATATTCATCAACCTCATCACCTGATATTAGAGAATCGTCTATTTGTGTGAGGTATATAAATTTTTGCATAATTAATGGTTGGTTTTAATATTTGTCCAAGCCCCGGAATTAATTTCCTTAGTCTTAATGTATATGTATCTTCATGCATTTTTCTATATATATTATTATATTCTTGTTGTAGTTTACCAACCAGGTCTTTATTTTCTCCCAATTCAGAAATGACACTCATTGTTTTATTAATCTCTATAATACTATTTTTCATTTGATTTGGGGACATCATATTATTCGAACTATCAGAGCACAAGTCTGAAATAAATTTTTTGAATTTATGCCAAGCAATACATGGAGGCAGGTTTGAAATCCGATTATAATAATTCTACACAATGATAATGTTAGATATCTGATCAACCGAAAGGAATATCTGACTCCTAATGTTCTTCTTTATAGAAAGGGCATATCTTTTATTTTTAATTAAACTATAATTCTATATCTGGAGAAGTATTCTTAAGTGGTCCGAGAAGGCTATTAAAGAGGTATCAATAAATGAGTCCTTAACTTTAGCACTGGATATGAAGAACAAATCAATCAGTGAGGAGTATCTACTGTTATAAATGAATAAGCATCCTTGCCATATTTCATTTTCAATGGGTACACAGCAATCATTTCCAATTTCTGTTCTAGGAATTTGGGAATATTCTGGTAAGAGCAATTAAAATCATCTCCCACCACAACAATATCCGGCTTTTATAACAACTTATTCTGAATGCTATGAATCATGTTAGGTATATCATTACCCTTAGAAATCGAGTACACCACAATTAGGTAATGAAGCTGGTCAAAAATGACAAAAGACACCACTACATAGTTTACTTGTAACAATATTATTTGTATATTTTTATAGCTGCGCTCATATTTATTAGCACTGCCACTATTTGTGATGATTTCATGTTAGGTTTGTACAAAAATAAATTTTTATTTGCGAGTTTTTCAATAATCCATGGTGATGTTTTGTCACTAATCTTTGTTTCAGTTAAAATTATAATATCATATTTCTGAGATGCTATGTAATCCACAACCTTATCTGCTTTATCACCTCCATTCATACCTCTTACATTAATTGATATTATATTTAGTGATTTATTCATGATTTGGCAATAGATTTGTCATTTTATATGAATATTACTCCACAAATTATCCTCTTTTAATTTAGTTTTTTCCCATCATATTCCTTATCATTTACATCATCATTTAAAGGTTGTCTATCCTGAATAGGCAATGTTAGCACATCAGTATTTGCCTGCTTATTATCATTATTGCCCTCATCAGCTATATCTTCCATATTGGTTTTTCTTCTGCATTCCTTTTTATTCACTTGTTGTTTGAGAGATTCTACCGATAGAGTTACGATATCCCTGTCTTCCACCACACTTTCCATTCGTGAGTCAGTGTCATAATCATCTTCACAGGTTTTACTACTATCAGCATTTGTGTCAGGTTCAACTGATAAATGCTCAGCATCGGTTAATATATCTGTATCAATTTCATTATATATCTGTTGTTCATACAATTTATCCTCTTCTCTATTGGTATTAACTATATTAGCCCATGTCTTTATAGGCAAATTATTACATAGGTGATTCATTCAGTCGAATTTATTACACTTTATGCAATTCTTCGTATCACACATCGCTGCAATATGACCAACTTTGTCACATCTAAAACACAAAGGTGGTCTACCCCTTATAACTAAGGAAATAGGCATTTGATCCTTTAATAACCTATGTGGAAGTTATTCTTTCATTACACCTTTCTTCAACTTTAGCACTACCCTCCATGCATTTGATGGAATTTGAAAGGCTACATCCGCTGTCATTTCCCTTTCCATATTTATTACCTCGGTATAATTGCCTATCTGTATTTTAAAATATTCAATATTGAAACTCGGTGGAGTGTGTAATATTCTTCCATAAATTAATGGGTTTGGATCTTTTGTTACATAGTAAAGTTTTTTTTTTTTGTATTTCTTTAATTAAGCTTTCTGCTCTTTTTGTTCGTTATTGAAATATTCTATGGAAACAAACCTTCTAGCAGGAAAAAAGGCCATATATTTAACCATGCTAATCAAATCCTGGGCATCAAGTGCTTTTAAATATTCATTAAGATCTGGTTTGTCAAGCACATGTTCTCCTGTAGTGTCATTTGTTTGCATAACTAAACTAAAAATTGGGTGACATGCAGCTTATGAAAAATTTTTTCCAATAAGAGTTTAAAGTAACAAAAGATTTAGTGGTAAGTCTATTTGTCTTTTATTTTCTTGAACATTATCGTTAAGTTCAGCAAAATTTGTTGTTGCTTTTTTAATTAATTCTTTTTGATTATTTGATTCATTTACTATTTTTATTAATTTTGCACTAGCTGCAATTTGTTTTATTGAAGTAGTTTGTGTACTCCCCTCATCCGGCGAGTCATAACTTTCATCATTATCCATTTTCCTTCTCTTACTATGTTTTAATATTTCCCGCTCTGATCTTTCTAATCCAATGTTATTATGTGAGCCACCATTAAGTATTGTTCTAGTATTTTCTTTATCAATGCCTGAAGTCTTACTCCCATGATTTTTTGTTTGCAATGGTTTCAGTTTAACGTTAATACTATTCCAATCACTTTCATCTCTAAATTTATTTAATTCAGTATCGCCATTAATTTTTTCTAATTTACATTCATTTAACCTAGGCTTATCGGACATTTTATCTTTGCCGTTTTTATTTTCTACCAAATTACTGTTAACTAAATCCTTTAGCTTATCTTTATCATTAGTAATACTCACTTTGATTTCTGGATTTTTTTTACTCTTCTTCCCCATCTTTTATTTTCATTTGTATCACCTAATTTTCGTCAAATTTAAGCAGGTAAAGACCTTATAATAATTTAAGAGATGATGTGTCAGAACCCAAGATCTATGCAGCGACTACTAAAGCAACTTGCCATGCATATATTTTTTACTTCCACGTAAAATGAAAGATAATACTATTTTATATTATAATGAAAATATAAAACATGAAATCACTAAATTTCTCAGGTTATTCATTATAAGTTTGATACGTCTCCTAATCAATTTTTAAGTAAATATTTACTAATATATAATATTTCTTACTAAAAGAACTAATTATGTATAAGTTAATCTGTGTTTAAACTAAGGCTTGCAATTTTAAATATAAAGTTGACTAATGATTTATCTTAGGGTTATGAATCAATTATAATCATTTACATAAAATAAGAAAAATAAATGTATGAATGTGAAGTTTATTCACTTATTTTAGGATAAGATAATGTAAAATGGAATTTTATGTACATCATCTTACCTTATACTTTTGTATTTCAGAAAGCAACAATAACAAATAATGGTGTATCCAATCCAAATAGATTTATGTGTAATCTAATATCTTAAATATGACTTTTATTTCATATATATGCAGTGACAATGTTTCTTTAATAATGACAAAAAAGAAGTACTAAAAAATGAACAATTGCTTTATTACATAATATAAAATAAATTATAAATGAATAATAACAAATATAATTAATAAAAAAAATTTAATTAAAATTTCTAATAAATATTAATATTTGTTCTATAAGTCTGATCTAAGTATGCTGAAAGGTAAGGATATAATCATACATTGAGTAAGACTCATTCCACATAGGTTCTTTTCTTCATAGTGTAAGCTTGTGTTTAAGACCTGTAGAGGTCCCTACCTTCGAATTTTTCAGACGCTTATTCCTAAGGTTACATACAGCCTTAGTAAATATTACTTAATATAATAATGTGCTTTTAATAAAATTTATAATTACAACTTTATATTATTTAAAAGAAAATCCATAATTTAAGTATTGGAGGATAATAGTCATCATAATGAATGATAAATGTATTATGCTGTTCTTACTTAATTTGTTTCAATAACTAATCAATTATTAATCAATTTTGCTTAATAACACAGGAGAAGTTTTAACTCTTTTAAAAGAAAATGTGAAGTTACTACGTAAGACTCCTATATGATATTTAAAACATATGACTTATTTATTATACTTCAAGATCCTTTACTGGATTTATTTGAAAGTTTAATTGTTAGGACAAAATTTTATTAATACAATATAATTCATATCATGAGGATGCCTTATTGCAGACTATAGCATTTTAAAAATTAATGCTAACATATAGGAGTGATGCATAAAATATTCCTTATAGTCTTATTTATTGAACTAAGGATAATTAACTCCTTTTAACTTTGAAATTGAAACTTAAGAACCCATTAAACTTATTCAGTAAAGCAAAATTTTACATAAGTTAAAAAGTTTCTTAAATTAATACAATCTAGTCTTAATGTCAATCATATATTTAATCATATCCACTATCATAAACAAATGAAATTAATGAAAGTATTATCTGTACATTCATATAATAATATCTGGTTAACTTATGTATTTCTTTATTACAACAATAATAATAACTAACTAAATAAGAAGCAATTATAATAAAGTTTACTAAGTAATTCATCAGTTTATACTCCAATGATTATTAGGATTAAAACAATCCAATAAAATATTCATACATGAAAAATATTTTAATGTTTTTGGGCATTCACAGAAATATTTTTAATAAAAGCATCAAAGATAATATAAAGCATACGTAATTTCCTTTTGTAATTTAATCCATACTGAAATACAATATAAAGATTAATAAAAATTCCATTAAGCACATTTATTAATCTGAGGTGATGTAACATATTAATCCATTTAGAGCTTATTGATAACTTTGGCTTTTATAATATTTAATATTTTGAATTTTTATAATCCATAATCCATTAGTGGTATTAAAATAGTTCATATTTATAATCCATAAAACATTCCTTCAAGCTCTAGAGGTGGATTATTGTTTGCTATATGAAAAAGAAGTAATTTAATCTGTTTAAAAAGATATTATAACTTTATATTCAAAGATTAGCATTCATCACTTTTTTCATTTAAAGTATGTATTATTCCGTTAGTTTATAGATATTTAATCCTCATTGCTAAAATAGTTCAGGGCATAAATGACCAAACAAAGAGGCTATAATCCATAAACAGATTGATTTTATTGATTTTTAAATTAAAGTTCAGCATTTTACCAAGCAACGATGTTAATGACGATATATTTGAGTTGAAAAATTATTACATAAAGTTTTTTTTTCAATAATTGATGACAAGATAATCCCAGCATTGAGACAAATATTCACACTTTTTAAAGTGAAGAGAAAAGTTGTTTTATTCCCATTTCAGTAGATACAAGTGACTTGATTGACATTAATAGAAGTAATTCTATAAATATATCAGTCATTTACTATTACTTTAAAATGTAAAGATTAGTGATTTATTTGAAGATGTTATACAGTATTCCATGAGTAAATTTATTAAATCTCTATTCTCAGTGACTGCAATAAATGAGATTTTCTTGAAATAATAATAAATGATAGTTTCTTGTATATTTGTCATTGTTTATTTCTTTCCTAGTTCAATGAGAAGACATTTTTTCCAAACAAAAGCAAAATGCCTAGACTGATTAGTCTACTTGACCATGTTTGATGAAGATAAACAAAATGGTTATTTTAAAATTTTAACCTGCTTAGGTTCTGACTGCAATAAAATTTGTAAAGACTGGTTTTTTTAACATTGGTATTTGTACTTGTTGATTAGCTGATATCTGAATTGTGCTATATTCCTGCCATGCAATGATGTTTTCTTATTTTTACCAGGAAAAATTGGAGAAATTGCCAATGTTACTAACAATGCAGACCATAGAACCCGTCTGATTTTGAATCAAAGTAATATTTTTTTATGAATACAATTCATAATGAAGAGAAAGAAAGAAAATAATAATTTACCAGTTTTCAATTGCTTAATATTTGTTTTTGGGTTTTAAATAATTTTACAATCATTTATTTAAAACAAATAAATTATAAAACCTAAAAGTTCTCATATTTTATTTTGATTAACTTTAAATTAACCTTTTAATAAATTATACCATTAAATGTCTTTTTTTTAAAAAAAAAAATAAGCAGATTAAATAAATTTTGCTAAATCTAAAATACATAAACTTTTACCATGCATGCACATAAAATATATAGGAACTGTTTGTTCCATTCTTTAGTTAAAATGTAATTATTTTCTTTTAAAATATTCTGTGTTGTAATGTCTGATTTATTATTGTATTATGTATCTCTTGATAAAAGATTTAATTTATGTGTGTGTATTTATTTGTTTATATAATTCAATGTAGTTTTCCCCTAATGATAATATTGATAAAAATACAATGTACATATTTTTTTACATAAGTATTGATTAGAAAATCTGCTTGGGAAGTCATTTTTAAATCCTTTATAAAATTATATATTTTCTCTTACGCATTAATCTGAGAGACTTTAGGACTTGATATTGATTATATTATATGCTATTTAACCAATGATAGTGATAAATATACTTGCTTAACCATAAAAATAAAGCCAATACAATTTTTAGTTTTCGAGTTATGATAGCCAATTTGCAGTTGTAATTGTAAGATTACAATATATATGCACACAAAAATAAATATATATCTTACAATAATTTTTTTTATTCCCTCTTCTCAAAAAAAAAAATCATAAAAATTTAAATAAATCTGCTTAAATTTAACCAATTTTTTTAAAGAAAACTAAAGATTATACATAATACAATTTAAAATTGATGCCAAGATGTTTGGTCAAATACAGAGAGTAATGTATAATGAGATCTTATATCATTAATTTAATATTATGAATTCAATTACATTATGTAAAATGGTCATTCACAATATTGTTCAGAAATTTATTACAAGCATTCCATTTTAAAATTAAGACCTTCAATGTTGTGATGTGGAATATATTGATGTATTATATAGTATTTGGAGTTTATTGACATGTACAACATCTTTGAGGTTTAAAAATAAATAAATTATTGAATGACTTTATTGCTTGGAGTTCATAAGAAATTTGATTGCCAAAAGTTCCAGAACTGGAATTGATATGAGGATCTTACACTCCAGAGTTTGACACCTTACCACTGCTATAAACCACACAAAGCTCTCTGGGATTCAGCCTCATTTTCGTTAGCTTTCAAGAATCCCATATTTTTCTGATTCTTAACTGATTTTCATTTCCTCAATATTTGAATGTAAACTATTATATGATATTTGTTAGAACAATTTCTACATTGTGAATGTTGTTGATTTCCATTAGAATTGTGCTTATAATTTAGCGACATTTCCTAAGTAAAGGACTTAAATTTTTGATTTATATAATCACTTCATTAATTTGAATGTTTCATAAAATCAATTCATTATCACCTAATTATGATGCTAACATAGAACTAAACAACTCTCTTTTTTTGAGAATGTATCTTTAGATAGCCTATTAATTAACACTAGTCTCAAATTTCTATATGAGATTTTTTCAATAACATAAGTTTTAATCATTTTATGAGCTTATCTTAAATCAGTTATGTAAACTTTGTGATATATCTACAAAAACTATGATATATATGTTCTATTTTGCCATGTTTTTTCTTAGAATTATAAAAACTAGTAAAATTTCATCTCTGCTTTAGAATTGTATTATTTAGGATTAGATTCCTTTAATTCAATAACAGCTATTATGTCACAGTAGATATATCTAATTCTCTGTACAATATAGTTACTTAGATTTGTTTATATGATAGAATTTAATTAAAATGGCTAAGTTTGCAACATTTCATAATAATGAAATGGGATTAAACTATTTTTCTCCTATATTGTTTTATTGTTGTTTAATGTAACTATCTTCAATTTCATTAGTTAATCACTGTTAATAGGCTCTTTGTCATTAAGAACTTTTTTTTTTTCAAACAAACTCACTTATCAATGATATTCTGTTTATAAGAGAATTTCTGGCACATCAACAGCCACTTGTATTGTTAAATTCTCTTCACACAAATTCCACATTTATTTCCTAAGGATGATGAATGGTACCGATCCATTAATTTACCAGGTATATAGAAAAAAAACCCCTCTGAATTATGATAAAATATATATGGAATATTCAAGCTTTAAGTCAATGAAATATGATTTATATTTACTTTAATATGCTACATATTCTCTGGAAGAGAATGAGATAATTAAACTCTATAGAATATATACATAACTTCTTATTTGTTCACTCTAAAATAGAATAATTGTCACACAAAAGCCTAATAATCTTGGATACAATATTCAATGGTATTAATATATATAACAATAAGTAAGATCATTTAATTGAATATTATTATTTCAAACCACTATCCATTTTATCAAGTTGCATTAATCTTAACATAAATTGATATACTGGCTTATTTTAATATATTTTTGGGCAATCTTTTTCGAGGCCAATGGCCACATGAGATGTTGATCATTATAAATCAAATCACTCCACTAAAATAAAATATTTACAAAAATTGTATTTAGTATAAAATATACTGAAAAATAAAATTCACATTTTTATGACAAAAAATAGAAATTATGAATGTTAGAGAAAGAGTGAATAAATAATGGTGAAAATGAATTATACAAAATTTTAATCATAAATTATTATGTGAGTATAATAATGAATTAAATGTGCCATACAGAAAGTCATAAAGGGTCACATGAGGGTCATAGATAATCCATACCTGTTGTAGTAAGAGAGGGTTCACTTTTGTTTATTCAACCCTTGTAATGTTTATGCATTTATTAAATTAAACTTCTTTTTTGTAATTCATTAAGAATATCAAAACTTTGGTTAGTTGATTTGATCTTTATATAATTCAAAAACTTTAATGACTTAATGGACAGAATTAGACTAAATCTATCTATATATAATATATTGCTTTAGTTGCCATTTGTAATAAATTGAGATTGTTAAAAGTTTCCTTGTTGGAAAATCATTTCTCACAAAAAATGTAAATGCATGTTTGTTTCATTTCCACTAAATAAAGTTATAGGTGGCCAGTTTTCAAAATAAAAATTCTTTATAAGTTTAGTTGGCAGAAGACAATTTGTCACAAAAAAACGTAAATGCCTATTAGTAGTTTGTATCATTTCTAGTAAATAAAGTTATAGGTCCTCATTTTTTCAAAGAAATATTGCTGGACCAATATTATGTGGAATCTGATTACCTGATTAATATGTAAGTACTTTTTTTGGCTTTTACTTTTTAGATTCTTTGTTATACCTTTAAATAAAGAAATTGTGTTCCTTATAAAGGTTTTCTTTTATGTAAAGGTTTGTTGCATATGATATGAAATATAATAAAAAATACTGCACAATAAATTAATTCCTGCTCATATAATTAATATGTTTTAAATATTGCTATGTTTTTAACACTTTATTTTTATATAAATTTTGAGCATATTATTATTGTTCATATTAATGCAAGAAATGTTAAGACCTATTATATTACAGTTGCAGTTTAGAGCTCATA
The DNA here is from genome assembly GCA_028023455.1 of Epiperipatus broadwayi. NCBI lineage: Eukaryota > Metazoa > Onychophora > Udeonychophora > Euonychophora > Peripatidae > Epiperipatus > Epiperipatus broadwayi. Next base: position 8,979,404 of record JAQFVV010012411.1, read on the forward strand.
TATATGAACTATATTAAATGAGTTATAGTTTTGTTTATTTTTACATTAACCAACTCCAAATATATATATTGGGTAGGTTTCTGAATATATATATATTCATATAGTTTAGTTACTTGTAATTACTATGTTGTATTAAAAATGTTAAATATTTTATGGATAATTCAAATGATTTGTCTAAAATATTTTCCTCAGTATTCATTTTTTTTCTTTATAAATTTGTTATTATTTATATTTATTTTAATTAAAATTGCTAGTTTCTAATTAAAATCTAATCATTATTTTTTAGAATGCTCTTTCTCTCTCTGATTTTATAATGAAATTGACTTTTTTTGTTTTTTAGTAGCTATTTTTAACAAATAATTATCTAATTAGATTTTCTTGTTTAATTACAATTACATTAAGAAGTATAATTAAATTATTAAAAAGTTGTAGTGATAATAACTTTGTTGAATTTATATTTTAATTCTTTTTTAATTTTAATTTTTGTGTAAAATTCTAAACATGATAAATAACTCTGTTTCATTATTTTAATAAGCTCCACATTTCCTTTTTCCTGAAGAATTGTCTTGGAGGGTGGAGCTAGTTTTAAAATTATTCATAAGAATATGTGTATATTATTATTGTGCATAGATTTATTGACTCCAAATAAGCTCTTGTCAAAAAGCAGTCATTTTCCTAATCTTTTACAAAATTTATTATATTACTAATAAATTTTTGACTGTTATTTTCATATTTATATAATAATTTTTAGACTGAATAAATGCATAATTTATTAAATTCAAAATTATTTGTAGTCAACAGCTAGGAACAGATGTAGACAAATTTTATTAAGGGATTTAACTATAATTTGCTTCAATCTGTTACCCCCCCCCTCCAAACTTATTTCCATTCTACTACTTCTTTTGTTCCAGAATGAAAAATGACTCTGATTTAGTATTACACACTATATACCTAATATCAAACAGCAAACTTCTTATATATTATAAAGTTAATAGGTTAAAATCTGAAAACACCTTAAAGTGTTAAACCCAAACCTACTTGCCATTTATATATTTTGTAATATCAGATTTGTGCATTCATGTGACAAAATCTAGAATCCAGGCAAATATACCAATGTTGACTGGAATGAAAGGTAAGATCCCAAGTCTGACCAAGCTTCAGCTCATTTGCCAGTACTCCATGACTTAATACCTTATAAATGACATCTCTGAAGTTACACTCGCTCTCAATTTCTTCACATCTGGCATAACACAGAGAAACATGAGACTCGAGGCTGACTAAACATAAAACTAACTTCAAAGGTTCAAAATAGACTGATATAGCATGATAATGGGAGGTAATATTTGTAACTTAACATTAATGCACCTCAATCATACCTAATATACTAAATAAAGATTAAATTGGATTGGAATTAGACTATGACAAAGAAAGACATATGAAACCAGCATAATTTTAAATACATTTATTAATTAATGAGACAACAAACCAAAAGAAAACACAGTCTCAAATGTGGGAGTGAATGCACACAGGCGCCATGGTGAGTGAGACGGAAATATTATAGCAATCTCATTTTTACATTAAGTTCAAGCCGATGCAGATTTAACCTAGTAGCCAATATGTGGTCAGTTTCAGACCAATGCTGAATATTTAACTGATAGGAGGAAAGAATTGTCTACTTTAGGTCACCAATATGTGCTATAACACTAGCAAAATACTGGCAAAATACTACTAACAAAGTTGCCTCACAGATAAATAATTCTTCATGGGTTCTTTAACCAATTCATGATACCTTGGTACTGAACATCTTGCTACCAATGATATGATCATTAGAAGTTCAGGAGACCCTACTCAAGTGACCTGGCCTTGAACTCAGGGATTAGTTTGGTATACAGACCCTAAATAATAGAATGGGGCAGCTTAACTATAATCCCATTTAAAAAGATGCAGCAAAACATCACTTACATTGTACCTAGTAAAAACACATCTGCAGTGCAATAAACAATCAAACATGTATATTTAAAATTAAGTGTGCTTAAACAGATAGTATCTATTGGTTTAGCTAACAAGCCAATTCTTAAAATAGTGTTATGCTAATTAGAGGGCAAAGTAAAATATCATTATTGGTTAATATGCTTTAATCTACATCTTTAATAACTAATTAAGGAGGGAAAAGTATATTCAGTGCTAGTTAATAACAGATTAATAAATATACTTTATAATTATTCTTAGAACTAGTCTATTACTTGTTACGACAAATATTTAAAATCATAATTCAAATCTTGAGAGCAAACCATACTATACACTTAATATGATAAATAAATAATAACAATGAACACAGGGTAGTTCATTATTTGATAATATAGGAGTTCGAAACAGGGTGCTACTTAATTGATGGGTATTATTAAAAGATAATTAAATGAAGATATTAAAATCATATCTTTGCTAAAATTTATTGAATTCAGAGTGCTTGCTGTTTCAAAGCATTGGCATACGACAACATATATAATATATTTTGAAAATAAATAGAGGCTTAACAGCAGTGATATAGAACTAGGAATTAGGTGAGTACATTGATTTGATTTAAATAAATAAGTGAGAATTACAAAAGTAGGTAGATACATTTTATATGTACAGGGTTAGTTTAATTTAAAAATAGTTTATAGTTGAAATGAGATTGAATGTTCAGTTATTTCTTTTCTTTTTAACATTAACAAAGCTTTTTAATATTAAAGATTAAAATTTATTTAGAACTCTGGGGTTGTGGAATGATATTACCAATTTCCTTCATTGCAACTGGTGACATAGGCACTTTAGACATCAAGTGTGATGGCATTCTCTTCTAAGTAGGTTCCCGGTTCTTCTGGTGAAGCTCTTTCTAGAAGTCTTCATCCATGAGAGTGTTCACATTGTCAGGTGCATAGGGTGGTAGTAGACTTACTGTTATTCCAGAGGAGCAGCAAAACAGACTGACATGAATTCTAGTGGCAACTCTTCTGCTATAATAGTGTGTGTATCTATAGTCCAAAATATTGCCTGTTTATATAATTCTCATCTCAGGCCACCTGCTTGTTGACAACTTATTTATTACCTGAAAACTCATTAGCACTTGATGTTAATTTTGAGTTTTAGATTTTTAAAAATGATTTAAACTTTTGTTCAAATTTTACACAAGATATCCAAATCCCAAAGGGAGTTCGAATAATGCTGGTCTATTGATATTACTTACACATATTTTTTGTTGTAAACATATTATCGTAAAACTTATTAATTTTTTTATTTGTAAACATATTATTGTAAAACTTATTAATTTTAAACTTATCTTCCCACAGGTGCAGTAGTTTAATGGTAATTTGTTTACGATCATTTTACTTAAAATTTAGAAGCACTGAAATTTCTAAATGAAATCTAAATCACACCATCTTATATATGTATCATGATATAGGGTGGATCATACATATACATATGAATTTACTATAAAAATAATAAGTTGACCTTTCATATAATCAAATCTATGGCATAAATAATATTTTATTTGTAAATCAAAATTTTACCTGCTCTAATATACTAACATCAGTGATATTACTAGCGTCTGTTTGCATATATATGTGGTGATACATATAGCTTTGTTAGTGCCCTTTTTTAGGTATTCTGAGAGGGTTTAAATCCAGCACAGATAGAGCTAGTAACAAAAGTTTAAGTGAAATGGTAGGGGATCAAAACCTACCAGTTCATATCCCCAAACTTACAACAAAAAACCCAACAAAAATGACCTTACTTATAATTTAGAATATGGATACAATTATGAACTTTAAATCCTTAAGGAAAGTAAATTAAATGACTATCTATATGAATTGATAGACCCCGGCCTGTTACATTTATCTCCTCTAGCTAGTTGTTACAATCCCACACTAATTACTCTAAACATGATAAAAACCCACTAACATATATAGATAGCTTTATATCTACAAAATATAAGATGATAAAACAAATTTTACTATCCAAATAGACATTCATTATGGTTAGTATCGCATTGGAGGGTTAGTTTTATTATTGATTAATATGTGTTGGAAAGGGCAGATCCATTAGTGATCGAAGATCATTGTTTAAATGGGATCTGGGGGCTTCTCCTTGGGCATTCTTGAGTTATGGGACCTATCCTGCCCCATGAAGTTTCTGTACTTCTTAGATTCCTATTTGGGTTGATGCAGTTCCTTCCAGAATGGAAAATACTTTGGTGTTCCCAAGCATATCCATTTCTTGGCTTGTGACTTTGAACCCTTACCAGATTCCTATCATAATGACATATGGGTCCTTCCTTTTTTTCTCATTCTTCTCCCAGTCTCTTACATTTTGATGCTCATCTCTAAACTATTAGGTTCCACCATTTTTTTATTCAAAATACCTGGTTTACTTTTATCTACAAGTTTTGGTTTCTATCTCTTTCTTCTCTAGGGTCTTCTGCTTATCTCTATTGTCCATCCTTTGGAACTCCTTTTCCATTTCCAATCTATTTCATCTGAAACTAAATTCCAGGTCTCTAATCATTTTCTTGTATCTATCTTCTAGGTCTTAATTACCCTGTACATCTTCATCCTCTCTAACATGCTCTGTGGTCTCTTAGTTTCAAACCCTCTTCTTCTTTTAAAATATACTGTACCCCCTTGACTATAGCATTTATTTTTTTTATCTTTTACACCTAGATCCCTTTGTTTATCTCTTCCCTTCATCTCCATAACACTTTGTTCTTTTACCTCCTGCATTTTTAAACTATCCTCATCCCAATCTCTTTTCCATGTTTTCTCATTCAATTCTTTTTTCTAGATCTAAAAGTAATCCTTACTCTTTGCCTTCCACATCTGCTAGATCCTGTTGGTTTCATCTTGTCTCCATTTTGCCTTGTCTACCATTAGTTACTTGAAACTGTTCAGCCAATGGCTGAGTTTGACTTTGGAATCACCTGGGGTCCCTCTTTCATTCTCTCACTAGAACCTTTGACTTCTACAGTCTCAGTAATACCTTGGGAGTTCATTGGGTTGGAATATTCTTCTCCTTAAGGGACATGGTTTCTAATGAATCAACAGATATCTGTTTCCCCCTGGATGCTCTCCTTGCCCTCCATTTCATTGTTCATGTTCTTCACATCTTTTGTAGATGATGGACAAGGTTTGGCCACTTTGCTGAACTACTTTGCTGGAATCTTTCTTCATATTCTCTGTTGGTTCCTGCATCTTTTTTCTTACATTTTCATTTCTTGGTGAGGTGAAATCTTCCATCTTTCTCACTCACCCCCTTCATTTGTCCTCCAGACTGCCTTTTCCAGTCCAAAAATATCCTGGCAACTATCCTCCAAGTTCAAAATTTCCCTTCGATAACTCTCCTCTAACTCTAGAATTTCTCGCTTTCCTTTTCTGGCCCAGTATAAATCCTCTTGGTGGTTTGAGTCTGCCCATCTTTTCTTTGCCCTGAACAAATAGTTTTGGATTGCAATTGCTATTTCCACCCTTGCCCTTCATGGGTTTTTTTTCACTACCTCTTATGCAGTCATACTCAAAACCCCTTTCCTACAAATTCATGTCTGATTTTAGGGGTTAAAATTTGTTACTCTCTAACAATGGGGTTTCCCTTTGTTTTGACTTTTTTAATTTGGCTTTTAAGTCATCCTATTCTGTTCTCTTTTGCTTTGATAAAAATGCATTACAATACTTCTGCAATAAAGCTATTTGCTGCTTTCATCCCCACCTTTCAGGTCATCTATCTAGTTCTCTCTCTGACTAGTGCTGCCTATGTACTTGTCTCTCCTAACACACAAAACTCTGCACCGATATATTACATTATTTTGTACTAAGACATCCACCCAGTATTTTAAATATAATATAAAATTTTAATAATAAAGTAAAAGATTTCCCAATGTGCCTTCATTCCTTCTTTCTTCATGCTGCTTTTCTTTCTACAAGAAAACTTATGAGTTCATGATTATACCATTATTTTTAAAATGTTGTGCCAGTTTTGTTTACATCGGAGTACAACCTTGCCTCACTAGTTTCATTTCTCACTTCCCATCAAATTCATTACAAATTTTTTTTAATAATAATGAGTCTCCCCCTTTTCTTGTTTTTTTTGTTTAAAATTTTCCTTCTCTACACCTGATGACAAAATTTATGTGACGGTGACTCGTAGTTTGTTAAAGTCACCCTTGGGCCCCAGTCACCAGTGAGCAGGATAGTCTATACATAATACTTTTATGAAAATAATATCAATCCCAAATGTTCAATATGGATCAATGAATGGATGAAAATCATTTACATTGTTTTATAACAACTATTGTACACTTATACCCTGAAAATTGTTTATGTTGTTTTATAAGAACTATTGTACACTTATACCTTTGAATATTTGCATGCTAAGTTACAAAAAGACAATCTAGAATTTCATGTGAAAACCAAAATTTTTTATTATATATTTCTAATGGAATATAAGCATATAATTAAGTTGTGAAGCCGGACAATGTAACTGCACAGTTCAGTATCATATTCAAAATAAAAGCAAAGGGAAAATGACATATATTGGGAACCATCACACACAAATATTTTACAAGGGATATGGCTATAAATGCTATTTTGTCCAACAACTGGGCATCCATTCTTGGGAGAAAAATTATATATAATATACAGTTGTGTTAGTATACAGCCCCATGACTGGGGTGTCCATAATCGGAAAAAAAATTACATATATAATAATTTATTGCATCAACATAATTTGACCAACAATATCTGACCAGGGTCTTGTCAATAAGTACTGAGCCTCCATAGTGTGGAGCCATAATCAGGAAATTTTTTTATTTCATATATATATATAACTCGCACCACAACACAGCCAGTTCAAGGATGTGGATGTAGTCAGAGCCCCATGCTTGAGCATCCATAATTGGGGGGGAAACCTATGTAATGATTAGATTTGTGCATTCATGCAACAAAATCCAGAGTCCAGGCAAATATACCAAAGTTGACCAGAGTGAGATAGTGAGATCCCCAAATCTGACCAAGTTTTAGCTCATTTTCTAGTACTTCATGACAGCATCTTTTAAATGACATCTCTGAGGTTACATTCAGTCTCAATTTCTTTGCTGCTAGCATAACACAGGGAAACATGAGACTCAGAGCCTGACTAAACATAAAACTAACTTCAAGGTTTCAAAATAGACTGATATAGCATGATAATGGGAGCTAATATTTGTAACTTAATGTTAATCCATCTCAATCATACATAATATACTAAATAAAGATTAACTTGGATTGGAATTAGACTACAAGCAAAAAAGACATGAAGCCAGGATAATTTTAAATACATTTATTAATTAATAAGAGACAACAACAAAACAAAAGAAACACATAGTCTCAAATGTGCAAGTGAATGCAAGCAGGCACCATGGTGAATGAGCTACAAATAGAACAATCTCATATTTACATACTAAAATCAATGTTGTGTATATGCGGTCACTTAAGATTATGCCCAAAGTAGTATGCCAAATCCTACTTATTATTGTGGTTTGTTACTTTATAAGTAATCTTACTAGCCCAGGATAGATTATTCATTACAGTCTCATGTAAATGTTATATTTCTACTTAAAATGTGTGCACATAAATAAGCTCAAGCTGATGTAGATTTAACCTAGTGGCCAAGATGTGGTTTCAGACCAATGCTGAATATTTAATTGATAGGAGGAAGGAGTTGACTACTTTAGGTCACCAATATGTGCTATAACACTTGCAGAATACTACTAACAAAGTTGCCTTAAAGATGGGTAATTCTTCACTGGTTCTTGCAATCAATGCACGGTATCCTGGGACCAAACATCTTGCTACCAATGATATACACATTTGAAATTCAGGAACAGTGATGGCTTATTCAAATGGCCTGGTCTTAAACTCAGGGATAAGTTTGGTGCACAGACCCAAAATAATAGAATGGAGAGGCTTAACTGTAATCCCATTTAAAAAGATGCAGCAAAACATCATGTACATTGTACTTAGTAAAAACACATCTGCAATGCAATAAACAATCAAACATGTATATTTAAAGTCAGCAATCAAACATATATTTAAAGTTAAGATAACATCTATCAGTTTAGTTAATAAAACCTAATTCTTAAAATAGCATTATACTTAGGCTAATTAGAGGGCAAAGTAAATTATCAAACTTGTTTAAAATGCTTTAATCAACATCTTTAATAACTAATTAAGGAGGGAGAAGTATATTTAATGGTAATTATTAACAGATTAATAAATATATTTTATAACTATTCTTAGAGCTAATCTGTTACTTGTTATGACAAATATTTAAAATCATAATTCAAATCTTGACAGCAAACCACCCTATATACTTAATATGATAAATAAATAATCAATAACAATGAGCACAGAGATTTGATAATATAGGATTTCAAAACAGTGCTACTTAATTGATGGGCATTATTAAAAGATAATTAAATGAAGATAGTAAAATCATAGTTTATTGAATTCAGAGTGCATGCTGTTTCAAAGCATTGCCATAATACATTTTGGAAAATAAATAGAGTAAAGATATAGGCATTACTGCAGTGATATAGAACTAGGAATTAGATGAGTACATCAATTTGATTTAAATAAATAAGTGAAAATTATAAAGTGTAGGTAGGCAAGTTTTATATATACAGGGTTAGTTTAAATTAAAAATAGTTTATAATTGAAATGAGTTTGAACATTCAGTTATTTTATTTCTTTTTAAAATGAAGCTGGTTTTTTTTAATATTAAGGGTTTAAAGATTAATAATTGATTTAGAGCTCTGTGGTTGTGGAATGATGTTACCAATTTTCTTCATTGCAGCTGGTGATGTAGGCACTTTAGAATTCAGGTGTGACATCATTGTGTTCTGGGTAGGTTCCCAGCTCTTCTGGTGGGAGGATGTTTTTGGAAGTCTTCATTCATGAGGGTGGCCATCTTGTTAGGTGCATAGGATGGCAGTAGACTCACCATTCTTCCATGGAGAGGCAGAAAAACATGGCCCTTCTTAGACATTTCAAGATTGAGACTGACATGAATTCTGGTGACAAGTCTTTTAAAATAGTGTGTGTACATCTAAAGTCCAAAATATTGCCTATTTATATAATTCTCATTTCAGGCCACCTGCTTGTTGTTAACTTATTTATTGCCTGGAAACCCATTAGCATTTGATGTTAATTTTGAGTTTTAGATTTTTAAAAATGATTTAAACTTGTTTGTTTTTTAAGCAAGATATCCAAATCCCAGAGGGAGTTCGAATAGTGCTGGTCTACTGATTTATTTACACATATTTTTTTGTTGCAAGCATATTATTGTTGAACTTATTAATTTTAAACTTATTTTCCCACAGGTGCACTGGCTTAATGATAATTTGTTTATAATCATTTTACTTAAAATTAGAAGTGCTGAAACTTCTAAATGAAATCTAAATCACACTATCCTATATATGTATCATGATATACAGTGTATCATATATACTACATACAAATTTACTATAAAAACAAAATAATAAATCGACCTTTCATATAATCAAATCTATGGCATAAATAATATTTTATTTGTGAATCAAAATTTATCTGCTGCAATATATTAATATCAATGATACTACTAGCATCTGTTTGCATAGATATGCAGTGATACATATATCTCTGTTAGTGTCCTTGTTTAAGTATTCTGAGTGGGTTTAAATCTAGCGCAGATAGAGCTAGCAACAAAAGTTTAAGTGAAATGGTAGGGGATCAAAACCTACCATCTCAATATATATATAGTGTAACAGTCAGGGTATTATGATAGTTTTATGTATCTGCCAAACAGGGCACCACCAGGCTATTGGAACCTGGAAAATTTATATAGTAGGCAGATACGTACTGTTAAGATCTAATTTTTGTTTTATTCCGACCATCAGCTCATGCCACTAGCTCAGGGATATGCAGAGATTTATATATATACTTATTGGGAAAAGACTTTATCATGTGTTTGAAGTGTTTGTATTCAGTCATTTATAGTTAAAATCTGCAAAGCACATGTGCAACAGCTTAATGCTGTTTAGCTATTACAGTTTATAAAACTTTGCGCTATATAAAATAATTGATTTATTTACATATATACTTATTATATATTTTATTAAAGAAAAAGATTTAATATAAAACTTCTTAAAAATATATCTCTAGTATAAAAAAAAAGCCACTGCCAGTAATAACACACAAAAATGTTTATTAACGCACATATATAAATAATTAAAATTGAGGAATAAAAATTTATCTTGATTTTGGATTTTAATATTCATTTTTTAAGTTGGTTATTATTTTTTAAATTTAATTAATAAGAAAGTCCGCACAGATGGACAGTTTAATAATATTTTTACTTTAGAATGTTGAGTATAGATAGGCTACATAGGTTTCTCAGCTAAAACTTTTCAAAACAATCATTCAATCTCAGACTAAAAGTTTGTAGCCAAACCAATGCCTGCTTCCAGATATATAGTCACAACCAATGCAATATGAAGATGCTAGCATAAAACCATGCTGACAGTAATGTGCATCTGACAGCATGATATTATTTGAAGGACATGATCCTCATCCAGTACAGGAATGTGCATCTGTCTGGTGAAGGAATCATGTATACACAATAATTAAAGAGAAATGCTATGTATGGGGGAGAGCGGTCTATATGCTGACTTATAGTCCCTATCCATAGAGCTAAAAAGGGTCAATGGCGCAGGAAATATGTCTGCGTCTATTGCAATGCAATGACTACATCTTTGGGTCATGCATTCAGTTGGGCATTGCCCTGTATGCTAACATGCTTTACATTGCATTAAAATGAACACCCATATATCTCTCCACCAGCATCGATCTAACCACAAAACAGCCTGAAATTAAACCCAATTCAAAGTAGACATAAACGATTAAAATATAAAGTTATTGATGGAATTGCAGAGGGAAATTCACAATAAACCCAATAGCACTCATCATAAGATGCCGCATTGACACCAATAACTTAAGATATATGAATAAATACATTTAGACACTCAGCATGAGGTGTCATATTTACAGATATCTATATATTTTAATCATATGAAAATCCCCCCAAAAAATAAACAGTAACGAATCTGTGCAGCTATCTACACCCAACTTAAATTTAATACATTTAAATAATTTAGTCAATAAATATTAATAAAAAAATGGAAATGATTCAATTAAATTAGCAAACTCAACTATATAAAATTAAACATTAATAACTGATTTTGAAATCTTAATAAGTCAGATAAAAGTTCATTTTAAAAATTATGTCTAGTTGATTATTAAACACCTGTCAAATATTGACAAAAGTTCTTAATTACTTTTTAAATTTTTATAGTTCATACTTTACAGTAGAAGAGCTTCTGGTTCCTGGTGCCAATTCCCATGAAGTCTTTATTGGTCATACTTTCATGGAAGACTAGTCTGTTGTTCCGGAGATGGCCTTAGCTGGTTCAATCCTGGTACTATTTTATTTCAGTACCCATATGATTTGGGGTCTGAAAAATAGTACCATTCGTAATTCAAGTCACTTCATTTGAAATAAGTAAGAGGGTAAAAAGTGCATCTTTTCACCCTCCTCCTCAAAAATCAAGCTGGAACTGTTCTTAATTTGAATATTTTTCATTTTATACAAATCATCCGGATTCACTGAACAATGGTTTCCTGTTCCAATGATCTTTCATTAAGGTCTGAGCATTGGTTACTGCTTCTATTGGACATTCTAATTTTATTCTCTTATCTGACATTTTAATTATATAGGAGCCCCAAGGGCTAGTTTGCTTTTCGTTTAATTAATAAAACAATCATCTCCATTTACTGCCATTACACAGGAATCTTTTTTATTTATGTTACTTTTGAATAAAAATATTTTATCTTTAGATCTTTACTTTTTTTATATAAAAAAATACTTTTTTATTTTAAAAAAATACTTTTAAAGTTTTCCATCTGTGCAACAATATATATGTTATCGTAACTCTTTTAATTTTGTTTTTTAGTTTGTTTGTTTTTTAAAACAATTTTATTTGAGATTTATTTTGCCTTTTTATTTTAATTTTAAAATAATGTAATGCATGTATACCATTATAATGGATAGAAACAACACTAGGTAGTAACTATATATTTTAGTGATATCAGTTTTATATTATCTACAGACCCTTTTTATTTTTTGACTAGAATAACATATATCAAACAAAACTTCACATAATTTTCTCTGCTAACATTTAACTTATTGTAACAGCTGTTCTTTTCTCACTACTCTAGAGTTTATCTACTATAAGTTTGAGTAATCAAAACACTAGATGGATAATACTACTGTCATATCCATGCATCCAGGCTAATCCAAACTTTTTACTGAAGAAATTTATAGATGAAAAAATCTAAGGAAGGAGGTATAGTAATTCTTCCATCTAGTATTTTTGATCTAAGCAACTCATATAATGTTTTGTTGTGTATAGCAAACTAAAGATACTTTTAGATTATTAATTTTATTCTGTAATTTAATATCTAAGTCACCATTTTGAATTTTAAAAAAAAATTACAACAAATGTAAGTTATAACATATCTTCTGTTTGAGTACAGTAAATATAAAAATATATACATTGTTAAAAAGAGCAAATATGAAACAATGTAATAAAGCTGATAAAATAGTCATTACCTAAAAAAAAAATTAAGAAAAAATGAGATTTTTAATATTTTATAAACATGATTATTTTTACTTTGGTTCACAAATTCTAAATTTTGAAAATTAAGTGCTAAAATGACAGTTTCATCACATTTGTCATAAAATGCTGAAAAAAATTGATATGTAACCTAACTTACTTGAGATAATTTTTCCTTGTAAAACTTGCAAAAATAAAGCGATTGGTGACTTTCATTTTTACTAACTGACCCAAATCTTATCCTTCCATGTTAAAGATGTTTGGTTGTTTTTCCATGCATGGTAGCTGTTAGAAATATGCTTGGTTTTAGTGGGTGGAGGGGTAACAGTAAGACTAATTCATGAAATATTATACAAAGAGAACTTTAGTAAATTCTAATGTATTTAAAAATATAATTAATTATTATATTAATGAAAAATGGGGGAAGGGGGTACCTAAAATACATATTCAAAAGTGTACTCAAAAAATAAATATCAAATAAAAATTTCTTTAAGATAAAATGAATAAAAACTAAGTAAATCAATAAACATTAAAATAAATAAATTTATTATGAACATTGATTATATAATAAGTGTGTATGTGGGAGATGATGATCTGGACCAACTGATATATGAGATAGGATGGATGGCTGAGGGTATTTGAAAGTCTGTTCAAAAGATTATTACAAAATTATAACAAATAAGTTCAATGTTACTGTAATCATGCAATAAACGAATGATCATATAAATAAAATCATGATATATCTTACCTATTGCAGAACCATGTAGATATATGATTCTGAGTCTGGATGTGCATATTTTTATTGTCATTGAAATGTAAATTACCTAAAATTCCAATAAATCAATCTCGGGTCATAACTTTAGCAAATCCCGGTTGATGCAATAATTCTTTTTTAGACCAAATGAATTTGAATCTAGTCATCACACGTGGTGTACAACAAATTTGAATCACCATGTCTAAAAATGCATTCAACATGGATTGAAAAATTGACCCACTTCAGAACTGCTTTCCATTCTACAGTATATTTATTGCTTTACACACATATATAATTATATATTTTCTTATAAAAAATTAAGTAATAAAAAACACTAATTGAATATTCACAAGTGATGGGAAAATTTAGGCCTGGCCCGCTTGACACATAAATGTTACTGTCCAGAATCAAATCCAAGTCCGGTCACAAAGAAAGCTCTAGCATAGGTTCAATTGCCATGCTTGTCCTTCTTACAGATGATTTCATATATTTTTGGACATTGCAATTTCTAGATCTGAATTATTACTAGAATTCTCATCGAATGAGATGCTAAAAGAGAAACATGAAACACAGGGAACTCTGTATCTTATTCAGAACTAAAACAAGTGGTGAGAGAATCCATTTCAGAAGTAAAAAAATTTTATGATTACTAAATCTAAAAAAATTAGAAAAAAAAAATCATAAAAATGCCAAATATCATTGTAGAGAAAAAAAATGTGCATCATTTTAAAGGCAACAAGGTGATAGAAAAATGATGTGATACCCGTAAGTATAAGACCTAACACTTTTGCACAAATTCAAGTTAAAATCTATGATTGGTCAAAATTCTGAAAGGGGTACTAAATGAGTAGATTGGACTCAAAGAGTGATTTGTCCTCTCTAATTTGGAGGCTGGTAGTTTTTTTTTCATTTCTGAAATTATGAATAATCTTTTGCAGAACCACTGCTAACTATACTGTAATATTGCTCATTTATCTTGCTTTCCTTTTTTTCTTTCCATTTCATTCCCGTAGCATTTCTTTTTAATATTAGTTATAGATTAATGTATTTATGAATTCTAGATATTTATTTGATAAACAAATCTGCAATTCTTAATCACTTATGATAAATTTCTTTTGGTTTTATTTTTTGAAGTATTTTATGATTTGTTATTTGCTTATTCATTCAATCTTTAATATTATTCTAAAGCATCACAACTCAAAGACTATAAATTCTTACTTACCATTCTTTTACATAGCTGGGATTTACAATTGTAAAAATATAAGAAACCAAATATAGCATTTAATCATTGTTATTCTTAATTGCAGTTCAAGTTTAATTTCATTAAATAATTTTTATTTAGTTAAGTTTGGGTTTTGTTTGTGTTGCACTGTATATTTATTTTAATTAGTCACTATTTAAATAGAAGTTTTTCCATATAGTTGAAATGCTCAATGTGATAGAATATATTAGATCCTAATCTTTCTGTTTCATGATGGTATAGAAATTAGATTGAAATTTTTAAATTACAATTTTAAAATTTTTAATTGTTAGAAAATTTTATAGTTAAATAAAGTAAAAATTTATTTGGTTGTGAGCAAATTTAATATTGAAACAACCAAAAAAAAAATAATTATTTCTTATAACAAAAAAAAAAATTACAGAAATTACATAATAATTGCAGTAATTTCTTAAAGCTCATAGCCAATATTTTGGTTAAATAATTGGATTAATGGATTTATAATATAAATATTATATGACCACCAAATTTTTCATTATTAATATTTGTATGATGTACTGTTTTGTATTGCTGCAAAATGATGCAAAATGATAAATGGAAAAAAGTAAAAACTGAAAACCGTAAATAAAAAACATTTATTTAAAACTAATGTTCCTAGTCAAAACAAACACACACACATAAAATTATATTTTTCTTATATAATTAAATAAATTATTTTATTTATACTACTTCATAGAAACTTTACCAATACTCTACTTTGAACTTCCTTATATTATGAGTCTTTAAGCATCATACAAACATATTTAATAGTAGTTATGCTTCTGGCTGTATTGCACAGAAGTAAGACAAAAAATTACATATAAATCATGTTTTCATTTTTAATTGCTTTTTCATTGATAATTGTTAGTAAAGAATGCACAGAAATAGCCATTTACTGTATTACCCAATGATTCATGGATAATTAATTCTGAAAGTCTTTTTTTTTTTTTTATTGTTTTTCAATAAAGATTTCTTATGGCATTGATATTATGTTAATTATCTTATTTAAGATAATCAGATGCTTTTTAATAATCTGTAAAGCATATACAAAAAAAGAGAGGAATATTTGCACTAGTATTTTTTCTGAAATTTTTTTGTTAAGGAAATTATAGCATTTTTTAGAACTAAACTGATCTGAACTCAAATTGAGTTATGACAATTATTATTTTTTATATAAATTCTGTTTTATATTTGCAAAATCTCATATATTATAATTTTAAAAAATGAATGTTTTTTGTTTTGGATTTTTGAGTTTAATGTTTAATGGAGATTAAATATTTTAATAGAAATTATTAAGTAGCTTGATTATTTCCTTAATTCTTTTATTTCCAGTATATTTAATTATGTTTATGTAATTATTCAATTTTTTTTTTAAAAAAAGATATCAAATGATATATTAATATAGACCTTTTGTATTCTAGCAAAATAAAGATGTAATCAAGATCCTTATTCTGGTGCATAGATAAACTTATATTAATAGAAGCAAGAGCTAAGTCTATTTTATTAAGTCACCTGGTTAATATAATTATTTTATTTAATATGACAAATATAAATTATTCTAAAACAGTATTTCTCAAGATTGTTTTTGCCTTTGATGACTATAACTGAGATCATAATACTTAGCTAGAGGTTCTAATATTTCTTTTTATTAAATATTTATTTATTTTTGATAACAATGATAAAGAAAATTTATTTGTATATATCATAGGAATGAGAATATATGTAATTTAATATTTCATTTTGAAATCAGATGGTAAGTGTATATATTTTTAGCTTTGTTAAATAATATAATGTAAAATTGTGTGGCTGAACTTTGATCTATTTACTAAAAAATTTTTTTTCATGAAATTCATATCTCTGATTGAGTTTTATTATAACTCATGTGTAAAATGTTCTTCTAAGTCAAATATGTATTGATTTATTTTTTTCGTTACCAATGTTTTAAATATCTATGTTCTTAGTCAATGATAATTTTATATATAGTTTGTGTAATTAATATATGTTTATTCATGCAGTATTTAGTTTTGAGATTTTCCTTAGATGATGAATAATAATGTCTTGTAAATCTTATTCTATATATAGTAAAAAAAAAATCAAGTTTTATATTTATATGTTTAGATGTATGCATATATATATATATATATATATATAGAGTGAGAGAGAGAGAGAGTATTAAATATACTTATGTCTATAATATAGTGGAGCTGTAAATTATATTATATTTTGTCTCAAGATCCCTCCTCTTGTGTTCAAGCATATATAGCAAATAATAGCTCATGTTTTGTTGGTAAACATTGATTAGAATAGAATATATATTACTTATTGAACTCAAGTGTATAGTACTTTTCAACATTCATATATATATATATAGCTTTTTATATGTATAGTATCATATATAAATCAAAATAATAGTATAAATAAAATTTTAAAAATAATATAGTTATTAATAAACAATTGAGGGGACTCTCTTATATAAATTTTATGGAGTGTGTGTTCACTTATACATTCATTGAAGCAATAAAAACAAGAATAAAAAATAAATACCATATTTTTATTTTTAAAAAGGAGTAAATAGTAAAGTGCTAGATTTTCACCCTATTAAATATTTACTGGACAATATTTTTTCAATAACTTTTTTATCTCATAGAAATATAATGGTATTTACATATTAGTCCTGCAACACATATTAGATCTGCTATGCCTTTTCATATTCATAGCAATCTGCTGATAACTTTCTAATCTTGTGATCTGATCAACTAATGTATACACTTGCATCTTGTATGAAGTTAAAATGGTAAATTTGTCAAAATGGTCCATGTGTACATGATATTTTTTCACAAGATTTACAAAGTTATCAGTGGTCTGAGTACATATGTGAAGAGGCTTAGCAGTTCTAATACATGACAGAAATTGCGCCAAACTAAATCTAACAAAACTTAAAATATTAATTTCTAACATACTAAAAATATGAATTTCACCCAGGAATGAATCTTAAAAAGTACATTTTTAACAATATGAGTTTCACACAAAGAATATAAAACATGATGCGGAATATTAATTTCTAACAATACTAAAAATATAAATTTTACCCAAAAGTCAATCTTAAAAAATACATTTTTAACAATATTGAAAATATTGATTTGTCATAAAAATGCAATTTCCAAATGTTACTTTAAATATGGACAAAATTATCACTAAATTACAAATTACCATGAAATATTAACAAAAAACTCTAAAATATACACATACGATACTTACCATGTAATATATAATAGGAATTGTTGCAATGAAACAATCAATTTTTCTGTTCTACTTTATTGAAGTGGATCAACTTTTTCTTCCAAAATGGGGACTTAAAGTAAAAATTTTATTTTTGACAAAATGCACACACATGATTGTATTTGTGGTTCACACAAAAATGATTGTAACTGGCATTTCATAATTCAGTACTTTTATAGATCTTCCAATAATCGGAATAAATCATTGATCCCTCTTCCACATTTTGTTTGACTGTTTCCGTGAGATTTGTTCTATCATTAATTGTCATGACAAAACACTCATCAATGTCAACTATTTTGTTAAGGCTTCCAATTTTACATTTTCTTAAAAATATTAAACAGCATTCATTTCAATAGTGGGTAGATTCCAAATTGGCATTATTTTGTACTGTTTTTTTTTTAAAAATGAAATGGACTATTAATCAGGAAGATATGAAAATGAAATCAAAATGAAAAGTACATGTACTCACTTAAAACTATGAATACAAATGAAGTAAAAATTGTTGAATCAAAACTATGAATACAAATGGAAGTAAAAATCATTGAATGAAAACTATGAATACAAATGAAATAAAAATAGTAAAAAGATGTAATTCTCAGTACTGAAGATGTTGTCAGAGGACAATAACTGAGAGTGTCAAAATATCACCCAAAAAAAAACATGTTTTTGAACAAGATCATATGACATCGCAGGGTTTATTTGATGCGATTGCAAGGTTACACATTTATCATGGATGTGAAAAGACATACCATTTTGTCTATGTTGCAGGATTTAATACATAAGTACCAACATAATAGACTAGTCTCTGTTATTTTAATGATTTAAATCATTATTAACTCTAAATATGTTCTCAAATTTTGTAAAACTTTTACGTTATATTCAGAAAATATTTTATTACTCAAAATACTGCTCATTAAAGTTTGGAAAAGATAATAAAGGAAGAATAAAATGTATGTGCTTTCAACATAAACTAAAGACATTTTTTTAATATATATAATTGTGTATGGTGTTTTGAAATGGGGGAAATGTTATTAACATATTGTAAAATTTATGTACAAATTTTGTTTTGTTTTTTTTTAAGATGATTATATATGGCACTTAGATTTTTTTAAAAAAGGTTGTTTCAAATATTATAAAATTTTGTGAGTTTTAATGGTTTTTTTTATTTTGTTTAATTTACATTTTTCTTTGTTTTTTTTTTCTTTGGATAGTGTGTACTTGAAGACCCATAGTTAGCTATAGAGTAGTTCATGTTTTCACTGATTCATTTCATTTTAAAATAAAAATAATTAATAGAAATACTGTATTTAACATTTTACACAATAGGCAAAAGATATTTTTAAAAACTTGTTTTATTATACTGCTTAGTTTTTTTAAAACATTTGTAAAGAAATGTTTTTCATCATTGAAATTTTACTGTCAATCAAAAAATAAAAATTTTTTTATACCTATAATCTACTAATTTTTTAATTGTCTTTGAACTCTTTCATTTTATTAGAGTTTAGTTTTTCAAAATCAAAAAGACTGGCAAAAAATAAGTTTTTTTAAACACACAGTAACTAAAAATGCAACAGTAAGCATATATACATATATGCTGCTCACTGTTTGCTTAGATGTGATGAACATTGATAATAAAATATGCAAAAGATATAATATCTAATGAAAGCATATTTTAAATTTCTTTTTTCTTTTTTTTTACTAATTTTTAAATTTTTGTTTTATATATTTTTAAAAATTGTGGTTGAATGTGTTTATGAATGGAGATATTAATATAATATTTCTTCTCTTCTCTTATGTATCGAAAAAACTTTAAAACCCCAAAAAGAAATCATATCTTGTCGAGCATTGGTGGTCGAGTGGTTAGCACAGCTGTCTTACAAGCAATTGTCCTGGGGTTCGCTTCCTGACTGACACTTTGACACATAAAAAAAAAAAGAAATAATATCTTTATTTGATGTGTTGAAATTAAAATTGCACAAAAAAATTGATATAAGTTTTATACTTACAAAATTTACATTTTAAATTTAGCATTTTATTATAGAAAGATGTATTAGTTTCTTTTATGCTCTTAAAATTTGATTCATTATTTAAACTTGTTTTTTAATTATGTAAAGTGTTTATATTATTTTATATATGTAAAAAGAGTTAAGCCAATTTTTAATGTAAATACTAAAGGATTTTTTATGTAATAAGCTTTAATACAAAAGTAAGAGATTAACCGTATTTAAAAACAAAAACATTTTAAAGAAAACAAGATAATCATCTTCTGTAAGTGAAAAATAACATTAAATAACAAATTAGATTTCAAGAGCTTTAAAGTTTACTAAAATTTTTACTCAGACAAATTTATTTTATAACAAAAGTGACAAAGTTAAAATGTAATTTTTTATGTTAAGAAAGAATTTTTTATTTGTAATTTTTTATTTTATTTTATTTTTTTCTGTTAATAATTTTTTTTTTATAGATAAAATATATGCATAGCATATGAGATGTAAATTGTAAATTATACTTAAGATATAACTTTGTTAAAGATTATATTAGATCATTAAAATGGAAAAAATTCAATTTAATTCAGTTGTGAAAAACAGCAAACTGGAATTATAAAGATAAAAAATATGATTTTGAATTTACTAAACATTTTTAGTAAGTTTTCTAATGTTTTTGTGATTAAGAAGAAATATTTGAGAAGTAACACATGATTTGTCATAATTTTCTAAGACTTCATCTTACATATTTATATTCAAGTTACTTCCTTGATATTTTGTGTTTTTATGAAACATATTGAAGCAGGCCTCATTGGAAACGAAAGTTGATAAAAATAGCAAGTATTTTTATGAAGAGTAATTTTCATTCAAATTATCTTTAAGAGGATATTATATAATTAGATAAATATCTTTTCTCCTATTAGAACAGAATAATCATGATACAAGAACATAAAAAACATGTTTAGAAATTATTAGAATGATGCATATAAAATAGTTTAGGCATCTTTCTCTATCAGCACTTTATTTCTAAGAAAAATGTAGACTAAGAAATTTCATTTACAACATATTATTTGTCTGATGGTCTTTGACCTCACATTTTATTAAAGTTAGTTGTTTCAATTTTTTGAAGGTTTTTTCCAATCTATTTTTTGCTAAAAATAATTCATTATCAATAATATTTTTCTTAAATTTAGTAGTAATTTAGCTCTGCTCAATGTAATTATTTTGTTGAACTTGAGAATTGGCATGCATTTATTTACATTGAGAAAATTAAAATTGTTGACATTTTTTTTTAACAACTATATTTGTTTTAATTTAGTATTTATGTCAAGTCCAAAACTATGAAAAATAAAATGTTCAAATACAAAGGTGTGACAATTTAATTTTCGATATGTCTGTGTGATCACCCATGACCTAATTGTATCAAAATCACAAGTATTCATGTTTGAATATATTTAAGCTAATAATTGTGTAAATTTTAAGCTGATAGAGCTAATTGTTAGTTTGCTATTGAAAAGATAATAAATATTCATGCTTTTTCTTTGGTGTAAAAATGGGTGATCAAAATTTTGAGTGATGTATTAATATCAAATTTTGTGTACAATTTAAAAAAATGTGTTACTGAAATGTTACAACTGTTGCAAGTGGCATATGTTGAAAATGCTATGAAGAAATCAAATACATTTGAGTGACATAAGGGGTTCAAAAATAGGTGAAAAGATGTGACAGATGATCCCAGAGAGCAGACAGTCAAAAACAACAATGACTGATATTAATATTAACAAACTCAAGATGCAATATGGTCTGATAGATGATTGTGAGATAATTTGCTAACAAGATTGAAAGACCAAGCAGGTGCTCTCAACCAGTTTGCATAGGGGTTACTCCCATGATGCTAGTTTAAACCACTACCTAGGCTTCATAATCTCTACTGCATAATCAACACTCTTGATGTCACACAGCTTTCTTTCTCATACAGCTCTTCTCAGCTCAGGGTCTTGTATGAACTCTTATTACCTTTAATTTCTAGTCTCTAACTATCAATTTTATTTCTATTTATATCATTCCAACCTGCAAATGATGATGACACCACATTATTAAGAAGATTAATATTTATTAATTACAAAGAAAATTATGAACAGGGTGGCTTACATATTGTGGTATTAGAATGATAATCTACTGGTTGTATATATATATTTAAGGGTGACAGTGATTTTTAATAGACATAAAGATAGTATGCGTTTTTAAATCCATAGGTATTACCTGAATATAAATCAATCAATTATGGGTTTGAATTAAGTCCATTTTATTTATTTAAGTTTAAATACTAGCGGACTGTTGTGCATGGGTTTAATTAAGGGGTTACCTAGTGCTACAATTATATATATATGCAAAGGTTTAACTTTTAGGAGGCAACTTGGCGCATCATGTTACTACATTACTTGTAGCTAATTCAATGGTTATCAGATGAGGGATTGACTCAGTGATCTTGGTGGCAGGATTCATGAATGAAATCATATGTCCCAGGTTGCAGGTATGTTCCTGCTTCTAATTGAAGGCACATTCAAATAATACCAAAATGTTCTCTAATCTAGGATTTGGGGTGGCTGGGATCTTTGGTCCATCAGTCTTTCCTAGTGTGATGCTAATATTTATATTAGATACATTGAGCACATATACAGAATATAGCAGACACTGGATGCACTGCATATGCGTAAATAAGTAAAAGTGATTCATGCAAGAATGATGTATTGAAATATATTAATATAACCACTGATGCACAATTATCTGCAGTAACACAGTTATGAAAATTAAAATAATATTTAATTAACCTTCTGCCCATGATAACTTAAAATATCAAAACTCTTTATATAATAACAATACATATCCCCGTATAATCAAATACAAATTTTATTTGAAGCATTTAACCCATCCGTAATTTACTGGTAGCTTTCTAAATCTAGCTATATGGTATATTCTCAAGAAGGAAAAATCTTAACAATCCATAATGCTGACTGATATGTGGTCCATTACTTATTACATTAATTTGGAAAGATAATTTACAGCATCAGTTTACATATATAATGTCATGACACACATACATATGTATGAATACGGATAGTTTACATAGTTTGAAATTACTTTTGCCTCTTGGATAACTTAGAAATCACAAAGAAAAAAATTTAATTTATTTATTTTACTCAAACATTTATAGGGCAACACTTAAGTAATCATATTTATATAAAACATTGAATAATAATAATAATATCACTCATCATCATTCACTAATTTTTCTTAGTCAGTTTTAAGAGAAAAACATCTTTACTTGAAACAATGAGGAAAAGCAATAAAAATAAACAAACAACATATTATGACTTTTAACTTTTATTTAACTATTTTATTCTTAGCATCTTCTCACCTCGTAGTGTTCCTTGGGATGTCACGAGAAGAGAAATGCCAAAATGTTTTAAACGATTTAAAATTTCTCTCTCCATTCAAGTTTGACAAGTAAACAAGATAAAAACAAAATGAACTTAACTAATAATCTAAATCAGTAGAGTTTTAAATGATTAGAATCTTCTAAAATTATTAAAGCCAAGACTAGTATGTGAACAAGTGTATTGAAGTTACAATTAATTATATTTTAAGTTGGATTTAATATGAACATTTATGTTACAATTAGTAAGGAAATATTGAAATTACAGTTAGGAAATTAGTAAGGTTTTATCGGCAGTATTTATGGTTGCGCTCATGATGAATTCATATGTCGTTTGTAAGTAATTGTAATTGGAAGGTTGTACATATAGCTTCATTTCCTTCTTGGCAAAATTCTGAATACAGCAGTTAATTGGGTCTCTGGATTAGCATGTGGGTTGACTGGAACATGGACAGCTTCGATCATTTTGTGGGAGGAGACACCAAATTACGCATTCTAGTAGGTCATACAAACATATATAATTTCCATAGCACTTTAATGGTAAATTTATCAGAATAATCATAACAATACTCCTTCTGAGTTTATATGTATTTTGTATTATGCCTTGGATGCCTTTACGTTTTAACGGATTAGAATATTTTCTGTCCTTAATTGTACTTCCATTAGTGTTTATTTCATAGTTACTTAACCCGTTGCCGAGTCTATTTCCTGGCTTTTGTTTTTATTTTATTTCCAACACTTTTTTGATATGTCTAGACCTTAAAGGTGTTCAACTGTAACTATATGAATGATCTTAACCATAGATATGGAATAAGGCACCAACCCTTACCTCATGTAATGGCTTATTTCCATTACCAATCCTTTACCATTGTATGATTTCCATTAACTTATATAGCTAGCTTTTAATCTTTTAACTTTCTTAGCTTTATCACTGTTATTTAGTCTTTGTATAATATATAAATTGTATATATGCACATGTCAATTAGTTATATGTATGAGTTCTAAGAAAACGATTACATCTGATGGAAATAGGTGAAAATTAAGCAAGAATGAAACAAACATATATGCACCACTTCAAATAACTGATACTAATATTAACAAAGTGCAAGATAAAACATGATCTGACAGTGATTAAATGTGAGATTGATAACTGAAAAATTGCAGATTGAGATACAATTAGGTTAATTTTAAATAAAGAATTAGGCGTGAGAAAGATTTCTGTGAAGTTTGAGCCTTAGACCTTGATGGATGAACTGAAATAGCATTGTTTTGATATTGCAACTGATGTTTCATCAAATACACATCTGCTTCTGAAAGTAATTACAAGTGATGTAACTTAGTGCTTTCAGTATGACCCAGAACAAAACATTAGAGCATGCAATGGGATTCACCGGATTCACAGCACCCTAAAAAAGGGTGCTCTCATGTTCACAGTTTAAAATCATGCTGGTGTGCTTCTTTGATTACAAGGGAATAATCCACCAAGAATTTATTGAACAGGAAAAAACAATCAACCAACAATATTATTTAAAAGTACTTCAGAGATTATGAGATTCTGTTTGAAGAAAAAGATTCAAATTGTGGCATGACAGGTGGATCATCCATCATGACAATATACTAAGTCATAGTGTGCTCATAGTGAAAACAGAGGTTGAGACTAAGCAATTATGCCTCTAATATAATGGTCTATATTTCTGGATGACAGCTTGAACAACTCAATATTCAATATTTAATAACTAAACTAGTAACCAGTAAAGATATTTTAATTTTTGAATCAAAATTCTTAATCATTCAACTCATTTATTCATTGTTGTTTAAAACAGTTTACTCATCACTAAGTTAATTTCTCAAAGAATTTTACCACATTATTTGTAATATGCGATATTAAACTTTTTTTTTGTGCTTTAATTTGTGATTTCAGATACACTTCCATTTTATGATTTCAGTACTTTAAATCTATTTTTTAACTTTTGATTTTTTTAGATAAAAAGAGATTACCTAGTGTCTAAAAAGTATTAATTAATAGCAAACTCTTCTCAAAATTTATGATTTAAAGAATAATAAAATTCATTTTTAACATAATTGTATCTTTAAACATCAACAATATTAAAAGATATTATCTTCTATATGATCCTTTTAGACTCAACTTCAAAAGAGAAATTGACCTAAAAAAAAAAAAAAAATTGAAAATTTTTATGTGTAAGTAAATAAAGTATTTGCACACTTATTTAGGGTAAATAAAAGATTACATTGCTGGAGAAATTGAAACTTTGGTGTGTTATACTATGTTAGATATACTTTTTTTTTTTTTTTAAAAAAAATTGATTTCTTATAGAATTAGATAATATTCAAATTACGCAGATTAAAGTTACTAAAGTACATCAGAATTCCTCTCTCTCCATTTATACTTTTAGAAGCAGATATTCACTCTACTCCAACATCAACTTAATCACTAGATAGTATATGGCAGAGTTATAATCCTCAAAGCCAGACTTTGGCTAATGACTATCATATTAGGAATTTGGTGATACATTCCATTTCTAATTATATGGATACTCTTCAGAAACTTGAAGGTAATTCTGATATATTTATGGATTTCCCATTTAATGATTTGAGCAAATTTGAGTTGTAATGCAATCTAGCAATTTCCTTTAAAATGGAAAGTGAGATTTTTTTACCCAAAATTAACAAATCTGACAGTAATATCATTTCTATTAAAACTAAACTAAACTCCCAAAAACATTCTTGTTATATCTGTATTTCTGAACTATATGGGATATGCTTTCAAAGCAATGACAAGAAATATATCATTGTGCAATGAATAGCTGCTAGCTTTTTAGTCAAATTTTTAACTGAAGAAAACAGTATCTATCAATCTTAAAGTTAATATATTTTATTGGGACAACAACAATGTTTATATATATATATATATATAAAGCATAAAGCTAAACTAGTCAACAAATAATCAAAATTACCCAAATCCACAACTTAACTAGACTAGCCAAAAAATTAACTTTAAAGCATGACCAATGGTTTTACTGCTACAAGCAGATTTCTCAAGTATAAAGAACTACAAATTAACAACATATTTAAATTAAATATTATCAACAATTCCACGTATCTCCCATACATCTTTAATATTAAAAGAACTTTTAAATAAGTTGATTGCTTCAGAATCATAAATTTTTAATAATAAAGATTATTTAATTCTTTTTATTTCATTTTTCTCAAAGAAATAAACCTTAGCTTCATCAAAATTAATAGTGTGTCCCAAATTCTTTTCATGGATATATAAAGTAGAACTTAGATATTTATTTTTAACCCTACTTTTATGTACCTTTATTCTTTCATGTAAACTCAAACTATTCTGACCTAAATGTACCTTCTTACAAAAAACAAGGGGATTTTTGATAGGAAATCCATTCCTGGAGTTGTATTATCCCTTGTTTTTGTAAGAAGGTATATATAGGTTAGAATAGTTTGAGCTTAAATGAAAGAATAAAAGTACATAAAAGTAAGGTTAGAAATAAATATCTTAGTTTTTCTTTATATGTCCATAAAAAAAATAGAAGCTACACTATTAATTTTGATGAAGCTAAGGTTGTCTTCTTTGAGAAATATGAAATAAAAAGAAGAATTAAAGAATCTTTATTATTAAAAATTTATGATTCTGAAGCAATTAACTTATTTAAAAATTCTTTTAATGTTAAAGGTAAATGGGAGGTAAGTGGAATTGTGGGTATTGTTTAGTTTAAATGTATTGTTATTTTATAGTTCTTTATACTTGAGAAGTCTGCTTATAGCAGTGAGAAACATTGGTTGTGCTTTAGAGTTTATTTTTTGGCTAGTCTGGTTGAGATGTGGATTTGGGACATTTTTGATTATAAACTGAAAACAACACTTACATTTGTGAAACCTATATCATTTAATTTTCAGCTATTCAGGCCATTCTCAAATATATATTACTACTAAATCCAAAATTGATTCCAGGTCTGATTTTTTAATCAGGAATTCACATCTTCTAATTCTACTACTATAAAATGCTTTTATCAAGACTTCTTCATAGTGTTTTGCTCTTTTCATATTAAGTTTTTACATATATAATAGTCTACACCATAGAAGACACTATCAATATATGTTTTTCTTTTATGTTTGTTTGTTTATCATATTATTCAATTATTTAAAATTATTAATCTCGAGAGAATTCAGCAGCCATCTGATTTAATGATACTTATTGGTTAATTATTTTTTTATTCTGATGGGTGATTTTAGCACTCTATGACAAATTTAGAATTCATTGAAGTACATTCTATATTTTTAGTTCTTTTGTATCTTTAGCTTTGAGTTCAATAGTTTTATCTTCTTATTTAAATATAAAAAATATAATTCAAATTTAAACATTAATAAAATGTAATTTTTGTTTTTATTATTTTTAGTATCATTAATTTTTAAATGTTAATTTAGTGAGAAGTATTCATGATAACAATAGAACATTGTAACTGCCAAATATTATAATGTAAGGTATATAAAAATATTTATAAATAAATAAACAAAAACAAACAAACAACAACAAACAATAATTGTTTTATCACTCTCAAAGTTGTCAATTAATTAATTTGAAGATGATTATGTGATTGTTGTTGTTTTTTATAGAGCAAATTGCACTTTTGGTATATAATATTTGACAGCTTGAAGTATTTATCATAAGTTGTTATAAGTTGCTAGAATAAATTGTATTAAAAAGAATGACAATTAATGGTAAATTACAAAAATAATGATCTACATTTAGGCAGTTAGTGTATTATATTCTCTTAATGTACTTACATACAGCTCTGGATAATGAATCTTCTAGATAACCAGATCAAAAAGTTTTGTTAAATAAGTTCATATAACATTTTTTAGAAAACCATATTGGTTAAGAAGGACATTATTGATGTAAATTTTTTCATTGATTCAAAATGGAGGATGGAAACTATTTTAAAACACTTATGACCAAAAATAAATCTTTAAAAAAAAATCCCTCAAACTTCAATTTTAATTTAAATCTTTTAAAGATCATTGTTAAAATTAAACTCATTATACAAAGAAGTATATCTACTTAACAAATAATATTTTTAATAATCTTATAATCATAGAATTTAAATTGCTTTTGAGAATAAAATCATCTTGTGACCTTTCATTAAAACATAATGTAATATGCAAATCCATTGGCATGGAATAAATTAAAGAGAGGGGAAACTTCATTTTTTAGGTAATTAATTAAATATTTATTTATAAAATAGTAGTTATACACTAGTTTGTTTTAAAAATTAAGTCAACCCTTTTCTGTTTTCAAAATTTTTGATTATTTCTTTTATAAATGTTTTGTGGGTGTGATTATTAAGCAAATTGAATAATAAATACTTCTCTATCAACATTATTTTTGAATTGATAGATGCTTTTTTCATTAGCATTTTGGGCAAGATTTTTAATTCTATTTAGCACTGGTTTTTACAAATGCATTGGTCAAAGTGTAATCAAGATGAATATGCAAAGTAATATTAATGAAAATTAGAATTTAAATCTATAGTATTTTTATATTCAAGAAGTTTATTAATCTTTGCTTTTTAAATTATCTGAATTATAAACATTTATTAATTTCATTTTTATCCTTGAAAAACAAAATTATTTTTAGATGTGTTATCAGTTCCACTTTTATAGTAGAGAGGAATAGCATCTTCAGATAATTTTGCACAATAAGTTTGTGATATGTTTGAATTAATCATTTCAAGAAAAAATGAACTTGACAAAAATATAAACTGGTCAGCTAAAATATCAAAGAAAAGTCTCATGTAATTGGGTTTTTTTTTTGGATAACATTTTTAATTCTAAGACATTTTTTCAATGAAATATATTCAGACATGTCACTTGATTTATCCTAGTAATTTTCAAAATAATCATGTTTACAAATAATTGAGGATTTTAAAAATCATTTATTCTTAATAAATAATTTTTAATATCAGTAATTTTATTTTCTCAATATTATGTAGAATATCAGTCAATAAAAAATATCAGGGAAAAAAAAAGATAAAAAGAAACCATCATTTAACTATGATAAGTAATCATTATAATATATTAATTGCCTTTGCATTCCCATTTGTTTTAGTTTTTTAAAATCATTTCAACATTGTTATCAAAAATATTCAAATAGCATTTGAATAATTCTTCCATTATATGCACATAATATTGCACTTAGAAATGAAAATCTTTTAACTTCTTGTTTATTAATGTAATTTTCAGATCTACTGGTAGAAGATGCTAAACCACTAATTGCTTTAAAAATCTTACATTCTTTGATGTTTTGACTTTAGAGTGCTTGAGACAAAACAAAATTTAATCATACTTTTTTAGATCGTGTTCTATCATGGCTGTTTATTCACGATCTCTTTTATTTAAATAATATTTAAGTACAATAGATAATTGTGAAATATTCTTAAAATCTGGGTGATAACACAAGACATAAACAATTTTTTATTTTATTATGAATATAATTAACATGAACATTTCTCATAGAACCTATTAAATCTTTGTGTATTTGATTTGAAAGTTCTGAAAATATATTTGCAGAATCTAAATGACATGTCAATTACTTATGATAATTAATCAGCAGATGCAAAATAATAATATAGTCTCCTCTCTTGAAGAATGATATATTTTATGAGTACACAATACTAATTCATATATTCAATGATATATTTTATGATTACAGAATACTAATTCATATATTCTTAAATAACACATTAACAGAATTAAATGTTCAAATATTTTTCAACTTTTTTTAATTGCTTCATTGTGAATCAAAACATTTAATGCTGTTATTTATTTATAATACAGTCAATCAGAACTGAATCATATGTTTTACATAAAATTATCACTTTTTCATCATGTAATATTGTTTTATATCTTTTTTGAGCTTAAAAAAAATTATTTCAATCACTTGAATCAAATGAATTTTATTTATTTATTTATTTTCATTAGTAAAAAGAAGGCATGACCAATAAAATAATTTCTCTTTCTTTAAACCTGTTAGCCAAAATATTGCATCATAATATAGGCATTAATTTTCATATATAAATTTATTATTTCTGATTTTGTTTTTTTCTACCTTTATTTTTATTATAGTTTTTTTAATTATTGAATTCAGGGATTCAAGCAATTTGTCAGTAAAGAATCATTTATGCAATATTTATTGATAGATTTGCTTATTTTGAAATAATATTGACTCAAAATATATATATATAAATATTATTATAAAATATAAACAATATTAAGTAAAGTGCGTATGAAAATCTTATTTTTATCATATTGATATATAATAATTTTAATAAAAATATTTTTAATAAAACTTAGATTTACTGTACAGTATTGTATAATTCATTCGGGCTATATCTTTGAACTATTGCCTCACTACTACTAGCAAATTATGATTTAACTTTTTAATATTGCATGAATTTGCTTCAAATTTTTTCCAGTAATTGTTATATACATGATAAAAATGTATCAATGTGAGAAAGCATTATCAAATTATAGCATTCAAATAATATTACCCATCTAGAATGCGTAATGCTTGATTTTCATTCGGGCTATATCTTTGAACTATTGCCTCATTACTACTAGCAAATTATGGTTTAACTTTTTAATATTGTATGAATTTGCTTCAAATTTTTTCCAGTAATTGTTATATACATGATAAAAATGTATCAATGTGAGAAAGCATTATCAAATTATAGCATTCAAATAATATTAACCATCTAGAATGCGTAATGCTTGATTTTGTCATTTATATATATATATAAAAAAAAAGTTAAGAAAACTTATAAAATGCTATAAATATGTAAATATATATATATATTTTAAAAAGATGTAATTAGTATGGGAAAGCATTGCTTCTCTTGCTTATAATGATTATTGTATAAACCATACTATGTTTCAAGGAGATATATTAATTTTATTATTCTTGTATCTTTATATACTTTTTCAAATTTTAAATTTCTAAAATGTTTTTTTAAAATTATCATCTATAAACTAATTTTATCCAATATTTCATAGTCTCAAAAATTTGATAACTTCATTTGGATTTACAAGAATATATTATTTTTAGGGTTAAGATTTCTAAATGTTTATTATCATAGTATTCTGCCTTTTCTGCAGTAACTTTTTATTAGTAAAGACATTTATAATGTCTGCTTAACATTTTTTTATAGGACCAGCATGGTAGTTAGTGACTGACTTTACTATTATTTTTCATGTAGAAATATTGAGATATACATTACTTTATTTCTAAGTTTTATTTACAATGGTTTAGATAAACATCCAGAAAAATTCAAGACCTTAAGATCAATTATGGAAACTATTGTATAATTTTGTTAATCTAAGCTATTTTCAGTTGGAAATATTATGGATTTTGAGTTATGTTGAATTGTAATTGTTGACTTCTCTTTGTTTTCTTGTAGTTAAAACATTACTCAAAATAATAATCAAATGCCTTTATTGCTCAGAAATTATAATAAGTCTGACTTCAGAAGTGCCAGAACTAGAATCAATCCAAAGATTTTATTCTCTAGTGTCTGAGACTCTATCACTGTGCTAAGCCATGCATAGTATTTTCAATTTTTGTCTTTGGCAATATCATCAAAAGGAATGGTGTTCAATCAAAGATTTACAAACTAATCAACTCAGGCTACAAAAGATTCAGTGTACTCGTTTTTTAAAAGAAACTGATATAACTTCATCTATAAAACTCAGATTGACTCTAAATGGTTATTATTTAATGCAGATGAAAATGTCTTTATGGTGCAAAATATAAAAAAAATATTTAGTTAAAATGTCTTGCTTTCAATGTGAAAATTTTAGAAACTTTTACTGGGTCTGAGAGATTATTTTCACCACAAATGCTTGAACTACAGCTATTAAGTATACTAGTAAGTAAATAAATAAACAATTTCTTAATGTAAAAATAGTTTTGTTTTAAGGACTTGTATAAATTTTATTAGCTGCCATTTTATGTCTTTCTTATGGGGGGGGGGGGATTTTTTTTAGAATTTTACTTTTTTTTTAAAAGTAAGGTTAGTCCTTCAATATAATTTATAAATTACATTTTTTTTTAAAAAATGAAAAGAAAAATAATTTTATTTATTTATTAATTTAATTTTTACTATATAAGAATCTTTTTAAAATTATTATGCTTCGATCTGCATAAATTATAACAACTTTCATTGTTTTGGTTTTAGATTATAATCAATAAAAAAATATATATATAAAATAACAGTGCAATGTTTGTTTTGAATTAAAAATAAAATAACTATACCTGAAAGCTTACGTTTAGTAAAAAAATTAAAATATTAATTTATTTGAAATTTGATGCTTTCCAGGAAATCAATGATAATAAGGATTTTTATAAAGAAGTCTATTCAAAACTTATAAAAAACTTTTATCATTTTAAAAAGTATTAAAAAAATTCAGCTTCCATTTGTTTTACATTGTGAATAATTGTTAAGAGCTAATTAATGTTCTAACATATTCAGTAAGGTTAAGTAGGTGTTTAAAAATAGTTATTGGACAATATGAGATATATATATATGTTTTTACACTCTGTGAATAGTAAGGAAAACAATGAATGCTATATGGTAGGTAACTAGATTCAGAAAATGGCTAATTAGCTAGTAATCTATCATAGTAGTCTAAATCCACTGCTATTATAGTATTCACTGATTTTAATATTTACATTTAGGCTTTTAGTGATGAAATCTTAGTCCAGTTAGCTATTAAAAGCATGTCCAAGGTTGTTAATCATTGATTGAGTTACTCTTATTGTTTACTTAAACTTGTTCAATAGATATATGGATGAAGTGATAGTTTGGAAGATTTTATGAAAATGTTTCTATCATGCTTTTTCTAAACAATCAGTAAGTTTTTAGGAGTTTTTCTGTTTTATCTTCAACTAAGCATATTTAATAAATAAGTGGCTAATGCAGTCATTTCTGCTCAAGATAAACTTTTTTTTTTTTGGCATTTTTATTATTTATGAGTTTTGATGTTCTTTTTGTAAATACTTGCAAAAAAGATTAATAAAAATATGAAAATGAATTTATGTGAAGTTATTTATTGTCATACCATTATAGGTACTGCAATTACACAAAGTATAATCTTAGTTTGGATTAGTTGACACTATTATACTGTATTTTCAGATTTTGTGAAGTGAGAAGAAAATAATTGTATTGTTAGTTTATTAAATATAGGTAAAGAAAAATAACACTTTCATGTTAGAACCTGGACTTGCAATAAAATGGCTTAGCAAATGAGTTTATTTCACAGGATCTTTTAATATACTGGCAAGTCATTTATTTGCTAGATTTCTGATTTGTCAGTATCTAAATAAAATAAAAATATGATCAATAATAAACATAAGTTGATAAATAATAAATGTCAATTGATCAATAATAGATATATTATGATAGCCACCAAACTCTGAAAGAGTCTGTTAGTGCTGGAGTGTAAAGATTAGTTAGTACAGATTGAATTATAAATAGCATATGTAATTTCTGAAGGGTATTAAAATACCCAAGTGATAAATATGCTATATACAATGGAATTAAATAAATTTTATAAAATGTAGAACTCATTGATCTTTATGATTTGTTAAATAAGCTCATAAATTATAATTATTGGAATAAAAACTATCTATAATTATTATCAGTAGGTATCAGCGTCTTCTGGAAAACTTCTTAAAATACTGCTCACTTGTGATTAGTATTGTTATTATTACAATAACTACTCTTTAATGCAAATGACAATAATGTTAAATGAACTTTAAAATTAGTTTGTAGTCCTCATCATCATTTCACTTGTTTTTAATTCACCTGGACTATTTTGATTGTAAATTCATTACAACGTAGAGTTGTTTCTGAGAGAAGTTAAATAGTTAAATATATACTGGAGCTAATTCTACATATCTATTATATAATTAACCTATTTATTCAGTATACTGAATGTTTACTATAGTAAATAGAGGGATTTGAACTTAGGATTTTCAGTCTATATTCATCCTCCACTCCATCACAAACAATCACTACATATGACCACACACATGAAAAAAATGACTCCAATATATGTATTTTGTGCTGGTTTGAAGATCATTTATCTTTTTCACATGTGTGGTCATGGGTATTGGTTGTTTGAGATGAAGTGGAGAATGAATATAGACTAAAAATCCTAAGTTCAAATCACCCTTTGATATACAGTTATATGTATACACCCATAAGTTATATATTAATTCTTTATTGGATAATATTTATATATTGTTGTATTGATTAAAAGCTAATTACAATCTAAAACATCAAAGAACCATTTGAAATATAGTATCTCAAATTGATACAAGATTTTATTATTATTTGACATATTATTATGGAATTATTTAATTACAATCTTTTTTGTCCCAAAATTCTGAGTTTCATTCATGTGTATTATACTGAACTACTTTTTTGATGACAATTCTGAGCTCTTCACTTCCACACTGCATTTAGTAAGTCATATAATTCAACCCATATTCATGCTCAAATCCTCTGTCACTGTATTAGATCATATTGACATTGATGAGTCAGTTATAGTTTCTGCTCATCATATACCAAAATAATACTCAGAGGGTAAAGTAAAATATCCTGCATTCAAAAGCATTTTTATCAGTCATACCCCTAAGTACCACTTTTGTTGCTGAAAGAATGCCTTTAGGTACCATTACCAGCAACATCATCAGATAAAAATATGATTAAATTTCCTTTGCTGTTCAACCAAACTTAGTTTTTTCAGAGTGTATGATAAAATATTTCTGTTTAGGTTTGAAATTAGAGCAAGAGAACAATCAACTAGATTTGAGAATAATATAAATAAATAAAAAATATCTTACAATAGTTAAAATACAATTATTGTAATCTAATCCTCTCCAAATGAAATAAATATCAATAAATAATAAAAAAAAAATATAGATAAAAATAAAATCTGGAATGTATTTATGCCAGAGAAAGAACTGATTAAATTAGACTGAATTTGATCTTATGAACTCTGATATGTTTATATGATTGATTAAAATTAACTTTCCCCCAACTCTGCAACTAACTCAAACACACACACATATATAATATAAATAAAATGTCCATTAATTAAAAGAAAATTGTAATTATAATAAAAATAATAAATTTAATGGTAACAAACTATTATAAACAATCCTTAAATCCACAGAAGTACTTTCGGTTAATTTCTTAAATCTGCCTCAACTGCCATTAAATTAAACAAAAAACAAATGTCATCAAATCCCATGAATTTCATATTTTAATGTTAGCAGCTTGTCTATTTATTTTATGCATTTAATAAATAGACAAGCTGCTAACATTAAAATACAAGATTTGTGGGATTTGAATTGATGATGTTTGCTTCTGCTTTGTTTTGTTTTTTTAATTTAATGGCAGTTGAGACAGGTTTAAGAAATTAACCAAAAGTACTTCTGTGGATTTAAGAATTGTTTATAATAGTTTGTTACTGTTAAACTTATTATTTTTATTATATATATATATCTTAAGAATGACAAAAAAAAATAGTAGAGAGGGAAATGTATATATATATATTCATAAACATAATATTAAGAAATACTTTGAATCAAAAAATGTAAACATTAAAATAGAGATAATTAATAACTTTTGAAGGCCTTTTATCTAAAATTGAGTCTTACCTAAATATATACTGAATTCTGATGTGAAATACCAATTGATTAGAGTAGTTTGAAACCTTTAAGATAGTTTCTATAGAAAAGTCATTGATCACACAAAGTTCATTTCTTTATCTGGATTTTTTTTACCATTCTTCATTACTAGCAAAGATAGTCATCATCATCATGAACCATTGGTCTCTCCAAGTTCAATCCATCTTCTCCGATCTTTAGCTTCTCTTCTCCACATCACCCCTGCATACTTTCTTATTTCATTCATCCTCTCTCACATGTGGTCTCTTTCTGGGTCTTGTAAATCTCTTGGAATCCAGTTTAAGATTTCAGTTGTCCATCTATTATCATCTCTTCTAGCAATATGTCCAGCCCAATTCCACTTCAGTCTTTTAATTTTTTCAATGAAGTCAGTAACACCTGTTTGTTTTCTTACCCATATATTGCATTTTCAATCTCTTTTTGTTACTCCCATCATGCATTTCTCCATACTTCTTTGAGAGGTCTGAAGTCTCTGTATTTCTTTTCTATTAAGGGTCCAAGTCTCAGATCATAAGTAAGAACTGGTAAAACACATTTATTAAAAACCTTTTTCAAACACATAGATATATTTCCTGTTAGTATCAAGTTATTTATACCAAAAGCACTCCAACCAAGTTTAATTCTATGATTAATTTCATCCATTATGTTTCCATCTGTATTAATAATCTGACCAAGGTATTTGTAACTGTTAACTTCTTCTAACTCATCATAATCAATCTTTATTTTCAATTTTAGTCCTACTTTCATCTGATAACTCCAGCAACATTTCCTGCAGCTTTAAAGCATTATGTGCAAAAACAACCACATCATCGGCAAAATCTAAATGACTTAAATAATCTCCATTTACTTTCACTCATTTAGCTCCCCATTTTAACTCACAAAATACTTCTTGCAGCACTACTGTAAAAGATTTTGGAGATATGGAGTCATTCTATCTTACACCCTTCTCAATGTTGACTTTTCCAGTATCATTATATAATCTAATTGTAACTGTTGCATTTTTATAAATATTCTTTAAAATATGACAATATCCTGGATCTATACCTTGATGATCCAATGCTTTAATCACTGAAGAAATGTTTATAGAATCAAATGTCTTTCCATAATCTACAAATCCAAAGCATAATGGCAACTTATATTCATTTATCCTTTCTATAACTTCTATCAATACCTGGATATGATGTACTGTACTAAAAGCACTTTTAAAGCCAGCTTGTTCTTTTGGTTGTGGAAATCCAATGTTCTCTGTAGATGAGTTGTACTTATCTTGATAAAACTGATAAAAGGCTGATAGGTCTGTAATTTATAATATCTTCTTTATCACCTTTTTAAAATATTAATATTAATATTGCATTCTTCCAATCATCTGGTACATCTTTATCATTTAGACATTTGGTATATAACTTTGTTAAAAAAATTTTTATTTCTTCACTTGATTTGTATAATATATCAATTATAATTCCATCATTACCTGGAGCCTTTCCTTTCTTCATAAATTTAATTGCATGTCTCACTTCTTCATTTAAAATTCTGGGCAATTCAGAAGATATAATAGATAGATATAGGAGGTACTTGTTCTTTATTACTATATAATTCTTGATAGAACTCTTCTACCCATTTCATGATGTCATCTCTCATTTTAGTCATAGTTCCATCTTTTTTCCTTATTGCAGATAGAAATTTCCTACCAATACCAAAATGTTGTTTTACACTCTTGAGACTTTTATTCTCTTCTACAGCTTTTTTTTGCTAGTTCACAGTTCTACTTTCTTATATCATTTTCAACTTTTTTCTGCACTATTTTACAAAATTTGAGATGTTCAATCTTTTTTAATGCATCATTTTTGTATAACTTCATATTCCTTCTTTTCTTCATAAATTCTCTTGACTCAGAAATTTTATTGGTCAATTGTTGCTTTTTTTACCAGCTATCTTTGTTGCAGTTTTTAAAAGTATATCAATTATTTTCATATTAATTTCATTCAAATCTGAATCATGTTCAAACTCTATTAATACTTGAAACCGATTTGTAAGTTCTAATTTAAATTCATTAGAATGTTTCTGAAGATTA
This sequence comes from Epiperipatus broadwayi, assembly GCA_028023455.1. Classification (NCBI taxonomy): domain Eukaryota; kingdom Metazoa; phylum Onychophora; class Udeonychophora; order Euonychophora; family Peripatidae; genus Epiperipatus; species Epiperipatus broadwayi. The sequence continues at coordinate 9,017,695 of JAQFVV010012411.1, forward strand.
GGAATATCAACTGTAAATATTGTTTTTCTTAATAATTTTTGTCTCTCTAGTTTTGCATTAACACATAGCTTACATCTTACTAATCGATGATCACTTCCTGTGTTAAATTTATTAAGAACATTAGAAATATGTATTTTCTGTTAGTCAAAATATAATCCAATTCTGCTGTATCTTCATTTCCATTTAACATTTTTCTCAAAAAAAGAATTCATAATATAAAGTTTGTCTTTTTCTGCAAACTCCACAAGTCTTTGTCCTCTCTCATTTGTATTACCATAACCAAAATTACATACAGCACTTTCATCTTTCATTTGTTTACCAATTCTAGCATTAAAGTCTTCCATAACAATTTTAAAATGTTGTTTACTCTGATCAAAAGTCTTTTGTACATCCATATAAAAATCTTTTATTTCATCACTATGAGAACTTGTTGGGGCATTAACCTGAATTAGCTGCTATTAAGTTGTATAACTAATCTTGCTACTCTGTTCTTCCACTTTTTTTTATAATGAATCCTATTCCACTTGTATTTCCAATACTTGTGCCTTTATAATAGAGTACATGTCCACCTTTTAAATCAATTGTCTCTTCACCTTTTCTTCTAACTTCACAAAGTCCAATAATGTCCCATTTAATATAAGGCACTTCTTCTAATTCTTGCAATCTTCCTTCACTTTAAAGTGATCTGCAGTTGTAAGTATACCTAAATAAAAAGTCATCATCAAATGGCAGCCTGGGTCTGCAATCAGGGGATTCTTAGCACCCTCCGTCTTTGGTCACCAACCGCTGCCTTGGTTGGTAACTTTATAGCTTCCTGGGAATAAGGGCCATGATTTATTTTTGTCTGTCATAATTGTATATATATATCTATTAGAAAAATATTTACCATTTACACAAGCTTTCATTCTGCCCTATTAGGCATCTGAGAAAAAAGACCATGGTGTTTCTCGATCTTAAACTCAGTGGTAAAAAGCCAATAAACTCACCATGCCAGCTAATGTGTGTTGGTGAGCTGCTCATTCATGTTTGTATAGTATATGAATCATCACATAGTAATAACAGCTGCATATAGCAATGGTATACAAATATTGCATATTCATAATGGATAGGTGTATAAAATCATCTATGGCTGTCAGGCAACTGCTTGTTCTTACTGCATTGCTAATAAGTGCTTTTGTGAGCACTTACGTAGTTCAATTGATAGGAGGCTACATAGTATCAGATTTTATATAATGCACTAATAAAGATTTAACCTCCTCGTGATGAGACTGTCAATCATAGTATGATTAACTATAGTTATTTAATAAGAGTTCACAATTCAATGTTTTTTTTACAGGTAGGAGATGCCATTTTCATTAATCAATTTTTTCTGAATGCAGTTAATAAAGACTCTTAAAGTGTGGAGATGCACTATAAAGCGATTTTTTTAATGTAATTTTTTATTTTTATCAATGCCTCTTCTTTCCCTTCCGTACCTCAGTGGACCTCTGTCTCTGCATTGAATACACCCTGTTATACATATACACTATCCACAATATAACAGTGCAATCATAGTACATTTACTATTATTCTATTTTAATCCTTTAATTAGTTTCAACTAATTATATATCTTTGATAACAAAATGACATTTCTTCTATTTTTAAGGGAAACTTTTTTTTTTAGCCATTTTTTTTAAAAAAAACAACAACTATTTACTCTTTTATACAAACAAACAAAAAAAAGAAACAAGATAACAAATAAATTCTTTCTGATTTATAATAATTAGAGAGGTTATCTATTTTCAATCAGTAATATATGTGAAATATATATATATATTTTTTAATATATATTACTACTCACGCATTAGCCAGCGTGGTGAGTTTATTGGCTTTTTACCTCTGAGTTTAAGATCAAGAAACACCATGGTCTTTCTTTTCAGTGCCTGATAAGGCAGAATGAATGTTCTGTGTAAATGATAAATATTTTTCCAATACATATATACAATTATGACAGACAAAAATAAAGCATGGCCCTTATTCCCAGGAGGCTGTAAAGTCACCAACCAAGGCAGCTGTTGGTGGCCGAAGGCGGAGGGTGCTAAGAATCCCGTGATTGCGGACCCAGGCTGCCATTTGATGATGACTTTTTATTTAGGTACTTACAACTGCAGATCACTTTCAAGATTGCAAGAATTAGAAGAAGAACTGTCTTATATTAAATGGGACATTATTGGACTTTGTGAAGTTAGAAGAAAAGGAGAAGAAAGAATTGATTTAAAAAGTGGACACATATATACTCTATTATCAAGGCACACATATTGGAAATACAAGTGGAGTAGGATTCATTATAAATAAAAAGTGGAAGAACAATATTGTGGAGATTGATGGTGTATCGGACAGAGTGGCAAGATTAGTTATACAACTTAATAGCAGATACCAAATGCAGATAATTCAGGTTTATGCCCCAACAAGTTCTCATAGTAATGAAGTAGTAGAAGATTTTTATATGGATGTACAAAAGGCTTTTGATCAGAGTAAACAACATTTTAAAATTGTTATGGGAGACTTTAATGCTAGAATTGGTAGACAAATGAAAGATGAAATTGCTGTAGGTAATTTTGGTTATGGTAATAGAAATGAGAGAGGACATAGACTTGTGGAGTTTGCAGAAAAAGAAAAACTTTATATTATGAATTCATTTTTTGAGAAAAATGTTAAAAGGAAATGGATATGGAAGCATCCAAATGAAGGTACAGCAGAATTGGATTATATTTTGACTAACAGAAAATACATATTTCAAGATTGTAATGTTCTTAATAAATTTAACACAGGAAGTGATCATCGATTAGTAAGGTGTAAGTTACGTGTTAATGTAAAACTAGAGAGACAAAAATTATTAAGAAAAACAATATTTACAGTTGATATTCCTAATCTTCAGAAACATTCTAATGAATTTAAATTAGAACTTACAAATAGGTTTCAAGTGTTAGGAGATTTTGAACACGATTCAGATTTGAATGAAATTAATATGAAAGTAACTGATACACTTTTAAAAACTGCAACAAACATAGCTAGTAGAAAAAAGCAGCAATGGACTAATAAAATTTCTACTGAGACTAGAGAATTTATAAAGAAAAGAAGGAATATGAAGATATACAAAAATGATGTATTAAAAAGAATTGAATATCTTGAATTTTGTAAAATGGTACAGAAAAGAGTTGAAAATGATATAAGAAAGTATAACTCTGAAATAGCAAGGAAAGCTGTAGAAGAAAATAAAAGTCTCAAAAATGTTAAACAACATTTTGGTATTGGTAGGAAATTTATATCTGCAATAAGAAAAAAAGATGGAATTATTACTAAAAAGAGAGATGACATCATGAAATTGGTAGAAGATTTTTATCAAGAATTATATAGTAATAAAGAACAAGTACCTCCTATATCTATTACATCTTCCGAATTGCCCAGAATTTTAAATGAAGAAGTGAGACATGCAATTAAGTGTATGAAGAAAGGAAAGGCTCCAGGAAATGATGGAATTATAATTGATATATTAAAAGAAGCAGGTGAAGAAATAGAAACAATTTTAGCAAAGTTATATACCAAATGTCTAAATGATAAAGATGTACCGGAAGATTGGAAGAATGCAGTAATAATATTAATATTTAAAAAAGGTGATAAAGAAGATATTAGAAATTACAGACCTATCAGCCTTTTATCAGTTTTATATAAAATTTTTACCAAGATAATTACAACTCGTCTACAGAGAACTTTGGATTTCCACCAACCAAGAGAACAAGCTGGATTTAAAAGTGGTTTTAGTACAATAGATCATATCCAGGTATTGAGAGAAGTCATAGAAAGGACAAATGAATATGAGTTGTCATTATGTTTTGGATTTGTAGATTATGAAAAGGCATTCGATTCTATACACATTTCTTCAGTGATTAAAGCATTGGATCATCAAGGTATAGATCCAGGATATTGTCATATTTTAAAGAATATTTATAAAAATGCAACAGCAACAATTAGATTATATAATGATACTGGAAAAGTCAACATTGAGAAAGGTGTAAGACAAGGTGACTCCATATCTCCAAAACTCTTTACAGCAGTGCTGCAAGAAGTATTTTGTGGATTAAAATGGGAAACTAAAGGAGTGAAAGTAAATGGAGAGTATTTAAGTCATTTAGATTTCGAAGATGATGTAGTTGTATTTGCAAATAATGCTTCAGAGCTGCAGGATAGGTTGCAGGAATTATTAGATGAAAGTAGGAAAGTAGGACTAAAGATAAATGTTAAAAAGACTAAAGTAATGTTTAATCGATTTGCTCAAAATATGAAAATAAAGATTGATTATGAAGAATTAGAAGAAGTTAACAGTTACAAATACCTTGGTCAGATTATTAATACAGATGGAAACATAATGGAGGAAATTAATCATAGAATTAAACTTGGTTGGAGTGCTTTTGGTAGAAATAACTTGATACTAAAAGGAAATATGCCTATGTGTTTGAAAAGGACGGTTTTTAACAAATGTGTTTTACCAGTTCTTACTTATGGATCTGAGACTTGGACACTTAATAGAAGAGCAATACAGAGACTTCAGACCACTCAAAGGAGTATGGAGAGATGTATGTTGGGAGTAACAAGAAGAGATCGAAAATGCAATGTATGGGTAAGACAACAAACAGGTGTTACTGACCTTATTGAAAAAATTAAAAGATTGAAATGGAGTTGGGCTGGACATATTGCTAGAAGAGATGATAATAGATGGACAATTGAAATTTTAAACTGGATTCCAAGAGATTGTAAAAGACCCAGAAAGAGACCACATGTGAGATGGATGGATGAAATAAGAAAATGTGCAGGGGTGTTGTGGAGAAGAGAAGATAAAGATCGGAGAAGATGGATTAAACTTGGAGAGACCTTCATCCTGTAGTGGATTGATAATGGTTGATGATGATGGTGATGATGACTACTCAAAAGATGGAAGAGAGAAAAAAGAAAAAAATATCAAATAGAGAAAAAAAAGAATCCTGACTTTTATACTTTTGTTTATAATCCTCATATTTTTAATAATTTATAATTTTTGGTGGAATATATAAATTTTACATCAATTTTTTGTTTTTTGGACAGCAGTGTTTATATCTCTTGCTTTTTCCCTTAAGGTAGATAGATTTTCATTAACACTTTTTAAATGCCTCCGGATTTTTATTAATATGTGTGATCAGTACTTTGACACAACTTAAACTTTTTATAATAATGAAATTAATTCAACCATTTCATTATTCTTTTTTTTCTCTTTTCCTCTTTTTTTCTTATTGGTTTTATACCAATTTTGTAGAGTGATCAGGAAGCTTGTATGGTCAGACTATTGCACTATACCTAGTGGGTAAATGGTTACAGTATATTATTATGTTTTTAATAATGTTTACATTTAATATAAATTTATGATGTAACACTGGTAAATACTATAATGATCAAAAGTTAGTACTAAATAATAATATTCTATCATCTAGTTAATGATTAGTCTAACTAACTGTTGATTTGTAGTTTTCTTCTTTGTTTTAATGCATATGTGTATGTAACATAAATTGTAATAGATAAATTCTGTTTAAACATAATATTTATTATTTATCTATTTCTATTAATATAATATTTATTATTTATATATTTTTCTCATAATGACTGAAATATTTAAGTGATAATAATTTAATAAGAGAAAAATGAGTATTCATTATCAAAAATATTAACTGAAAAAATATAATAAATAATAAGTAGATAGTTTTAAAAGTATTAAATATAATCAAGCTCAATTTAAATCAATAAAAAATTCATCTAAGAATAATAAATCTTTAATTGTACATCTTTAGTAAATTTACATTAATGTTATTTACACAGAAAATAAAATAACAATTTTAAATATATTTTCCCAATGATAATGGAGATTCTAAAAAATGATTATTTTAAATGATATTTCTCTTCCATAAGAATTCACATCACAGAGTGTTATACAACTAATTTTTTTAAGATACTTGATTTGATTGAATATTAAATTAATTGTTTATGCAATTCCATATAAATAATTTGCATGTTTTCACTGTACAATATAATTTTTTTGTATATCAAAACGTTTCCAATTATTTCAAAGTTTTAATATTTTCAGTCTTAATTGAAAAATTTATTTGTAATCGTAATGCACTGGTTTCAAATGTGGAAATTTGATAAGCAATCTTTTAAATACCCAAAATTTGCACACATATAAAGTAAATCAAAAATTATAGCATAAAAAAATTTACAAATAATTAAACATAATTATTTGTTTTAGAGCTAAAAATAACTGGTTAATTTATCCAAGAATGGAAATTTTTTAGTTTAATTTTCATACCAGAGTTGCTTAACATTGTTGATTTACTGAAAAATTTAATCAACGAAACTTACAATTTGTAATTAATTTATACAATAATTGTATGATTAATAACTTTCAATTAATTTATACAATAGGCATGTAAGCAAGAAACCATTTTATTGAAATATGAAAATTTTCAGATTATCCCCAGTATAAGAGACCTAAAAGTACAAATGTTGAAGGGTGTAATTATTTGAATTTGATTATGGAGTGCAATTTAAGACAAAATTATTATTATAATTCCAAATGTTTGATTTTAATATCTTCTCTAGAATTACAGAATCATTTTTGTATGGTTGGGCAAAAGTTAATGCTGATAAGAAGAGTGTGTAGAATCTTCATTCTCTATAGTCATAGAGACTATCCTTACAGTTCATTGAAAGTTGTTAATACTAATCATTAGTTTAGATATTTTTGAATTGTTTTTTTTTTTTTCAGGGCAAATGTTCATATTTGAATTATCAGTTTTTTTCAGTGTTATGAATATGTTGGGTTTAAACTGTAACTTGGGTTCAGTGTTCTATTATTGTATTACTCTAAAATCTTGGCATTAAAAAAAGATGATAAGATTAATTTGAATAATAGAGTTCTTAAATTTAAGAATATAGGATTACAAAATATTTTTCTATCAGAATGTAATATAAATTAGAAAATCTATTACATTTTGAAACAACAATCATATATTTAACATATGTGACTTAATATTGTTAAATTTGGCAACATAAATAGTTAGTCCTTTATGTTTTTTCTATTTTGATTATTTAAAAGAAATTATGGGTTTTGCTACTATGATGTTATTTTTCTTGGTTTTTTTTTATTCTTATTTAATTTTTTGTTACTGGAATGCCTCCTTTTTAAATTCTAATTTTTTTTATATAAAATTAAAACATTTTTTTATTTTTACTAAGGACTGAGTTTTCACATATATTTTTGAAAAAGTTGAAGAACATATTACGTTTCAATAAAAGAATAGAATTGGTAGTTGAAATTTGAAAATATCACTGAATGAGCGTGGAAAAAAACATTATGATTCAGCTTAAAAAATTATTCATTATGAGAAAAAGTTAAATGTAGAACTATTAATAATTGCTATAGCTGAAGGAAGAAAATATATAAGAAATAATCCTAAGTATTTAATACATTCTTAATATACTAATAAAGAAAAATCATAAGTGTAATTTTAGTTTATCATAAGAGTTTTAAAAATGTTTAATTTTTTTTATCAAACATTTTCTGTTATTGATCATAATATATAAATGAAATCTGTAAACCAAAAGTTAATTTTTAAAGCACAATCTCATAGAAATATATTTTTCAAACCAGTCTTTGGCCATTTTATTTTAAGTCAAATCCATTTTTAAGACTTATGATAAAAGGAAAATATTTTTTTTATTGATTGATTTTATATAAATCCCCTCCCCCCCCTCTCTCTCTCTTTTTAAAAAAAAAAAAAGCATTAACAAGTTTCATAGATAATAGAACTTTTAGGGTTGCATTTAATTACTTGCTTAGGAAGTTTACAATATATTGCACAAAAGAAGTTTGAAATAAAATAAAAAACTTTTTCCAAATATATATTTTACAAGCATGTATTGTATATTGCAATGTCTTATTTTTTTAAGCATTATTATTTAGCATATGAATATTGTATCTGTTGATTATAGATTGCAGTTGGGTTTATAGTATACATCATATTTATGTATGTTAATATATATGGGAACAACTTGTTATAATTTTTCTTTATTTAAAGTTTACAATAAGTGATCTAAAAGATGCAAATTATTCATTTAAATTAAGATTACACTAAGTTTTAAAGCAGCTCCCAATAAGAAAAAAGAAATAAATTTTAGTCTAATAATTCATTACAAGAATCAGTTTCAACTTTTTATTTGGTTGCTAAGCCAAAATAAATTAGCCAGTTACAATATCAGAAAAAAAAAGAAAAGAAGAAATAAACTGTATGCACAACAAATTCTATAAGGAAATATTATAATTAATTCTCTACATAATTTAAATATTTATTTATTTAAAAAACATGCATTTTGTATTTGTCTGAAAGATTGTGATAATGGTATTTTAATAATAATTATATATTGGACTATTTACATCATTTAATACTAATTATATCATTTATAATTAATATTAGATGATGGTAATAGTTTAACATATAATTACAAATATGCATTTTATAAAAAGCCTTCCACGTTATTAAAAAATAAAATAGTATGTATATATATGTAAACACAGCAAATTTTAATCCACACATCACAAAAAGTTTAAATCATCAATCATTTCAATTTGTACATTTTTTTACTAAATACATTTTAAACATATTAATCTAATATTCATATTGGCATAAACATCATCACTAGCTTGAATTATAGCTTTTGAATGTAATACTTGTATTTATGTACACCTAAGTATTTGCCAGATCAAGACAAGGCTTTACTGTAAGTAATACTCATGTAAATATTTATAATATTATTATTTGCATAATTTGATAACTCATTATAGATAGTTTTGTTAACATTTCTCACATTAAATGTGAATCTGAAGCACAGACAAATCATATAGAGAGCAAATAAAATTTTAAATCCACTCTACTAAGAGCTCAATAACATAAAATGCATAATGTGGCTCACTCTAATGTTATGACATAATTTATCTTCAATAGTCATCATAATAATTTTATTGAATGCAACCAGATCAGTTAGCCTCTAGTGACAGAGAATAAATCGATATTCTAGCAAATACGAGAATGTTATTGTCAAGCTGCTATAGTTGAAAGAAAAAAAAATTTCTATAATACTTATGATATATTGTTAGGTCATAATCAGTCAATAATATAATTAAGATTTTCAAAAATAAATTGACCTCATAGTATTTCTATAGATATATTTTTTGAGCTACAACAGTCATTACAAAATCATTTAACTCCTTTTAATACAAATGTTTTTTCTAAAAAAAATTGAACAAAAACACTAAACTGTTTGTCACATCCATTGAACTTTTGAATAAACTGTTTTTAAATCTTCAAACTATTTACAAGTCACTGTTATCTCATGCAAGTCAGCAGTCCACTCCATTTTTAGCCACTGTCTTCCTCTTCAGCATAGATGGGCAGAAAGATCATATCTTCTGGAAACTTTAATTGCTTTTCTTCTTACTCTAAAATCAGTATAAAAATTTTTTTCAACTGACTTTTTTTTTATAGTTATAGACTACACAAAGGCAGTTGAATGTTTTTAACCAAAAACAACTTTAAATATTTAACTGACCTTTTTTTTTATTAATTAACTCTTTAATACAAAGTCAAATAAATATTTTCAACTGAAAGTTGTTTAAAAACACTTAAAATATTTACCAATTTCCCTCTAAATGTAGTAGACATGTTTACTTTAATTACTTGATATTCATTATCATTTTTAATAGACTAATTCTGGGGATATAAGGTAAACTATTTAATTAATTATTATTATCAAATGATGCAATTAATTTCTGAAATCTATTTACTCATTTGAATTTTTCTAATAGGACTTTATTTTTTTTAAATTTTAAAAAGCAATAAGTATACATGTTATTAAAACAGGCAAAACTCACTATATATATTGCCACATACAGCAAGCTCTATAGAGTAATCAATGGATGCCAGAAGACTTGTGCATAAAATCCCCATCTAGTGCCTACTCATCCAATATCCCCAGACTAGTTTCTGGCTTATGGTCTTCATCAGTGAGGAGCCTTGGATCTGAGAACACTGCACCTAGATCTTAGGATCTAATGCAACCCTCCAGAAACCACATTTTATCTCCATTTAACTACAACACTATTAGTCTTAAACTGAAAACACCTTAATGTTTTCAATCCAAGCCCATTAGCCTATATAGTCATATGGGTCTGAACCAGTTCAGTACCCATACATTTTGGTGTCTTTGGTTCTTTATTAACCATAGCCACCACTATCCTATTAGGCAGGATTAGTCTGGGGATATTGGATGAGTAGGCACTAGATGGGGATTTTATGCACAAGCCTTCTGGCATTCATTGATTGCTCTAGCTTGCTGTGTGTGGCAATATATATAGTGAGTTTTGCCTGTTATAACAACACTTATACACAAGCATAAGAGGTGGTGGTCATGTGATGTTTATGGGCTTATACATGTTATATAATAAAAGTAATATCAAATATTTAAAATAGTTTTTACTATACAGCTTTTTAAATTATATATTCAGATTTAAATAAATCTTTTACGATTATATCTAATATTTTTATATTTAAGTGTTATGCATGTTTATAAGTATTTATATATAAATAGATATACTCATTAAATTAAAATCTAGTATTTCAAAGATTAGTAAAACTGAAAAAATAAATAGTTAAAATGAAATCAGAAAAGATTAATTCCTAAGTAGAGTGAAATAATAATTAGTTAAATCTCTAGAGATAAGTAATTAAATTCCTTCAACATATATATATATATATATAAGTTCTATAATATATATCAACATATATATATAGAACTAAAATAATTAAATGATTGTGAGTTCTGGATTCATTCATTAGTAACTACTCAAGAATCTAAAAATATATCAATAGAACTAATTAGAATAAATAAATAAATTATCTTATCAGCAGGATCAGAAATAGAAATCAATCAGAAGAGAAGAAATTGGAAAATTAATTTATGCCAACGGAAGTACAAAAAGAGACTCTTATGTGGAGAATGGACTTTTAACCTCAGTGCTGGAAGTCATCGTATGTACCTTGATTTTCTATTGTGGAGAACTTGCCTCAAAACACGTAGAAAGCAAGCCTAGGGACTGAACATGTCGTATAGATCTTTATTATTTTTTTTGTATGCCTTCGGGTTCATGTATATATTGTAAATTGTATATATTTTATTAATAATATAATCAATTGTCAAATAATTTCAAAAACAATAGTAGCAATGGGGAAATTTTTTTAAATTTATTTCTGTTGTGATAAAAATGGCCATAAGACCAGCAACGGTTTTTGCAAGGAGGAACATTGCAAGATTTGTAAGGCAAAAAAGTCATATTGAAACGATATGTAGAAATAAAAAGAATGAACCTGATAATATGTTTAATAGTCAGGGGACTCAATTAGTCAATATTAAAAATATATTGACATCTAAAGGATATAAAATAATTCTAAAATTAAAATTGTATAACTAGCCCATAAGCATGGAGGTTGGCAGTAGCAGTGGGGTATCCCGAATAAGTCCAGAAATGATTGTTTATAACAGCAAATTGTACAAAATCCCCAACAATTGAGAAAACTGAACAAAAAGCTTTGGGTGTAAATGATAATGCAATTAAAATTAAAGGTGTGATCAAAACCCTTGTGAGCAGAATAGAGGGGAAAATATTTGAGTTATCCCTATATTTAGTTTACACTCCAATTAACCTATTAATCAGGCATTACTGGTATAGAAAATTGGGTATAAAACTCATGTTAGTAAAGAAGATTGAATTAGAAATGGAAATGAGAGGCACATTTTCTACATTGTTTTATGGGGAACTGCGTACAATTAAAATGACACTTGTTTCATTAGAGATCATACCCAAGGCTGTACTTATTATTTACAAATTGTGTAAGGTTCCATTAGCTCAGAAAGAAACTAGAGAAGGAAATTAATGAATTAGTTAAGAGAGGTATGTTAGAACCCACAGAAAAACCTGATTGGTCTACACCATTAGTAATTGTTACTAAACTTAATGGGCAATTCATTTGTGTGATGACTTATCAAGTATTGGTTAACAAAGCTATTAGTGAAAATGCATACCCTGTTCCCAATGCTAGAAAAATAATAGCATCTCTGCACAAATCTAATTTTTTCACAAAATTTAGATTTAAAATATTGTTTTCCATTAGGTACTAGTCACTGAGAAAGCTACTGAAATATTAACACTAACCATGCATGTAGGGTTATTTAAATGCAACAAGCTTCTGTTTGGGATAACTTTTGTCTCCAGCATATTTCAGTCAAAATTAAAATTATTCTTAATGGAGTTGAGGCTGTTATTCCATTTTTTGAGACATTCTTGTTACCACTACTACTGAAAATGACTTTAGAATTCATTTAATTAGTATATGCACAAACCTTGATGAAATGGAGGCCTAACTTAATGCCCACAAATCTATCTGGAAAGCTTGTGAAATTAAGTTTTTGGGCTATATCATTTCAAAAAATGGCACATCTCCTGCCCTAGAAAAGGCTAAAGCTGTAGCAGAAGCCCTGAGACCTGACAATGTTAGGTAATTTCAGGCTTTCTAGGACTGGTAAATTATTTTGAAAATTTTTTGGAAAGTAAAGCCTATGCAGTCAGGCTCTTATGTGATCTACTTAAAAGAACAATAAATGGAAATGGGAACCTGAGCAAAAGAAAGCATTTTTGTATGCAAAGTTACTGTGAACTTCAAATAAATTATCAATACATTATAATAGTGTTTGGAACTTACTCTTACCACTAATACATCTGAATTCGGAGTTGGTATAACATTATATCACTCTGCTCAATCAAGTGAATGATCCATTGGCTATGTTTTATGCATCTTGTCCAAAGCAGAGAAAAATTAATTAGCTGGACAAGGAAGTTCCTGTGATACTATTTGTTTCATCAATGTATGGATATAGATTTACTACAATAATTGATCATGAACTACCTACTGGGAATTTTAGGAAACAGACAGATTTCTAAACATCTTAGCTTTTACATGATAAGATGGCTGAACATTCTGACAGATTATGACTATCTACTGGAATATAGGAAGGGAAAGCAAATAGGCCATGCTAACACTCTATCACATATACCCTATCAAAAGGAAATGAAAATTTACTATATTGATGTGCTAAAGAATTAAATCCTTAATAGCAAAACAATAGCCACATGGACAAACAATGACTGCAGCTATCAATGAATTATAAACCAAATTTGTACTGGTTGACCAAATCATTTTCCAACTTTTTTACATAAAGTACTATGTAATGCTCATGAGAAATTATCTGTCTGCAAAGGTGGCATTTTAATGGATGATTACATGTTAATCCGGGAAAGGTGTAGATAATCAAATATTAAAGTTATTGCATAAAGGTCACCCCAACATTGTTAGAACAAAGACATTAGCCCATAGTTATGTCTGGTGTCTGAACACTAACAGCAATATTGAAAGTTATATTAAAAATGTGGTAAATGCCAATCATATATGAAAGCACCACCATCAAAGTTCAAAGCATAGTCAAAAGTGGAGAGCCATGGCAGTGCACCCACATCAATCACTGTGGCCCAATTGATGGACATTTATTCTGAGTAGTGGTTGATTCATATTTAGGGTGGGCCAAATATAAAATCATTAAAAATACTAGTTCTGATGAGACACTGGATAAATTATGCAAAATTTTTTTATACCATGGTCTTCCTGAAACTTTAATTTCAGATAACAGAACTGGCTTTGCATCAGAAAAGTTTAAAGAGACTGTGCAAGAATGGGGGATAAAACTTACTCATACCCCATTTCCACTCTCGATCTAATGAATTGCCCCAAAAAGTTATTCAAAACCTAAAGTTATCTATTAACAAAACTGGAAAAACAAAAATACAGGAATCAGTTTTTACCACATTGCTTTATCAGTATTTGATCCCTATGGCCAAATTAGGAAAATCACCTCCTGAATATTTAGGCCAAAACCTACTAAATTAACAGACATTCTATTTACAGAGGATCTTAATGAACAGACTGAGAGTGCTTATAAGTTTGCACCTGATGAAAAAGTGCATGTAAAAAATCTGAATAAATTCTTATCATAGGGTATAGTTATACAGCACCTATCAAAGCAGGTGGTGACCATGCATACTAGCGAGGCAAAAATATTACGCAAACACATCAATCAAATGCATAAAGATGAAAGTATTGATGAAATACCTGATTTATTCAAGAAAATGGATACCAACGATAAAATACAAAACAATGATATTAAAGCAGAAATAGAGTTTATCCACATTGACAAAGACTAACTAAGTGTAGCAGAGAAAAAAATAATTGAAGTTGAGATAAATCCATTTAAATGAGTTAAAGGAGAAAGAAAGATTTTGAAGTATCTTTGTGACTTCATATTAAGTCCAGAGAAAAGATAAATCTCTGAACTTGGGAGAAGTATGTGTTAAGTATGTATATATATAAAATAAATAAAATATCCGTTAATTAAAAACAATGTTGTAATTATAATTGAAATAATATTTTTTAACGGTTTACAAACAATTACAAACAATCTTAAAATCCGCAGAAGTACTTTCGGTTACTTTTTAACCTGCCTCAACTGCCATTAAATTCAAAAACCATAAGTGGAAGCAAACGTCATCAATTCAAATTCCACGAATCTCGTATTTTAATGTTAGAAGCTTGTCGATTTATTAAATACGTTTTATTTCTGTTTATAAAAATTGCCTCTTTAATTTTTCTTTTACTATGGTTTCTCTCTTCATGAAGAATTTTCAAAATTAAATTTAAATTTATATTTACATGTTTTTTCGTGATCAAAGAAAACTGAAGAAGATATTAAATCATCATTATTTTTTTAATTTTATATATATATATTCATTAAATTAAAATCTAATATTTCAAAGATTAGTAAAACTGAAAAAATAATAAATAGTCAAATGAGCTCAGAAAATATTAATTCTTAGAGTGAAATAGTATTTAGTTAAATCTTTAGAAATTAGTAATTAAATTCTTTCAATATATATATGTACTTAAAATAATTAAATGATTGCGAGGTCTGGATTCAGTCATTTGTAACGATTGAAGAATCTAAAAATAAGTTCAATAGAACTAATTAGAAGAAAGATTCTATGGTCATAGGCCTAAAATAATTAAATGATTGTGAGGTCTGGATCAGTCCTTAGTAACCATTGAAGAATCTAAAAATAAGTCAGTAGAACTAATTAGAAGTAAGATTCCATAGTCACAAATGTATCATGATTAAATTAATTAATTATCTTATCAGAGAGGGGGATCAGAAAAAGGAACGATCAGAAGAGAAATTGGACAATTAATCTATGCCATTCAAGTGCAAACTTCATGTGTGCAGATGGTGCTGGACATCACCATACTTACCTTGAGCTTCTACTGAGGAGAACTTAGGGGTTGCATAAGTCATAAATTTTTATCGCTTTTGTATGCCTTCAGGTTCATGTATATATTGTAAATTGTATATATTCTATTAATAGTGTAATCAATTGTCTAGAGATATTAAATACTAATGATTCAACTTAGTAGTTGTAGTTTTTATTAGAAGATAAATTTAGAACTCATACGGTCTGGAGAGCAAGACTTATGCTTCCAGACATAGCATTAAGCATATATAGAAATACTTTATATGAATTAACTTTTACATATTTTTAATTAAATATTCTTATTTTTGTTTTATGCTTTTTATTTTTCAAAATTTCAGAATTTTGAAAAGATAAATTTATGTATACTTAGTACTGTAGTAATTAGTGTTAAAAATAAAATAATCATGTAGTTAGCTGCTAGAGAAATCATGTGATGAGATGGATTTAGTAAAACAGTTTTCTTTCATTATCCAAATTAAATTTTTACATTATTAAACTATAAATCATGTTGGGAACTAAATGATTCCACTACTCTATCACTGTGTTTAATTCATATAAAATCAATGTCAGAACATCACTTATGATGGATTTTTTAATTATTATTTGATTATAATACCCAATCAACAAATTCATTTTTCTAGTGGAGCCATGAACTATGCTATATCTAATTACATGGCTTCAATTATATGCTATTAAAAAAAATGCAAATAAACACACAAAAAACCCCATTAAAATTCACAAATTTTACAATATTTGAGCAGCCTTTTTTCCTCTTACTACTATATGTTATTATGTTGTTATTTTTTAAATAAAATTGTAAATAAATTTTGATTGTGCCAGTAGCCTTTTTTTTTGACTCAGTTATATACTAATTAAAATGTCTTCAGCTTATATTTTGAAAGCACAATTTTATTCTTACTTTATTATCCTTTTTGCAATTTGATGTGCAGTATTTTGTGTAATAAATAATTTCAGAATATAATGCTCAAAGGTTTACAAAATCTTAGAACATACTAAAAGTTGTTATTGATTTCAAATCAAAGCAATTAGGAAGATCCTAATTTCTGATAACAAGATTACTAAAATATTTCTATAAGAGTAAAAAGTTATTAAAAAAAGATTATTGCCTAGAGCATATTAAATAGTTATGAAAGTCAGATTTTTTTGCTATTTGTTTTAAAAATAAAAATATGACAGGTTTTTTTCTTATTCTTATTGATTTAATGAATGCATGAGTGAACACACACTTATTGGAAAATCTCTACTCTAGTCTAATGAATGATTAATAAAAATTATTAAATACATGTCAATGTGTCACCTCAATTTCTTATTAACTATTATAATTTTTAAAATTTTGTTTATATTATAATATTAATTTATATATACATACTATACATGTAAAAATATTTGTTATATATATATATACTGATGAAAACACTGTATACTTGCATTTTTAATAAATAATCCATATTCTATTCTAATCAGTATTTATCAACAAAATGAGCTATTATGTGATACATATGTTTGTGCATGAGGAGAATTTGGAACAAAATATAGAATAGTTTGCAGCTTCACTGTACATATGTAAAACATTAATATATTCATATATAAAAATTATATATGTTGAGACATTTTAATATTATTATTGCTGTGAAATACAGATGCAAATTATTTTTTAAAAGGGTATATATATATGAAATATATTTGTTAAAGTTTTCTAGATTTTAATAGATTCATCTAATTTGATTTAAAAAAAATAAGCTTGAAATAATTTGGGAAAGAAATAATTGTTTTGGTGAGTAAGTATTTATTTTTAAAACTAATTAGTCTGTAGTCACACTGTGGAGTAAATAAATTGCTTGTCAAACATCACAAACAGAAGAACTATAATAATAAAACAAAATAACACCCTATTGTATTTTAAAAATTATGATTTTGACACACTATGCAGGTATATCTACAAATAAATTTTCTTTAATTTAATGAGATTTCAAGAGTAGTTGTGAGTTCTTACGTTTAAAGAAGTAACTAGAAATATTGACTAATATGTTTATAGAAATGTTGAATAAACAATATCTAGAGAGGTTATAAGTAATATTATGATTTTTCTATTTATTAAAAGTAGGAATGTAGTATTTTGTCAGTGTTTCATTCTGATGAGTGGCTAATTATATTACATAACTTTCAATTTTTTTGCAAACAACTGATATGCATCTAATATCCAGAGCAGCATTAAGAAATCTCACTGCCTATTTATGAGAAAATCTTCAGTAAAAAAGAAATGCTGCTATATAAATGTGGTGTATGTAAAATATGTACATTGAAATTCAATAATAAGTTTTTTTTGTATTCTAGAAAATGTAAGGAAAATATATCAGAGAAATATATTTTTTAGATTGCTAACTGATAAGGGTTTAATTAATGCTTAAACTTGCATAGAATGTAACAATGTAAAATATTTACATTTTGTGATAAGAAAATTGCATTTGATAAATACCAAAAAATATTTGCTAATTACAAATATTTCTGCATTCAATAGAAGTTGAACTTGCTAATTAAAAATGCAAAGATGAAAACAAGACCGATAACAATCAAGGATGAATCCTGGATTGCCGCAGGGCAAAACTGTGATGATAAATAGTGGGTCCAGCAAAGTGCATGGTTCTTATTCCAATAAATTTACTAAGTGAACTATTAGTAGGAGATTTTAATGAACAGTAGTAAAAGAAGCTTAAGAGACAGGGCAGCACTCTAGTGTGAAACGAAGGTGATTGTGAGCAGCAGCTTAATGAAGCCAACGAACTCAGTTAGTTTGAGATATAAAGCCAAAGTGTTTTGGAAACTGAGGCCAAAGGAAATTGTTCTGAAAGTAGCAAATTGTTACATGTGTCATGGAAATTGAATCATAAGTGAACTATGTATACTTTGTTAGAGTGTATCACTAACTTTTCACTATTAATAATATTTCATCATTATTCCAGTCCATGCATTTGAATACACAACAAGTTAGCACAATCACCATCTCAAATCTGTGAATAGCGAATAATTTTTAAAAAAGTTAACAAGCTTGTGGATAGTAAAAATATCACTAGGTCAGTCAGTAATAATGGAATTTGACATCAGTAATGCAAATCACTGGCCATGGTATGCCACACAGTTAGAAATTTTTTTTTATTAAATGGAATCAAAGATAATAAGAGAAAAATAGTTGCATTAATGTGTATGTCAGGACTAAAAATCATTGACATTTATAAATAAGTATTTTGACATATCTTTAGCAGAAGGAATAGGATATGAAGAAATAATTAACAAGCTGAGTAAACATTTTAATTCCAGACCATCAAGACACATTGCCAGATTAGCATTAAGAAACAGGAGGCAATGAAGGGTGAATCGATAAAACAGTATGGAATCACATTAAAAGAATTAGCTAAAGAGTGTGAATATGATGATTATGTAGATGAAATTCTGTTAGGCCAATTAATCTGGGGCATGTTGGAGGATAGACTCTGTCAAAATCTTGTCAGTGCAGAATTAAATTTCAAAAAAGCCATTAAAAGGGAATTGTCCAAGAACTCATTGTGGAACAGACAGCACTGTTTAGCAATGAAACTTACAGCAAAACAACAGTTTACAAGATGGTGTGTGAAACTGAAATTAACAATAGTTTCTTTGTGAACAAAGGTTTTAGAAAACAAATTAAGTATTTTTACTGTAAAAAACCAGGACACATCAAAAAAGATTGTACATTTAAAGATGAACAATGCCGTAACTATAAGTGGAAAGGCCATCTAGTATGAATGTGTAGAGAATCACCACTGAGGTATACGACCAATTCACAAGGGCAACACCCCAAATATGAGATGATAAAACAGAATAGTTTTAGATCACATTAAATACAGATGATTAATTTGCACACAGAAAATAAGGACTTAAAAAAACATTGAATTGTTTTCAAATCCAGTTACAATGCCAAAAACATCATTTAGATGAATAGATCATAACATGGAAGATAAAAATGAAATGAGTGCATCATTGCAGACCATATTGCAAGAGTCTGAATCAATTGTGAATGCACTAGAAAAGAAATCAGATGAGTTAGAATCCAGAAATTGGGAATTATGTAATGAGGTGGAGAAGAAATCACTCAAAAAATCAGTGTTTACTGAAGAGTAATAATAAGCTGCTTAAAGAAGCAAAAGATTGGAATGAAAAAGTAAAATAATTATCAGAACAAATGGCAGCAGTATGAAATGCAGCTATAACAAAAGATGGCCAATAGTGAAGCTGAAATGGACAATTTTAAAGACTTTTTAGAAGAAGGGCAAACTTTAGACAGTGAACTACCAGACACACAAACCGAAGAACAAGGAAAAAAACCAGAGTTTTTCCATATGGGAGAAAAAAGCACTCAAGCTGGTGAAGGAAAAGAAGTCTAAATAAATTTCACGGTTACATTTATTAATCGGAACAGGGTTTTTTTCTGCAGTGGAGGGAGGTGTCATGTTTGTAAAATGTGTACATCGAAATTCAATAAGTTTTTTTGTACTCCAGAAAAAATAAGGAAAATATATTAGAGAAATATATATATTTTTAGATCGTTAACTGATAAGGCTTGTGTAGAATGTAACAATGGAAAATATTTATGTTTTGTGATAAGAAAATTGCGTTCAATAAATATTTGTTAATTAGAAATATTTCTTGATTCAATAGAAGTTGAACTCACTAATTAAAAACGCAAAGAGAAAAACAGGATCAATAACAATCAAGGATGAACTCTTGATTGATGTAGGCAAAACTACGGTAATAAATAGTGTGTGCAGCAAAGTGCATGGTTCTCCTTCTAGTGGATTTACTAAATGAACAGTTAATGGGAGGTTTTAATGGACAGTAACTGAAAGAAGATTAAGTGATAGGACATTGCTCTAGTGTGAAGCCAATGTGATTGTGAGCAGCAGCTAAACGAAGCCAAAAAGCTCCATTAGTTTGAGGCATAGAGTCAAAATGTTTTGGAAACTGAGGTCAAAGGAAAGCGTCTATCTAAAAAGCAGCAAACTGTTATATGTGTTGGGGGAATTGAACCATAAGTGAACTATATATACCGTGTTGGAGTATATCAATAACTTTTCACTATTAATAATATTTCATCATTATTCCAGTCTGTATCTAAATTTCATTTATTTATTTGTTGGTATTCTGAGTGCCTTATTCGAATACACAACAATAAATAAATAGTTTATTTGTAACATTATTAATTTTTTCTTTATAGCAAACTACTTCTATTTGTTGAATTACAAAACAATAAGGAAAGAAGTAAATTTATTGAGTTAACAAAATGTTATTTACATGGAAGGTTAATCATTCTGAAAATAATATACTATGAAAGAACTACAAGAAATAAAGTTAATGGATTCTGAAGTAAGAAACCAGAGAAATTATTAATTTGGAATATTGCAAGATTGAAAATAAACAGATCTTAAAAATCCTTTGACTACAAGCAAACAATTTAAGGAAAAATATATCATCATATTCAACCATTATCAATCCACTGTTGGAGGTCTCTTCAAGTTCAATGCATCTTTTCTGATCTCTAGATTCTCTTCTCCACATCACACCAGCACTTCCTTATTTCATCTATCCATCTCACATGTGATCTCTTTATAGATCTTTTACAAAATCTTGGAATCCAGTTTATGATTTGAACTGACCATGTATAATATGTCTAGCCCAACTTCACTTCAGTCTCTTAATTCTTTCAACGATGTCAGTAACACCAGTTTCTTCTCCCATCCATATATTTTGTTTTCAATATCTTCTTGTTACTCCTAACAGACATCTCTCTATACTTTTTTAAGTGATCTAAAGTATGTGTCCAAGTCTAAGACCCATAAGTAAGAACTGGTAAAACACTTTTATTAAAAATTTTCCTTTTATTTTCTTAATGTTATTTCTACCAAAAGCACTCCAACTAAGTTTAATTCTATGATTAATTCCATCTGTTATGCTTTCATCTGTAGTAATAACCTGACAAATGTATTTGTAGTTGTTACTTCTTCTAATTCATCATTACCAATCTTTATTTTATTTTTTTTTTGAAAAAATCAAACGAACATTACTTCATTTGATAACTCTTGAAACATTTCTTGAAGCCCTAAAGCATTATTTGCAAAAACAATTACATCATCTGCAGTATTTAGATGACTTAAATAATCTCATTTATTTTTACTCTTATAACTTCCCATTTTAATCCACAAAATATTTTTGCAAAACTGCTGTAAAAAGTTTTGAAGATATAGAGTCATCCTATTGTATACCCTTCTCAATGTTAATCTTTTTAGTATCATTATATAATCTTTTTATTCCTGTTACATTTTAATAAATATTTTTCAGAATATGACAATATCCTGGATGTATATCTTGATGATACAATATTTTAATCACTGAAATCCAAAGAATAATGGGAATTCATATTTATTGGTCCTTTCTATAACTTCTCTCAATACTTGGATATGATCCATTATACTAAAACCACTTTTAAATCCAGTTTGTTATTTTGGTTGGTTAAAATCCTAAGTTTGCTGTAGATGAGTTGTAATTGTCTTGACAAAAAATTTTGCATTGAAATTTCTTATATTTTCTTATCACTTTTTTAAAATATTAATATTAATAATGCATTCTTTTATAATACATCTTTATCATTTAGCCATTTGGTATATAACTTTGCCAAAAAAAATTCTACTTCTTTATCTGCTTGTTTTAAGATATTGATTATAATTCCATTATTATCTGCAGGTTTTCTCTTCATAGATTTAATTGCATTTTTCATTTCTTCATTTAAAATCCTGGGCAATTCAGAAGATATAGTAGTTGTATGATATATTTTCTCTTGTTTTTTATTGCTATACCATTCTTGATAGAACTCTTCTACAAATATGATGTCATCTCTCAAAAGAGTAATACTTCCATTTTTCTTTC
This sequence comes from Epiperipatus broadwayi, assembly GCA_028023455.1. NCBI lineage: Eukaryota > Metazoa > Onychophora > Udeonychophora > Euonychophora > Peripatidae > Epiperipatus > Epiperipatus broadwayi. The sequence continues at coordinate 9,040,196 of JAQFVV010012411.1, forward strand.
TTATTGCAGAAATAAGTTTCCTACCAATATTAAGATGGTATTCTCTCAAAACTTTTATTCTCTTCTATAGCTTTTTGTATGATATATTTTCTCTTGTTTTTTATTGCTATACCATTCTTGATAGAACTCTTCTACAAATATGATGTCATCTCTCAAAAGAGTAATACTTCCATTTTTCTTTCTTATTGCAGAAATAAGTTTCCTACCAATATTAAGATGGTATTCTCTCAAAACTTTTATTCTCTTCTATAGCTTTTCCTAATAATTCATAGTTAATTTTTTTATATCATTATCAACTCTTTTTCACATCATTTTAATAAAATTCTAGATATTCAGTTCTTTTTAATGCATCATTTTTATATATTTTCATATTCCTTCTTCATAAATTGTCTTGTATCAATAGAAATTTTACTGGTCAATTGCTGCTTTTTGTATCAACTATCTTTGCTGCAGTTTTTAAAGATTTATCAGTTTTCTTTCTATTAATTTTATTCAAATCTGAATCATGTTCAAAATCTGTTAACTTTAAAAAATGATATGCAAATTCTAATTAAAAATTGTTGGAATATCTCTGAAGATTAGGAATATCAGTTGTGAATATTACTTTTCTTAATAAGTTTGTCTCTAGTTTTGCATTAACATGTATTTTATATCTCACTAATCAATGATCACTTCCTGGTATTGAATTTATTGAGAAAATTAGTCTTGAAATATATATTTTAAATTAATCAAAAGATAATCCAATTCTTTGCTATATTTTTATTTGAATGGATTCCATGCCCATTTCCATTTAATATTTTTCTTAAAAAAAGAATTCATATTATAAAGTTTTTCTTTTTTTGAAAATTTTACAAGTCTATGTTCTCTCTCATTTCTATCATCATAACCCAATTTATCTTCAGAACTTTTATCTTTCAATTGTTTATCTATTGTAGCAATAAAGTCTTCCATGATTATTTTAAAATGTCATTTGGTCTGATCAAAAGCTTGAATCATAAACCTGAATTATTTACATTTAGTATCTACCATTAAATTGAATAATGAATCTTATCACTCTATATGATTCACCATCAATTTCCACAATGTTTTTCTTACACTTTTTTATTTATAATGAATTCTATTGTACTTGTACTTCCAATGTTTGTGCCTTTGTAGTACAATACATGCTGATTTTTTAAATCAATCACCTCTTCATATTTTCTTCTAATTTCCCAGAGTTCAATAATATCCCAATTAGTATTATACATTTTTCCAAGTTTTCCATTCTTTCTTCACTTGAAAGTGATCTGCAGTTGCAATTACCTAAATTAAATCTCATCAAATGAGCTTTGGTCCACAATTAGGATATTCTTAGCACTCTTCATCTTCCACTGCTAATCACTGCCTTGGCTGATGACTTTACAGCCTCCTGGCAAGGACTATGTCTGTCATGATTGTAGATATCTATTAAGAAAAAAAAGTTATTCACCTATACATTTATTCTGCTTTCAAAAAAACTCAACTCATATATCAGTTAAGATCTTAATTTTAAACTCAGATATAAAAAGCCAATAAACTCACCCTGCAGGCAATTGTGGGTTCCTGAGCAGCCTATCTATGTTTGTATACTAATCACATAATAACAGTTGCAATAGTATGAATGTATAGAGTAGACATTAGGAATTTACTCTGCTCAGTTCATTTAAGGTCACAAAGAAGAAATACATACATTTAAAATAAAATATCTTCTAAAAGAAACTTTATTAAGTTTATTTGATAATTACTAAAGAAAAGATGAATGGTTAACTCAATAGGAGGAGGGATCAATTGGATATAAAAATGAAAGAATTATTTATAAAAATAACATGTTATTATTTGATGAACTTCTGAATATATATTTATAGAAAAACGTTTGTTGTTATAATACTTGCAGAAAACTTCTTGTAAAACTATTTAAAGTGTATCTTAGAAAAATTGATTTACATATAGTTGCAGAATTGAATAATAGAAATAGAGTGCAGAAATACTGTTACTAGATGTTTTAACAATTTAATTAAAACATAACAATATTATTGAGAAATAAAAAATCAAATTAGAAATATATAAAAAATAAAGAAAAAGATTATTTAATGTCTATTGATAATGTGTATAGGTATAATTTGTTCTAATAACTATTTATCTTATGTGTAATTAATGCATTATAGTAATATAATTGTTTTTTAAATTATCATTAGCTTATTTTACATTATATTTGAAGTTTAAAGAGTTGTAATTATTTAAATTGCTTTTGACAAGATTTCCTATATAAAACTGCAACTAGGGCTTAATAGGATAAAAATTAAAGTTTTTATAAATATATTTTACTTGTACAAGTAAACTTTGCAATCTAAAAAAAAGAGAAAACTTAATTTGAATAATTTATGGCCAAAAGATATAATTTTGTCTTTATAAATTTCTAATAATTAACAATTATCTATTTTATTTTTGTATGATTAACCTCTGTAGATAGAAGTTTATTACTGTAACTCATTGACGAAAGTAAATAAATTGATAATAAACATTGTTTAAAGAAAAGTGAGACAATTTACTTGAAACTTAGATTGTCTAGATTTTTCTTAATCATATACACTTGTAACATTGTTTCTATATTTATTATATTTATTCATTTTAATTATTGAAAAATATTATCATTAAAACTAATTTCATACCTACCAAATTCATATTCTTTATCATATATTTGTGTTAAACACATGTATGAATGTGTGGTCAATCTTGCATTTATAATCCATGATCACAAATTCATATTAGTATCTTGGAGAAAAATGTATAAAGGAAAAGTAGGTCTAGTTTTTTTTTTATCAAATTAAAATTATTTTCAATCTAAAAATTAATTTTATTCATTATTTTTAGTAGAATATTTCAAACATTTTGATTATAGGTGTCATATTTAGAATCCTTGATATTAATTTATAATTAAGCAATTTTTTTGATTTCACTTTCCAAACCTCCCTCATTTTGTTATAGAGAAAATTTAATTTATATTTGAGGCCTTTTTATTATTAGAAAAACTATCATTCCAATTTCTTTATTCTAGCATTATAAGCTATTATATCAATTTGACTCCCAAAGAGAAGATTGTTTGATGATTAACTCAGGTATGTATTTAGATTATGAAAATATTTGAACTCATTTTATTTAATCAGTCAAAACCATCATGTAATCTAATAAATCACTTAAGGTGATTTACCATATTTGATTTATGTAATTTATCTCTTCTCATTCCATTATCTAAATTTTGGGCCATATTGTGGCTATTTATTAATTATTCTATTACAATATATAAAACTGCATACAAGTTTAAATAGATTTAGTTATTGTATTCACTGTTAATCAGCTTAATTTATTATTACTATAAAATGATATAGTAACATAATGTCCAATAATCATTATCTGATGTAATTATAACTGATAGCTGATTTGATAAATAAAAATGCTGGACAACATGGTTTCCAGTATAAGTTTCAAAGTTCTTATTTATATTCCTAAATAACCATTGCTTTAACAATGATTTCTATACTATAGTTTGCTACAGTACATGGAAATATTTATAATAAATTAATTTGCAGGTATTTTTAGAATAAAATTAAAAAATACAGTAAGAGTTGATTGTCTTATTGTTCTGATAATTTATGATATGTATATATATTTCATAATGATAAACAAAAAGCAAAAAAAAAAAAATCTTTTGTGGATAGATAAGGAATAATCTCTAAAGTAATTACTTATTAATACTTTTTTAAAATTGAAATATGCAAAGTTTTCATTACTTTTATAGAGAAAAGCTTTATTTACCTAATATCATTTCTGATCAATATAATTTTTGAATTACTACAATTATAAATCATAATAAATTTTTTATTCCACATAATATTTTCTAATTATTTTTTTTAATTATAAAAAAATTATTTAGATGACATCTAGAACAAATACTTTCAATGCATTATTTTGTTTTTTTAATGGAATGATAAAAAAATATTTCTCTTTTAAAAGTATATATTTAGAGTGTAAAATTTTTGAATACCTTATTAAATATTTTTAATTTATCACTGTGGCCATAAATAAATGATATAAGTATTTAACTAATTAAAATATTTTACCTACATTTTGTTTTGTTAATTTATATTAATATGAATAAAAAAAAAAAGAAAAACAAAGGAAAAAACTTCACTTGTTAAAAAGTTTCCAAAAAAAAAGTTTATTATTTTTCAATTTTAAATGAAAAATTTTAAAACTCATTGGTCTATTGAATGGATAACATTAGTTTTTTTCTAATGATATTTTTCTTTTTTTCTTTCTTCTTAATCTCTGTAATACAGTTTTGGAGATAATTTTAACCATTGATTAATTTACTTTGAGATGGTGAATTTAAAAAAGTTGAGTGGACTTTTAAATTTTAATATCATTTTTTTGTACCAAAAATAATTATATAGATAATTTCCATTGGTTTTTATACCACCAAAAGAAAAACTATTTCTAATGTAATAATTTCAATTTTATTTTAAATACAATTGTTTATTCTCTAGTATAGTTATTTTAGTAGGAAAATAATATCAATTATAACATGCTATTTTCATGAAATTTATTATGCATTATTAAATTTTAAAAATTGGCATTTTTTAATTATTATATATACTATAATTTTTTTTGCATTTTATCTTGTATTTTTAATTATAAAAAGTTTTTGTTTTTAATTATTTTCTAATATTTATTTATTTATTCGATGTGTTTCACTAATAAGATGCCTTAAAATCGAATGTGAGATTCTATGACTGATTTCTATGTTGGTACTTGGTGTTAGAATGTGGGGTCCTATGATTGATTCCACTGTTGGGTCTTCCACTGCTTCAACTTTAGAACAATCAAATCATTCAAATATTTTTTTACTAATAAGATATATAATTTCAACTTTCACTTTGTAATATATGATATTTTTGCATACTATGTGTGTATGCTTGACAAAGTGGGATTTTTTTCTATGTTTCTGCTTTATTATCTGGCTTTAATTATTTCGCTATGATTATGGTGCAGCATGGAAAATGCAGTCAGCCAAATAATCAGTCAGATAATAAAGCAGAAAGAAGAGGGGGAAAATATCTCATTCCATCAAGCATATGCACATAATTCACAAAACTATTTATATGATATATATAATAATTGTATAGTTAATTGTTTTAGGAGATTATGGGATGTTCATATACTTCAATGGCAGATTGAGTATTTAATGTTTTTATTATGTTAATATAAACAGTTTTTATTTACTTTACTCAGCTGAGATTTGATTTTGGAACCCTTTAGCTCTATGCATTAAACTTATATATATATTGTAATGATAATTTTAAGCTTTTCCAATCTACACAAATATTTAATGATAAATTTTGACTTAAATTGAGCAAAGATAATATTTAGATTAAAAATGGTTAACATACTTCAAATAAAAATAATTAAATTTAAATATGTATTAGAATATTAACCAAAACTCAGTAATAATGATGATGATTTATAACCTAGCACTGAAGATTAAACTAAGTATAAATCCTCCCAAAAGTATTTTTAATTGTTTTTTTTTAGACTCAATAAGTAAATAAAAAAAAACCCCAATAACTTTAAGGTGCCAAATCTTCTAAACAGAAAGTTTACTTCTGATCTCATTATTTATAAATTATTATTACCATTGAAAATGGTAATAGCATAATGTTTGGACTGAGTTCAGTAAACAAAAACAAACTAAATGGATTAATAAAAAACAATTTCTTAACAATAAATATGTAAAATTGTTGTTTATATAGTTGTAACTGTTACTAGGGATACAAAATATTAAACATAATATTAGATATTTTAAATTTAAGCTTTAGAATAATTATACTGTTAAGATCTTGTCAAGTGAAAAGTTGAAAAAAAAAAACCCCTTAAAAACATAGTTTTCTGCAGATATTATTCCCCCCCCCCCCCTAAATTTATGAATGAGTTCTCATTAGTTCTTCCAAAGATGGTAGTTATCCACCTGATATACTGGTAATTTTAGATGGGAGTGGGGTGTTTGGTGGTATTGGTGATGTTAGTAATTAGTTCTGGTAGATTTTATGGCACAGTCCACTTCTTTTCTCACAGTATAATTAAAGCAGGCAATGGATGATTTTGGAAGACTTCAGCATTAGTCTCTGGATCTGATTTGCAACACCATATGTTTTGATTGGTGTGATTGTTTGTTTCTAACCACATATACTAGATCATCTTCTGTTGGCAAATTTTATGGTTGCTTTGTTGAATTTTAGTACTGAAAAATACTTTTAATGTCAGCAAGCTATGATGGAAAACTGTTTAACTAGTGGTTTGTCTTTTCTGTTTGGGTTCACTGCAACACTACTTCTTGAGTTAAGACTTGGAATAAACTAGAATAGACTGCCTGCGTTATTTGTTTCTGACTTATTTATATCCCACTTGCTGTTGTTCACACTTATTTCTGGACTTAACAATGTTTTTCAAACAAGTTTATCAAAAGCCAGTTACAAGTTTGACATCTGTTTCTTTATAACAAAATGTTTTTTCTTAAACATTTTCATTTTTTTCACATATTGGACAAACATAATTTTACAGATATTTTAAAATTATATTATTTTATAACTAAATGAAGAAATGAAAAAAAGAGGTTATTTCTCTCTTTATTTACATTATAATAGGAAGAAAGAAAAAACTCATTATTGATTTTTAAAAATTGCTCAATAACTTTCTTAATTTTATTAACCCATAATTTTAAATAATATATTTAGATTTGCCGTCAAATTTCATTTAAGAATTGGCAAGCTGTTGATTTAAAATTCCATTTAGAATACAAACAAAGAGTACATAATATTTTACATTTTTGTAAATTATGCAATTCAAAATCTTCTGCACATCAAAATCATTTACCCCTCCCATACAGCACAACTTATCATTTTATTGTTTCTCACTTATTACAAAGTAGCTTTCCATTATAAAGTAGTTAATATGATTAAATGTATAAACTACTTTTCTCTTAATTTTTCTAAATCATTGTACTAAAATGATGCATATGTTATATCCAATATATGTACACATATGACAATCTATACTTAATTACTTGAATTGAGTTTTTTATTAAACAATTTTTTGTTGATGCAGCTTTGTAATGTAACTAATCCCAACTGTTATTGGTTTTGTTTTAGTTTCTCATTTGTAAGCTTACTGAAAAAATTTTAATTTTTAATTTATTTATGTAATTATTTTTGTATTTCAGTCATTTTCATTATGACAAACAGAATACATATTTCCATGATTTCACTATTCAAAGATTTGCTTGATATTGAACTGTAAAAAGAATGATTTTACTCTAGGACATTAAGTTGTACAGTGAAGCGTGAATACTAGAAGGTTATTTCAGTTGAATTCTATTAAGCTATGCACAACATATCAGTAATCCAATGTTATACCAATATATAAAATATTGCCTTTTTTTTGAGTCTCAGAAGCTGATAAATTCAAAAAACATTCAAATTGCACCTTACTTCCTCGGTTTTATAGGTCAGTGAGTAAATTACCTGAAAAAAATGTATTGTGGCAACATCTGTGATAATATATCTCAATTGTAACATGGCAACATAGTGTCTAATGCACATGATCAAATTCTCATACATCACTTGAAGTAGAATATATCTAAACAGACAAAGTCCTATTTTTTCCCATTCTCTGCAGAAATCAGTCTAACTTTTCTAGTCATATGTTTTATAGCTATTGCCACAAATTATTACTATTTTTTTTTTAATGTTATCAATAAAGATTACTTTTGCTTTTGAGCAACCTGGTAATTTCTCCTTTTGGTAATTTTAATTATAGTTTCTGGTTTGTCATATATTTTACTTTTTTAAAATAGCACAAATAATTTTCTTCTTAAATCATTTATTCTTTTATACAGATCCAGGGTTGACTGAGAATAAGCCAGATTTTATTCTTCTATAATCAAGTTTTACATATATCCAGATAATTTTGCAGTGGTGATACAGTCTTCATCAAAATGGATTTGAGAGGTTTGCTCATCTGCTGAGTTATGGCTGAGTTCTTCGTGCTGGTTTGAATAACATTCTCTTTATTTTTTGAGTTTACTCCTATCTTTTTCTATTCCTGTACTAGTTTTTGGGCAAGATGAATTATCAGACAATTTTTCTGGACTGCCTAAGTATTTTTGTGCTTGGAAAACTTCTACAATGATATATTATGCATGTTTTATCTTTGATAATGGTGCTTTTTGACCACTTTCTATAGGGTCAGAATCTTCATTCATCTTTCACTCTAATACAACCAATAAAGATCTCATTTCTTTTGTTTGATTGCCTGTTTGGTGTGGTGAACTTGCCTTTTTCATTAGTTATACCTTCCTGATTCTGGAGGCTCATGTTAATGTCATTTAAAAACTCAACCACTTGCTTCTATTGATTTTCAGTCAGTGCTGACAATCATCTGTTTGACATAAAAGGGGTAATTATGTTGAATAATCCTGATGATTTGGCTTTCTGTCATGCCACATGCAGAAAATTTCCTTGATTTTGACATTTTGTTTTAATATTTTTTATTTATATACTGCCATTTATAAAATATTTCCCTACCTAAGTAGATTCAAACTATTGTTTTCATAAAATGTTAATACATTTACTTTTTATAAACTTGCTTATTATTCTCAATATTTTTTGCATGTTACTTATTATACATACAGTATGCTCAATTTATTATGTTCTCATATTTAATACATTATATGACTGTACAAAAATGAAGCTAAGCAGGTCACACATTGATTCTGCCAAATATGTAATGGAAATTTTTTACTTTTTTCAATCTACACAATTGTGTATTGGTAAATATTGACTCAAGTTCAGGAAAGATAATATTTAGATTTAAAATGTTTAATATAAAAAAATGATTCAATTTAAATATATATAAATATTAACCAAATCTTAATAGTGATGATGATCATTTACAACCTAGCACTGAGAGTTAAACTAAGTACAAATCCATTTGTTTTTCTAGTTTCACAGTAAATAAAAAAATGAAACTTTAAGATGCAAACCTTCTAAATAGAACATTTACTTTAATATTTGATTATCATTATTAATAAACGATTACATAATCCCTACATATCCCCCAGGGTATTGCATGATTTCTCAGAGTTATGAATATTAGTAACATAAGGGATGTTAATAGCATGTTTAGATTGTGTTTGATAAGCAAATACAAACAAAATGGGTTAAATTAAAAAAACAATTTATTAACAATAAATGTAGACAATTGTTGCTTATATATTTGCAACTATTACTACATATAATGAATATTAAAGATAATAATAATAGATATTTTAAATTTAAGAATTTACAGTAATTATACTGATAAGATCTTAACTGAATAAAAAGTTGAAAAAAGTTAAAACCATGATTTTTTGCTTATGTTACTTTCCCCCTATATTTATGAATGAGTCATTAGTTTCTCTAAAGATGGTAGTTATTTTCCTGGTGAAATAGTGATGTTAGAGATGGGGTATTCAATGGTATTTGTGATGTTAGTCATTAGGTCTGGTAGTTTTATGGCAGAGGACACTTTTTCTCACAGCATGATTAAATTTAAGTGTTCATCTTTTCTTTGTTTACACTTGCAACATTAAACATAATATAAAATCATTATTACTTATCAGAAAATAATAAATTTGATAGTTATTTTTGTTTACAAACAAAATAAATTCTAAACATTCACATTTTATTTCTAAAAATATTTAAAAAATGATATTGAAAGACTCGTATATCATCATTGCTGGAAAGAATAAAGTCATTCTAAAAAATCAATGAAATTTTGCTTATATGACATTTGTTTTTAAAATGTGAATGAGTAAATATTTGTTTTTTTTTAAATCCATGGAATTATGCTTTAAAAATTTAAATTTTTTAAATATTTTGTTTCAATTTTACAATATTTTCATAATTGCCTGATAGTAATTGCACTAATTATATATCTAGCTAATCTTGTAAATAGCTTCAGAGTAAAATTGCATTGTCTGAAAATACAATGTTCCATTTTTAAAAATAAAATAGTTTCATTCAAAATAAATTATTAATAATTTATATTGTTGATTTGTAATGATTATTGTATAGTTATTGTACAAAAATAATATCCAATTGCAATAAATTTGCAAATAATCATGTTTTTGATTATTCAAACTATTTTCTCCAAATAATGTTTTAAAAATTGGTGATATCAGAAAGTGTATTAAATACAAAAGGGACATTCATCAAGGCAGCCCTAAAGCTCTTTTATCTTGCTAAATTTTTATGGATTTTTTTCTGAACTAAAATTTTACATTGAAAAATGCACATATTAAAAATAAAGCTTAAAATTTTTAATAGGTGGTGAACACTTTTAAAATCACAAATATTCAGGTGAAGCTTGGCAATGGCTGGTTTTAGCAAACTTCAGCATTAGTCTCTGGATCTGATTGCATTTCTGAGTGTTTTGACTGGTGTGGTTGTTGGTTTCTAGACACACATGCTTGCTGTTATTCATACTTATTGCTGGGCTCAGAATGTTTGCCATTGACATGTTTATCAAAAGTTATTTATAAGATTTAACATAGTTTTTTTTACAGTAATATGTTTTTTGATAAACATTTTCTTCACGTCTTTCACAACAGGATATGCTAACAAATAATTGCACAGATATTTTAAAATTACATCTTTATTTTATATGTAACTGTAGAGAAAATTAATATGGGGAAGGTGGAAAAACATCATCATCACTTTAAAATAACTGGTCATATTAAATATAAAAGAAATATAATGAATATAGAATATAGTGAATATAAGCAGCAACATGAACAAAACCCTAAGGGTGCATCTCCAGCATTACAAAAGAATAATTAAATCAAAACTAATCAGCAATCATTAATGACAATCAGCAATAAGCATTGGGACTGGATTATAAAACAGGCTATTTATTTAGCCACTGCCAAATTCAGGGTAGAATATAACACAATTACTTGAACACACATACCTAAGTGCTAATTCATCACTCATAATAATAAAACAATAATATTGGAATGCTGATATATGGTAATCATCATCAGTGCTCTGGCTATAGTTAAATTTCTAATAAGAAAAAATGCAGTGAATTGATTTTAAATGATACCTTTGCCCATCCAGAGTTATCATCTGAATGTCCAAACAACAACATAAGCCCCACCATATAATTAACCATTATGCTCTGAACCAGCTCAGGAAGCAAGAACTTTATGAACAGTTATTCAGAACAAGAGATAAATAAAGACAACAACTTATTATAATTTATTTTAAAATAACTTTACAGGGATAATTAGAAAACAATCCCTCAAACTCTCAGCCATATTGAAATCAAGTCACATGCACTGTGAATTCATGTAACAGCTCAAGGAATAAAGTCATTAACACTAGAATATTTTTATAAACAATTATTTAAAAAACTAACTGATTAATAATTTAAGAATAAAAAAATGATATGATTATTGCTGTGTCTAGCTGTCAATTGAACTGACTGCCTCTGCAGACAGATGAATCTAAGAGGGCACCCCAAAAGTACAAACCATCACTAAACAGTTAATATTTAGAGTTTAATGAACTATAATTACTAGTATGTTAACTATTTACATATATACAATTATTTTTTATAATAAGGCCCAAAGGCATATATAAATAATAATATAAATCAATACAACCTGTAAGAATCTTAGCTGGCTGTTCACACATTTGGAGCTCAGCTCTCCACACTTGAAGTCCCTGTGCATTGTGAGTGATGTTCTGCACCCACTTACAAATCCATGTGCACAGGTGAAGCTCCAAGAATCAAGTGAAGTCTTTTTGATCCAATTCATTCTGAGGCATTCATTGTTTCAATCCCTGAAGTTGATTGGATTGTTCTCCCATCCATCTGCTCAGGTGAATATTCATTTCAATGCTTCATACAAGAATTTACATTGTTATCTCTCTGACTTTAATTAATGAGTTATTTTTTAGTTTATCTTTCATATTATGAAGGAAATCTAAACTTGAATTTTTTTAATTGTTTTATTTTATTAAAGGTGTATTCTACTCACATTAATTAGATTTATTAATTTTAAAAAGTAATCTTTTTCTAATCTTAAAAGTTACAAATCTTTTACTTACTATTTAAACACAATGTCTTTTGATATTTTTAAATTTATTTATACTTAATTTCATTAGTAATTTATATCTATATATATGTATGTGCATTTAAGCATACATATACATATCAATAATATGAGAATTCAAATTTGTACATTATCAAAAAGTATAGTTTCATAAAATATAATTAACTAGTTAATTTTTATTTCTTAAATTAATTAACTTTTGCTTTCATTAAGATAGTTTTTTAAATAACAAAAATTGGAAAACAGCTTTTTAATCAGAAGTAAGAGCATTTAAATTAATTTATCTCTTTTATATATAATTTGTCTGGGAGGTAATATAATACAAAGGAAAGAATCATGTCAAATTTTATAAAAATTAAGTTTCTTAAAAGCAATTATAATTTTGAAAGGAAAAAAAATCACATGAATTAAAAAAACATGTTCAATTTAAAAAAACTAATAAAATTATTAATTAATATCAATTGCAATTTAATTTTACAATCTCCTTTATAAATTTATATTTAATGTGCATCTTAATCTTATACTATAATTTAAATTTTCTTTAAAGCCCTTTGCATTTCTAATTTAATTTTTCTAGGTAGATGTTCTTCTTAAATGCTATTTAATTCCATGTTAATGTACACAGTTATTTTCTTTTTTTAATTTTGCAATAGGATATTTCAGGTTTTACACACACAGCAAGAATTTATCCATTTTTCCTACCAATAATTTTTTTCAGTTTAGGCTAACACATAGAGACACTCACGAACCCGGTTGGGGACAAGATTTTGTTGCAGATTGCTTCATGAGCATTTTACTTTTTCTTTACACTTTTTTAGTGAGCCAAGTTATATGGAAGTAGATGATGTTTAGCTTTTAGCTAAACTTAGTGCATGGTTTTCATTGTAGGAAATATTTTTAAATACTTAGTTTCTTTTTTAGCAGCTGAGTCAGGGATGACTGCTCTCATCAAAACCTTGGTTAGAACTTCTACTATAGCCTTCTTCAGCAGCAATCATAGAACTGCCTGTTCTTTTCATCAGCTGGGTCATGAACCAGCTGTCCTCTTCAATAGCTGGCTAGGATTACTTGCTTCTTACAAGGTCAACTGATTGACCCACATCTCTATTTTTGAACAAACCTCATTCAACTAATCCCAATTCTATCTCAGACATGACAACATTTAATAATAACCAATTAGATCAGTTTTGACAAAAATAATTTTACAGCTAAATTAGAATCATAGTTTTTGTCATTCCTTTTTAATTAAACTTTTTTTTGCCATAAAGAAAAAAGAAAAACAACTCTGATTAATTAAAGTAAAATTTTAACAAAATGTTAAAATCTTAGTTTCTTTCTTTTCTTTTAAACATATTATTAAACAAAAAAAAGATCTGCTTTATCTCTCTTAAATGTTAAAATTAAATAATCTACTGAAGAGAAAAAAATTATTTTTCTTTTAGTGATTTTCAAAAAACCAAAATTAACTGAGAATTAGATAAAATTATTAAACAGAAAAAAAACTAAAGAAACTTTATCTGATTTTATAATTTTCTCTTTTTTACAAACATTTATAAATTATACATTTCAAATATTAAAATTATTTTTAAAATATATGAGCATTTTCATATTATCGTGCGATGAAGATATTATTTCCCATTAATTAAATTATTCTTAGTCTAGGGAGCACACTGCCAAATATTATTTTCAATACATCAATGTAGCTATATGGCTACAATAAATAAATTAACAAAAAAGTTTTTTTCTCTATAGAAAGAAAGAAAAAATCATTACAGACTTTTAAAAATTGATCAGCAATTTTCTTAATTTTATTAACCTATAATTTTAAATAACATATTTAGATTTGCCATCAAATTTATTTTAAGAATTGGCATGTTATTGTTTTAAAATTTCAATTAGAATGCAAATCAGAAAGGTGCACAAAATATTTTATATTTTTGTAAACTATGTAATTTAAATCCTTGTGCACATTAAAATCCCCCCCCCATTGCACAATTAATTATTTTATTGTTTTTTACTTATTATAAAATAACTTTCCATTATAAAAAATTAATAATGTGTTTAAATGTACAAACTACTTTTTCTTTTAATTTTTTGAAACTAATGTACCAAAGTGATAAACACATAAACATATGACAATCTATACATTTGTACTCAATTTATGAGTTTTTTTATTTCAACTATTTTTTTTGATGCAGCTTTGTAATGTAACTAATCTGAGCTGCTATCAGATTTGTTTTAGTTACAATATATATATATATATATTGTAACGTTTCCCCCATCTTGATAGATCTGATAGGTCTTCTTTTTACACACTATAATGTGAAAGTTAATCAAACTATGGATAAGAAAATATCTTGTTCGTATTTCTAAAAATATAGCTATATTTCCTGATTAACTGGTCTACCGATTATTTTGACTTACGCTAATGGCGGAATTAGTTTTTTATTTATTTTAATAAAGGCACCAGGATTCATACAAGAACCCGTTGAAATCCGTTGCATTGCTCATCATAAATAAAAAAGAAAATGATTTTAAAAGAAAACTGGGTCATAGTTTACCGTAACTAAGCTTATTTTTTAGATATTATTCCTGGGGAATAATTAATAAATATTGGCAAAGGTAAATTATACTTTCAAATCTTAATAAACTAATATTAATAAATTTAATAATAATTATTAATAATGCACAATGAAAGGTTGCTATTAGAAATAAATATTTTATTCCAACAAATTAAAATGTTTGAAGATAAATTACTAATTAATTGGAAAGCATGCATACTAATTCAGACATGATTCAATTAATTAAAATGGTTTCTAATACAGTTAGATTTCTTAGTTAAACAAAAGTCTCTTGAATAATAAAATTTTAATGTCTCTATATGGATTATATTATAAGCTTATTGGAGAATGGTTTTCAAACGTTTCATTTAGTCACAATCGGGAATAGTTAATCTTAACTTACCGGTAAGTTTAGCAAGTTCATGAAGATTGTAGATTACTATGCATAGTTTTTTCTGTGGGATAATGAGCTCGGCCATCGGTTATAAGTTGATCTTTGTCTATCCTAATGGTTAGTCACAAAAGCTTTTCTGGTGTCTGTCTTCAGGAATGGTGTCAGCAAAAGCCTCAGTCCATTCCATCATGCAGAATTATTTCAGCGTAGTTATCCATGACCAATCAAAGGGAAAACAGATTAGACAAGACACTGATCAAACTGGTCTCCCCCTTTTTAAACTCGAGGTCCAGTTTTTAGACTTCTGCGCATGTTATTATTATCATGGCACTTAGGTTTATAATCTTG
The DNA here is from genome assembly GCA_028023455.1 of Epiperipatus broadwayi. Classification (NCBI taxonomy): domain Eukaryota; kingdom Metazoa; phylum Onychophora; class Udeonychophora; order Euonychophora; family Peripatidae; genus Epiperipatus; species Epiperipatus broadwayi. Next base: position 9,055,728 of record JAQFVV010012411.1, read on the forward strand.
TACATTCTTTACCAAATTTACATTACAAAGTCTTTATTTTTTTAGCATAATTCTGCCATCTTTCATTACCTAAAAAGATTTTTCTAATTGTAATCTTTTTATTTTTGGAATTCTTTTAATTTTCTAATTGTAATATTTTTACTTTTGGAATTCTTTTAATTTATCTGGATTAGTAATCTTAATGTCTTTTATTCTTTCCAATTTTAACCTTTATTTTTAATCACATAAAAAAAATATAAACAAAAAATGTAACTTTCATTGTACGTTTGAAAAAAAAATTATACAAACTAAAAAAAAATTTTTAACTGCATATTTTAATAACATCGCTAAATTTACTTTTTCCCTTAGCTTTTACCCAACTGCCAATATATTTGTACCATATATAAATAAACAATACAATATATTGTGACAGAATGGGTTCAACCCAGTCACAACAAGCAAAAAATTAGTGGTCAGCATGGGTAGACATGATTATTGAATTCTTTAGCAATCTTAAATTTAAGTTAGTTTTTCTCTCTCTGTATTATTGCATGGTGATAGTTATTAAAGGTATATACATCTCAGAAAAGGGGGGTCATACTCTGTTGTTTCGAAACATTTATGCATATATGAGTTATGGATGTGTGCATGGATAGGTTTAACTGATGGGAGGGGAGAGATGAGGTTTTCTTATATTTTCTTCTGTATTTTTTTTTATTGTTTTGCGAGAAGCGTGGACATTTCTAGAAACAAATGAATTTGAAAGGTGTTAAAACTTTCATGTGTCTCTACAAAAATCCCCTTGGGCATAAAACAAGAAATAGAAAACCAATGAACTTTCTAGAAAGAATGGAGGGGGGTATAAAAGGAAAGTACCCAGAATGCTCATGGTCTTGTCCCTGCAGAGAGTGAAGTATAAGTAGAGAGATATAGTTAACATAGCAAAGATTAATATAATTTTTTCACCAAATTGTGGCCGAAATTGAAATGTGGGGGTGAACATCTAGCATGTTGGATTCAAATCCTGGCTCCAGCTAATTGTTTGCTGCTACAATTATTTTAGAAAGAACCAGCCTTATTGGATTAAAAGCTACCACCATGATTGAACTTTCAGGAAAGTGAGATTGTTAAAATAAAGAAGGAACCAACATGTCATCATATATTTACCTGTATTTATGTTATAAAATGTGTTTTCATTCTATGAGCTCCCCATGGAAAGACAGGTAATATTAACTTTTATATTAATTTTGATCAAAAATTTCTCAACAGATTCTTTAAACATTATAAAGAAAATAAAAGAATAAGAAATAATAATTTGTGCAAGCTCGTATTGCCGGTTATAGCTGATATCATGCTTTAAACTCAACTAAGAGTTACGAAATAACAATAAGAAACTATATATTTTAAAAAGAGACAAAGGAGAGAATAATTCTTTTTCAATCTCTTCTCGACTGTTAAATCTTATTTTAAATATAGATTGTATGTATGACAGCATGCATGTTTCTTGAAACAGCAGAGTGTTAATTTCATGTAAACTTATAATAAATTTGTTCTTTACTCATATATAATAAAATTATCAATTAACGGGTAGTTAGTAAACTTATGATAGATTTGTTGACCATTAAATTACATATATTATAGATTGTGGTTATGTTGTTTTCTTGTTTTATATGTACTCGTAATCATTTGCAAGGTTTATATGTAGATTGATCCTCGATTACCAAGAGGTACTGAAATGCAAGGGTGATTATTTCCCAATTCACATCTACTCCTGGCAATAATGCGATCCGACTTGAGTCTGAGCTAGTCGATGGTTAAATCTCTCTAATCTATAGTTATTTATATCAAATTACTTATCATTAGTGTATCCCCTTCACATAATTCTTGTTATATAAGATTGGCACTTGGAATCTACTGGATGTCCATAAATACATGTTGAGAAATTTATTTATATTTTATTGTCATAGATTATAATCAAAAAGGGAGGTTTTTTTTATAGTGTAAATATATATGTATGTGTATTTTACATGTTCTCATAAAAAATAAATTTGTGCATATGTATATGTGCAATTATAAAATGTATAGATGTCAATTGGTCAATAAGAAATGGAGGATTTGTTACAATATATTGTACTGGGTGTGTTCGGAAGATGATCTGGAATACTCTATATGCTAGGTTTAACTGGGTTTAAACTTTATTTATCATAATTTTATATTACAAATATTATGTGAATGGACCGACCCTTCGAGCAGAGGGGAGAATACCATCGATAGCAGAACTATCAGCAATACCCATGATCAGATCGAGCTATGCAATGCATAACATGATCACATTTCCAGACTGTGGCCCACCTCAACTGATAGATTCAAACCCCCACTATCCAAAGCACTTTATTTGTTTTGAGGTAAACCTCTGGTGCCAGCTAATTACATGGGGTAACTAACATGCTCTGGACAGTAGGCCCATAATCCAGTGCTTGAAATATCCCATGACTAGCTCAATCAAAAATAATACAATAACAAATTGTTGCTTCAATTAGTGATAAAAGAATTACCCACAAATATTATGTTTCAAGATAATTTATTTTAACTAAACATTTATTATTGTAATTTTAATTACTTATATGAAACTTAATTAAATGAAACAATAACATCATAACCTCAGGCTCACACATATACAATAGCAATATAATATAACAAAGAATATTAAATAATACAAGACATTTTAAAATACATGGCATTTAACAAACACAATCAATAGTTCTTTATGCAAGCTATAGAGTTCATTTATTAACTGACTCTGGGAGGCTTTAAGGATTGCAATGGCTACTTTAATATCAGAAATGGAAATAATAAAAGTTATTCATTACCTATAGGATTTGAACATTGACTTCTTGCTGGTTGTTGCATCATGTGAAAATCTTTCCAACCGGTTGGGTTCAAAGTTTTGTGGAGGTTTATATGCTTACATATCCTGGCAGTTTTTTAAGTTGTTAAGCAGGCATCACTTTTACCAGGCAAAATTGCTGATCTTCATTAGACTAAGGGCTGGAGCAAGGTCATATGTTTCTGATGATGATTAACACTGCATGATTGTAAAACTGATTTCTAGACTGATTCAACTGATTGTAATCTCAACTGATTGATTGAACTCCACTGATTGTGAATTCAACTGCCTGATGGATGAAAATCCAGAGTATTTATATGATGACCTGTTATCACTTTGGTAATTGGTTTTTATGTCACCAGCTATATTTGTTGTTGAAATTCCTCCACTGTTTTTGAATACATTCCTTCGATAAGATTTTAATCCTGTTGTTTGAGATCTTTTAATTAGTAGCCATTGCAAACTTGTTTTGTGAATTTTGTTTAACTTAGTAGCCATTGCAAATTCTGTTTATATCATTTATGAGTGTATACAATATTTAAATCTTTGAGAGAATTCCAATCACACACTTTCATTTGTTTTTGTTTTCAATATTTTTAACAAGCACACATTTATCACTTGTTATTTACACACATCTATATTTTAAAATCAGTTCGTTATTTAGTTTTTAAAATTACTTTCATTTTTTTTTCTTTAATAATTTAAATGAAAAGAGAGATATTTTTTATTTTATGTAAAAGATTCATTTAAACCGCTATAGTTTTAACCTTTTCTAAGCCAAATTCTCTTCCCTGAATTACTTTTAAATTAATTTGTAAAACTTTATGAATGATACAGGGTTTAATTCCCCCCCCCCCCCAGGCTAACAGTATTTTCTTCTTTCTTTATTTTTAAAACTCTAAACTTTTATATTAAACTTGCCTTTTTTTGTTAACTTTTTGGTAGAAAGGAACATTAAGATTTATTACAGATTATAATGTGCTGTTCCACATTTGATATTTTAAAAAATATAGCACATCATTATAATAAATTCAACTAAAGTTGATATTTTTTCAAGTATGGAAATGAGTCAAAAAGCTTTTATGACAATGTTAAGATATTGGAAAACTTCCATTTAATAATGGGAATATCTAAGACCTATTATATGTTTTTTGGCTTTCTGGATGTGATATTAAATCTACATTATCAAGATAATACATTTTCATTGGATTAGAGTTTTGGATGAACTTGAATATATTTTTCTTCTAAATCTTGTTGCTTTATAAAACTATGGAGTATTATAAATAAAATAAAATTAAAAGATAAAAGAAAACTATGGACACAATCTCATTAAGTATATTACACTATCATTACCAGTAGTCAATTTTACATCATATTTTTTAAAAAAAAATTTCATGGTCAGTATATTGGCATTTATCTACTCAAATTTTGGATCTCATTTTATTTTCAAATTAAAAATAGATATCTGTTTATTGATGGATAACTGAATTTGTTATAGAAAATTATCCAGAGTGTCACATAAGTGTTTTTTTTTATGGGAGAGATAGAAGAATTAATTTTGTCAGCTTGGTTAATGATATAGCAGGCTTTTCAAAATGTCTTTTGTATTTCTTCTGCAGAATTTCTATCCTATTAACCATATTCTTCCAAAATATTTTTCAGTTCTTACTATGATTTTTAGAAAAATAACAGTGGAGCTTCTTTACATTTTACGTCAGATATAAGATAGATACAATTTGAAAAATATCATGGTTTTGTTAGTTGAAATTCTAAGCTGAAAAGATTATTCCATTTTACTCTGTATTTAACCTGAGGTGTTAAGCATTATGTTCAATGCAGTAATTCCTTCTAGTAGGGTTCTCATTTCAGAGAAATAAGCTTTTAAAAATATTTTGTTATTGTTTAACAATATAAATAAAACTGTACAATTTACAAGAAATGAAAAATATAAAAAATTAAATTTAGTATAATGACTTTAATTTTAAAAATGTTATAAACTGAATCATTATATTAAAACAGTAGAAATGTCCCATCACAAATCAACAAACATTAATTATCAGTCAATAGATAGATTTATCACTAAATTAGAATATCATCTGTCTTTCTTTTCTTTGCTATTTTTAAATATTCATAGTTACTGCTCTTAAGTTAACATGCTTATTTTCTATCCCCACAGTTCTTTTGAACATATTTTTTATATTTCTTGTATCTCCAAGGATATGGCAGTTCATTTTATATTTTCATAAGTTTTTAAATAAGTAGTTCTTTTTCATATATTCTTTTCAATATTTTTATATTTTTAACCATATCTTCAAATTTATTTATTTATGTTTTTTTGTAAATTTACATCCCTGACATCTGCATTTTTTTTTTTCTAATTGCCCATGGCTTTGCTTCAAACAAGACTTTTTTTTAATTTTAACTGACTACAAAATAACTTCCAACCATTATTAAAATCTATTTTAGAGATTTTTTAAAACTATTTTTTATAACCATTACTTTCATAATTAGTTAATCAATTTTTTAAATATTTAAAATCAGTAATATTTCTACTTTTAATCTTTTTGTCACATCATTTATTAATAATCTTTTCATTTTATATGTATTTATTTTCATCCAAATTTTCTACAAGTTCTATAAATTCTACATACCAGTTTTTTTTTATTCTTACCCATTATCTACAAGTTATGCCATATTAATAACAAATCTGATCCAATGAATCATTCTTTTTTACTTACACTTGTCAAATTAGCACTCATATATATTTATTAAATAAAACTAAAGAGATCTTTCTCTTCTGATCTATATCTTCTGAAAGAAAACCTAAATGTTATAAACATTTTATAATTCATTATAAATTTTTTAATTTGTAAATTTATATTTTTTTTTCTTAAAAAAAAACTATCAATGTAATATAATTCATTCTATCAAATGTCTTTCCAAGTTGTTTAAATATATTAATTTCATTTCTTATCTCTCTCTATTTTTTTTTTTTGCACAAAAGTGTCCAATTAAAAGTCTATCTCTTCAAAAAATATTAATGATTTTTTCCCCACAATATTGAAATGTGTCCCAAAAGTATAACAAATAAATATCTGTGCTATAGAATTTACTCAACATTTTCAAGTGGATGATCATTGATGCCGCCATCACTGCCAAAATTCATATCCACTGTTCTTCTTTTGTGAAGAACCATCATCATTTCACACAGAAATGCTATATGCTAAACAAATTTATATGATACTTTCCACTCTAAAATATAACTGATTTATTAGAACTATGTCAATTGAAGATCCTCAACAACAAACACATTAGCTTTCATGTGAAATTAAGATAACCTAAAAAATTATTTTACTTTGCAGCATTATATATATATATATATATTTCTCTATAGGAATTACAACTGTTCAAAGAAAATCTAATAATAATTCTCTCAAAACATACAAATATTTTATCATTATTACTGCAATTATTAAGTAATGTTAAACTGATATCAATTTCTGGCAATCATGTAATTAGCATTTTTCCAGAATGAACTCTGATCTGTTTGGATTTTCAGGTTGCTCAAAGGCACATTCATTAATATGATGATGAAACTATTCTCTTATTGCTGAATGTCCTATTTTTATTTCAATCCAAAGTTTTGCTTGCTATTGAATTAAATTGTTTCATGATATAATTAAATAAGATTATTTTAATTTGATTATTTGTGTATTTAGTGAGAGTTCAAGTCTGATGTGATAATATATCAATTGTTTTATTATAAAGTCTCAATAAACTCATGTTTTATCAATTCAACTAGTCTCACAATATATTGTGCATCTCAGTCAAAACTTTTAAAACTTTTATTTTTATTTTTGCACAAGTCACATATTTTTATCTCATCTATTTTTCTCTTTTAGTTAATATTAAAAACAGCTTGTTAATTTTATTATACAAATTACATATTTTCCCTATCTTTTCAATGCATTCACTTTCTTTTCTGAAAACTTATCATATCTAGCTCCAATTATTATTTTATTTTCCTGATTCTCCTTTCCCCATTCAGATTATGTTTTTACTATATTTTTTTTGTATCCTTTATCTGCCTGTATTTTTTTTCTAGTCACATCTCAATTCATTCATAATTCTCCTCTTACTTCTATGTCATATAACATTAATATTTTTTGACCTTTTGCTCTCTTTACAGTTTTATTCAACACTCATTACAGTAAGTTACATTTTAAATCTGTATCAATTCTAGAATATTTTTTTCAGTTAAATGTTTGTATTTTCTAGATTATATGTTTATTTATGCATATTGTATTGGATTTTTTAAGGTTGTAAGATCTCATTAGCAGCAACCACTTGAAAATAAATATATCCATTCCAACTCTAAGAAAAGAAAAGATAAAAAAAAACCAATAACAAGAATAATAATAATAATATAGTAGTGATGAGTTTTGTAATGATTATACAAATCAATCAATTAATTACAAATATGTCCACACAAAAACCACACTAGTATATTATTCTGTTTGATATTTTATGATGATATCTTTTTCTTTTTTATACTCTAAACTTTTTTTTTTGAAGACTTCAGAACTTAGTCCAATTACAGCTATCCATTACATTTTATCCTCAGTTTTATATATATATTGAAAGTAGTCAATATTGAAATTCTTTAGAATATCAGAGTTAATCTTTATAACATAATTTGTGTCCACTTTTTCCATAAAAACCATATTGAAATTGACCAATAAATTTTTTCTTCTGAAGTCTTGCATTGCTCTTTTTTTTTCATGTGTCCTATGCAATGAAGATATGATTTTGCAATAAACACCCAGAAAATTGAAAGTGATAGTAGTTGATCTTATAATCTTCCCATTATATTTTTAGAATTATATAGGGCATCCTTGAATGAAATTTTTTTATTGCCTTTACGTTAAATTGACAAGGGATACAAGTCTCATATTAATGCAATAAATTGGATAAATTAACATCTCTATATACAACTAATTTAATTGCAAGATAACTTTTGCCATGAAATATTATATTTATTTAACTTGTTAAAAGCAGCAGTAGAAAACTGGAGACTATGTTGCACTTGAACATCTACATTCATCTTTGTGCTTTGAAAGCTATCAAGATATATAAATTCATTCACATTTTCAAAATAACCATCAGAGTTAAAAGTTACTGAAGATTTTTTTTTCATTACTGTCTGATGAATAACTTGGGTTTTTTTTTGGACATTAATTATTAAACCAAAGTCTTTATATATTGCCTTCAACTAATTAAGTACATTCTGTAGATCACGTTGTGGGTTGGCAAGGATAATACAGTTAACAGCCAAGTTATTGTTTTTGCTTTTAATTAATTCAAATTAAAATTCCACCATCAAACTTGTATTTAATTTTAATGCCTGATTCATGAAGTCACTTAGAAATAGTTTTAAAAATCGAAGCTATAAAATTCTCAAACGAAGTTGGAGTTAGTGCATATCTTGAGTTTAAGAACAATTTTCAATTCAAGTACCACCGATTTTTTTATCTGAAGTGATAATACATTCATTCCATCATGTATTTCATTTGTAACAGATTTTTTTTCTTTTCAGCTAAATTTAACGTTTGTCTTTTTCAATTAAATATTTGAAATTTCTAGACTATTTTAAAATGTTTAATTATAAATGATAACTAAATTAAATTATAAAATCTTTGTAAATTTTATTATAGACAATTTATTAAATTAAAAAGATTTGTCATTTTTTATTACCATTATAGTAATTCTAGTAAATTGTAACTTTCAGTTTTGGAAGAGTTTTTAAAATTATTTTAGTAAAAATCTTTTTTATTATTTTATTAATCAATATAATTTATTGATCTGATTTATTCTTTGCTGAAGTTATGAAATATATATATATATTTACATCTTCAGTAAAATTAAATATATAAAAATAGAATTCAAAATAATAAATAATAAATACATTTTTTATGTAGCTCTCTAAATTTGAGATGTTTGAAGAAATTATTTAGTTAGGAGGGGGGGGGGGTTAAAAGGGGTTGGAAAAATGCCAGACTATCACTAATGATGTTCAAGAATTATTATTTGATTACAGTATTTAGTTGTTTATCCTGCCTTAGAGCAGAAAACTTAACATATATACATGTTTTCAAATTCCCACCTTTTCAAACTCCACCATATATCATAATTATGCATCAGCATAAAAACTAAAATACCATATATTATTAATACATATGTTTTGCAAATAATTTTTAAAGCTTATCAAATGGATTACAGGCATTGAACACCTAGTTTTCCCATGCCTTCACCATTCTCTCTTATGAGAGAGATTTGTCGCTATCCGTTTTTAATACCTTATGGAACGGTAAATAATCATTGCACTTTATAGATATTTTTTTAATTTTTATGAGTGCACTTCATTTCAAAGTTCACTTTATTGCAATTATCCACACATGCAAAAAAATAAGTTCATCTCTCTTACTATACATGCATTTTAAGAATAAACTTCCCACATCAACTGAGCTAGAGGCATTCAACATTTGGATTTCTATGCATGAGTTGACACATTAATATTTTTCATTATATCACTATCTTACAAAGTAGGGATTGGTTTCTAACTATTTTAGTTCTTTGTGAAGAGTGAATATAATATTACATTACAGATATTTTTCAAATATATATATATATCAAACAAAATATATGTGGATATATTTTTCCTGATGGGGATTATATTCCTTAATATGTTGATTTGTCATATATACTGTTGGAAAATGACCAAGCTATGTGGATATTTTATTTCTTAAGTATAACAATTTAATTTATTTAACACATCATTGGTCATTAATTGGATCATTACTACAATCAGTCATCATCATTACTTTACATAGTTTTATTAGTCAAAGTATGATCTTAATGAAGTGATACTGATGAAATGATTATATTTCCCTAACAGTAATTTGTTTTAATTATTTCTCTGGATTGGCCATAAAGATATTGCTAGAAGAAATTAGCTTTATTTATTTTGAGTATGAGAATACTCCATTTTTTGGCACCACCTTCGGATTGAAGGACTGATTTGTCTGTCCTTATTACTCCATAAATATTTTTTTTTATCTAAGAAATTACTTGTAGTCTAGCACAAGTTGGAAGCATTTTCAATTTCTTTCCATACATCAGATAACCCACAATCACATGTAGAAATATGATATGTAAACAGAATAAAAAATTGATATAACAATTGTTCTAAAATTTTAAAATAACACTTTAGTAAAGTAACAAATGATGATAGTGACAAAGAAATTTGAAGTTTAAATAAATATATATTATATATGGACATATTTAATGTGTAGAATTATTCATTTATAATTATTTAATTAGAAAGCACTAAACCTAGAACAATACATAATAATACCAACTGCACTAGGCCAATAGTTAAAATAAAACGACAGGCTACCAACTGCACCCAAGTCAAGAGTTAAAGTAAAACTGACAGGTTTGATTGCAATCAATTTTGTTAATTTTACTTTAACTCTTGATCTGGGGCAGTTGGTATTTATTAACTATTGTTTTAAGTTAAGTGCTTTCTAATTAAATAATTATAATTGGATAACTCCACACTACAAATATTTTCATCTAAATATCCATTAAAAATATTATATTGCATTATGATATATATATATCATGCATATATGAAATCCATAAATCATCTATATATAATCTATCTATATATTTCTGGCTCGATTTATGTTATTTCCTATCACTTCCTCTTTAAGATAAATTTCTTATTAATTATTTATAGTAAGTTAATAAGATATCTTCTTAAAGTAAAATTTGTATTATTTAGTATTTCATATATATATTGTTTTAAAAATAACATCCAATCTAAAAAAGATAATGATGAATAGTTTATAATTTTTTTTTTTAGCATCAAATGAATGCTAATGCATTGAAATATTTTTGTTTACTATAATTATTGAAGATATTATAAAATGTAATTTAAATTGAACATCAATAACTGTAGTGCTTAATATCATTCTTTGATATTATTTTTAATATTTTTATCTTTTTTATTTTCAGCTTGCACAATTGTCAAAAGGTCTTTTGTCTTTATAAAGTCAATATTTCTAGTTTGGTGGATTTTTCTTCACGATGTTAGTTTTTTCACATCTGTACTTCTACATCAGTAGCTTTGCTAAAATTAATATTTTATAGTTTAATTTTCTTTATGATATCATTTTTATATTAATATTTTTGCAGAATTTTAATTTATACAGAATTTTTTTTGTTAGTAGATGGGTATCAATTCAGGAAGATATTTTATCTTGTTTGACAGATTGTAAAACATTTTAATGTTCTGTATCCACTTCTTTACCAACTTCCAGATAATGAATGATAACTCAATTAAAGTTCAGAATTGACACATATCTTTATAATATATACATGATGAATAATTTTCTCACTGTTGCAATTGAAAAATGATAATATTTCAATGCTGGTTTAGCTTTATTTCACTTGTATATTTGAATGTAGCTTCTTCTTTTTTATATTCACTTTTTCTAGTTCTTTGGGATAGTTAAATATATTTGATAACTTCAAATCTCTCTCTCTTTCTAGCAATTAATTTTATTAGCCACTAACAAATGACCTTCATTTTCAGCTAACTCATTTTCAAATAACTGTTGTTGTTTTTTTTTCTTTATATAATTTTCTTGTATCTTAAAATCTAAAACAATGCTACGTGTTTTTAAAAAAATATGTTGATTTGTTTACTGGATGATGAAATATCTTATTTGTCAGTCATGACTTATTTAATCAATAAAATTAGACACAAAAGAAAAAACAACTTAATTGCAATTATATTTCAATTTTCTATCTTTGTGTAAGATTTTCACTTTAAATACTACTTGAGTTTATAAAAGTTAAGATTACACATTGAAACTATCTTTACATATAGGAGATTTGAACTCGGACTTTCAAGCAATCTTCAACTATCAACACTATATCATACTACTGATACACATGACCACACACATGTAGAAAATATAAATAATTACCAATATACATATCTCGTGCTGAACCAGTACTCATCAGTTGGTCAAGATTATCATCTCCCACACACATATAATCAGTGCAACAATATTGGTATTAGCATGGGATTTGGGCATTCTGTCATCAAATTTTCAATGGTGTGGATGCCTGAAGAGTTGAAGTAAATTGAAGTCTGTCCATTAAAGTATAAAGATTTGCTATGTTAATGTAAACTGAGCACTGATTATATATATGTGTGGGAGTGTTAATCTGGACCAACTGATGAGTGCTGGTTCAGCATGAAATATGTATATTGGTGATTATTTATCTTTTCTTTATGTGTGTGGCCATGGGTATCAGTAGTATGAGATAATGTGGATAGTTGAAGGTTGCTTGAAAGTGATATAAAAATGCCTGTATTTCAAATCTTAAACAATCTTTCCTGTAAATTATCCAACTAAAGAAAAATAACTTCTGTATTTTACAAAAAAAAAAAAATCATTTTACAGTATTCAATTTTTCTTCTTTATATTAATTTTAACAATATTAAATTACCAAAAATTTGTTTGAAATATTTATTAACAATTGATAAATGATAAAGTTATTTATTCATTGATTGAAGACATATTTTTCATTTAAATTGTCTTATAACTTTTTTTCTTTACTTTATATTATAATAAATATTAAAAATAATAATTATTGCACTAATATTTTTATCACCTTCATTCATTTTACATCTCATAATCACCATTTCTTATGCTTGCTCATAACTGTTATTAAACAGGCAAAACTCTCCATACAGTAGTATCACTCAGTGCAAGACAGAGTAAACAATGGATGCACAGGTCTTCTGACATCCATTGATTACTTTGTCTTGCACTGAGTGGCACTACTGTATGGAGAGTTTTGCCTGTTTTTTCATTCACTTTAGTTATAGCAGCAAATTTGATTTAAATTCACCAACCTTTCTATATAATTTAAAAACTCCATAGTGTGAGATTTCTTTATACATTTGCAAATATTAATAATTTTTCATATATGTACATTTATGTTTAATACCATCTACATATAAACATTAGTTTTTATTTTGCAATAACATATTTTCATTATTTTGAACTACTATATAAAATTAACAACAATTTTTAATTAATATGCATTCATACACTCATTCTTTTACTACATTTTTTTTTCATATATTTGTCTTCTTTTTGGTTAATATGTAATTTAAAGGTTTACAATTTTTTGTACTATCTGTTTTATGTCCATATGTTAAGTAGTGAAAGTATAAAACAGATTTACCATCTCACCTATTAATTGCATTGTTATGTTCATTGGTTTCACAACAAGCATGGGTACAAAAGATAGCAGTCTTTAAATACAGCTGATTTACAAAAAAAATCAATCTATTAAATTATATAAAGATTAGAACATAACCCTAAAATTATGAAATATATATTTTTTAATTCTAAAAAAATCTATAATAAAAGAAAATGATTATAATAATAATAGTAACAATATTTCAAATAAGAAATGGATCAAACTTTCAAATTATCCCAAAATTTGTAATACATTAATAAAAAACAAAAATTATATTGATAGGCATATAAATATTGGATGGTTGAATAATAAAAGTCTGGATAAATTAATAGGTAATTATAAATTAAGAGATGATATAAATACTAAAAAGAAATTATATATAAAATTAATTGTGACTTTCACAATATGATTTACTATAGTCATATAGAGAACCAGAGGTAAGTGCCAAAAAACAACAATGTAATTAATAGGCAAGATGGTACATTTGATTTATATACTCATTACTTAACATATGAACATAAAATAGATGCTTCAAAAAATATCAAACTTTTCAATTACATTAAAGATCCATAAAGAAGTTAAATACAAGAAACATTTTATATTAAGCATAACTTAAATAATTGTATTAATATTTATAAAACTTCAATAAATTTAGTTAATTGATCAATTAAACATGAATGGAAAATTATATAAAATAGTATATATAAAATTGTATAATGTATATATTATTTATTCTGTATGTTGTTGTTATATAGTCATTTCTTTGAAGCTATATTGGATCTCTATATGAAAAAACCCCATCTATTTTACTGATGTTTTATTTTATTATTGGTGTTATTTTACTTCTATTATAAAACACCAGATGGTATTTTATCTGCAGTAATTGTTAATGTTAAAATAAATGCTTAACCTTTGAAAAGGACACAAAACTATATGTTAAAAAGGCTTTTTATGTATAATTACTATTAATATTTATATAGTTGTTGCATATGATTTTTTTTATTTATAACAATAATAAATCAACAAGTTATTAAAACATCTTGAGAATTTATTATGATTATGTTTGTTTGTACTTGTGTGTGTTTTATGAGAACAATAATATACATTGACTCATGCTCTCCTTTTTATTAATACTGAAAATTTAATTTATATTATTCATTAGTAGCTTTATATTATTAATAATTATGCAATTACCAACTTAAATAGTTTACAATTTTTTTTCCTAGTTGTTATTATAAATTTAACTATATCTTTTAAGTTTCTAATTGTTTTTATTTTGGATCAGAAATTTTTATTAGCACTGTGCTTTTATATGCATTCAATCAAATGTTAATCCTTTTAGTTGCTGATAATACAGCATACTTGTAAAGTGTTGGACTTAAAAGTACTTAAGGCCCAAGGATTGATTCCAAAATAAAAACAAATAATCTCTGTTCGTTCCTTTGAATGAAACTATTGTGCACAACTCATCACTTTGATTTTTAGTCATCACATGGGTTCCTAAGCCATAGAGTATGTAATTATTATTAATGAAATTTATACATTAACTTTTATCAAGTTTGATGTACGTTTTTTTTTGTAAAATTATGTGTGGGTGTTTTAATAAAATATTGAAGTTGTTTAAAGCATCTTTTTTTATTTGAACATTAATTAGAATATTATCAAAATGAAGTAAGAACTAAAATCAGAAAAAAATTAAGCATTTTCTCTCTCTTTTTGAATGGAAATTAATTATTATTATTATTATTATAAAATCCACAGTGAACAGTTAAAAAAGGAGAAATATGACAATTCTATTTCCAGTTTTAATATCATTAATATATTTAGAGAATAAAAAAAATCTAAAAACTATTATAAAATATTTTCATTGTCATTGATCTTTCATCAAAAGATATCAGAGGATATTAACATCTGGGCATTCTGATATTTATGATCTTATTCCATTCACAGACACTTATATCAGTTTTTAGAAAAGAAAAGCTACTTCTATTCAGACTAAATCTTGTTATTTGTAATTAGTAATACAGTTGATAATGTATTTCTCATCTTCAAGAGTTACATCTAACACAGGAAATAAAGTATGTTCTGGCCCTATTATGTTGCTTGAACTATGTAATCATTTCAAAAATAAGCTTCAAATGTTGCCTTTTAGAATTGGTGACATCTGGAATGAATCTGAGCTTGATTCTAGTCATAATATAACAAACTATAATTATTCAAAAATTAAATTCTTTTATAGAGAATATACATCCTGGGATTCATGGCATTCCCAGGTTTGTCTTTCTTCATCTTTCATTCTTTACAGCTCCAATAGTTTGTAATATGATTGATATTTTAGCTAAAGATTTTGTGAATATTTCTGATCTCTATCAGATGGCGATGATCCCTTTGCTTAAAAAGACAGTAACTCCTCCATTATCTAATATTCATCCTATTTCTATGACACCTCTTTTAATAAAGACTATTGAATCTATTGTTAAAGATCATATACAGAATAATATTTATCTTCATTTATCAAAATTTCAATTTGCAAAGAAGGGTCATTCGACAACTGAAGCTGTTTAACTTTTTCTTCTTCTTATTGAATATATTAGGCATCATAATAAATTGAAACCTGTGGTCATTTAGCTAGACTTCACCTTGGCCTTTGATTGTGTTTTGCCTTCTGTTTTGTTTCAGACTGTTTGGGATTATCAGGTTCCTACTCCATATGTCTGTATTATAGCCAATCTTCTATTTAACAGGTCCATCTTCACTTTATTGGGCAGTAAACTTGCAGATGGTTTTTGTCCACATCTTTCAGTGCTGCAAGGATCTCCTCTTGCCACATTATGTTTTATTACATATTTAAATCTGTTACTTTTACAGATAGAATCTAAACTGCCTGGTATCTATGTTCCTGCTCTTAAACAGACTATTTATCATATTTCTTATGTTGATGACATCTCTGTCTTTCTTTCAGATACAGCTTTGTTGCAAATATTGGACTCTTTTTCTAATACTTTTAATCTTCATATTAATGTTACAAAATCTGCAATGCGGAAAATTAAATCTGGTTTGTCAATTATTTCAACTTTCATAGCCAAGCCTGTCTTTCCTTGGCTTTCCAATAGTTTTATCTTGTTCAGTAATTACAAAGCAGCTTCAAAATATTATCTTTAATAAAACAAAGAGGATAGTTGTGTCGCTTATCAATATAAACATTTCATTTATGGGTAAGGTTATGCTCTTGATTTGGTCTATTCAAGGCTTAGTAATTATTTATCAATTATTAGGCCAATGAAGCATTTTGAGAGGACTATAAATTTGTTTTGTTCAAAATTATTTTGGAAAGGCAAGGTGGTAGTCATCACTATTACTAAAATTCAAATGCCAAAGCTTTTAAATGGTCTAGGTTTGCACTTGGTCTCAACTCTATATCTCCAGAGATTTATATCTTTTCTTCATGTAACTTGTCAAAAGCTTGCTCAGTTATCTCTTTCTTTGGTCATTGATTCTACAGATACACTACCTCCATTTTCAAGTTATTGGATTGCTTATTTATAGAAGTCAGTTATTAAGTCAATACCCTCAGTTCAAGTTTGCGCTTGATGGGAAATTGATGTTCTGGGATATTTATAAATTAAAATTTTCACATTATACTTATCTTTTGACTTCATTAGGTGTTTCAAGTAAAGCTCTCTTGTGTAAAATGAAACTTCTTTTCATTGAAGCAAGACATGTTGATTTTGTACTTAAACTGAATTTAAATGCTCTCCCAACAAGTTATTTTTAGTGACCAGCAGAGGGTTTGTTAGGATTTTATCTCAGTGTCAGTTGTGTAGATAGTATGATGAGACAACACACCATATTTTCTATATTTGTCTTGTTCTTAAGTCGATTAGGGACTTTATTGTTGCTAATGTCTCTCTGGATTTGTAATACTCTCAAGAAGGGATCTTTTGTGGCAATGAGATAATCTATTTTTCTTTCATTTTCTTTATGGTTGACACATTGCAGGATCATCTTTGGTCATTCTCAGGACTCAGCTTTAACTGTCTTTATCAAGCTCCTTGACCAGATCAAGCAGTGAGACTCTCTGCTTTCGCCTGTGAGTCTACTTGATGATGGGTAAAAGTTTTGTTTTCCTCTTAGTCTTATTAAGATATCTTTTTCTCTGCATTGACCTTTTTCAAATAATTTTTTTTTCCTTTTGACTATAGCAAGTTTCATTCTGAATGCTATGTAATTTTTTATAAAATTTAACTGTATATTACTATGTTACTATGTTTAATAAATTTATTTTAAAACGAGGGTTACATCTAATCATCCAGTATAGTTATAGAGGCTCATAAATACTTAATTCTTCAAGAATTCTGATTTGAATTTAAACAATTCTAATGGAATCTTTAAAATTATCTCAGCTTCAGCTATCTTTGTCAATTTGATATTAATCTATATCTATAATTTTCATCAGATTAAGTGTATTTGGATAATTTTTTTGTTGAAGTATATTAATAGCATCTCTGATATTTTGTTTATTGATAATATAGATAAGATGGATGATCAAACTTAGATATATAACTTCGTTTTTTTCTCTTTTTAAAATTGATAATTACAACCATCGACAGCCATCTTAGTTTCCATAGAGCAGAATTTTTCTTTTAGAAAAGCAGATTTAACAAATACTAAATAGATAAATAAATAAATCACAATAATAATTATAAAAAATACTAATCGCATTGTAATTATATTTGTCTGACTGAATTTTTAGACTAAATCTACTTATGAAATAACTATTTCCTTCAAAATTATGGTCTAAATTAGCTTTCTATGCTGGCATTTTTTATCAAAGCGGTTAAATGCCAATTAAGAACAATGATGCTGATAATATATTAAATAAACTAGAGATTATTAAAAATTAAAAGTTTTATTACTAATGGCATGTTTAAAATGTTTGGTAAATCAAGTTTTTTAAATCTTATATCTTCAATCAAGTTTTTTGAAAACAAGTTCAATCTAATTTGGTTCATAAAAAATTAATGTCTGTGTTTTAACACTATTTTCTTCTTATATACATATGTACATACAAATATTGTGACAATCTAGTTTTTAGGTTTTCATTTTCCCCATAGTATATAGAAAATCAATTTCTGCATAGTACAGCAATCTAAGATTTATTCTGCTTAATTAATCAGGGGTGGTTCAGCATTTATAGCTTATAAGAAAGTAATGATCTTAGTATTTAATTTTACAATATAAAGAATGTGAATCCAAGATTTTTGTTTATTAGATGAATCAATAATTCATCTCTTATTAAATCTTTCAATATGTTGATTATCAATTTTTCTGAATAAAGAAATTAGATAATTTTCTATTTATATTTTTCAATATGTACTTTATTATCTTTCATTGTATTTGCATAGATTTTTATTACAAAACAAAAGAAGAAACAAGTCCAGCTATTTTATAACATGTTGGTATATTAAAATGCTGATGTGTCAGTCTTTAATATATATAGGTATCATAATCACTAGACTTATTCACAATCATATTGGAATTTAGAAATTTAACTATTCATTCTTCTTTTGAATTTGTTGACATAATACAACAATAAACAGTGACTTTAGAATTGGATTACTTGATATACATTAGCTTTTTGGTCTATAAATATAAACATCATTTATAGATAGAGTATAACTTCAAGCCTAAAAAATATTTTTCATCATGGATTTCTGAAATTGATAAATGATGACTTCTTTGGTGACATACAGAGAAGATTTGTATTTCCTGACCACTTATTGACCTATAGGTCTGGCAATTAATACTATTGTCTTTAGTGTAGGGTTAGCAACAATTTTCCTTTTTTTGCATGAAATAACATCATTATGTATAGTAAATATGTTAATGATGTATTTATTTGTGCCCATCAATTAACTGTAGGTATCATATTTAGAGAATCAAACAATTTTTGATATATTAAATGGTCTCTTTAGAAAGGAAATTAAAAATGGATATTAAAGTATTTGAATTTATTTTATATATTCAAAATGATAAGTACCATTATCAAATGATTGTGATAACTTTGCATGTTAAAATTTGTGTAAATCTGTATTCTAAGGTACCAGTATATCATACTTAGATCTTTTTTATTCCATAATAAAAATTTATGTAAATATGAAGCTAATTATAATATAAAACTTAAAATATATAAAC
Organism: Epiperipatus broadwayi; assembly: GCA_028023455.1. NCBI lineage: Eukaryota > Metazoa > Onychophora > Udeonychophora > Euonychophora > Peripatidae > Epiperipatus > Epiperipatus broadwayi. The sequence continues at coordinate 9,075,136 of JAQFVV010012411.1, forward strand.
AGAAACATGTTGAATTTGGCAGTTCAGAAGAAATGACTAACCAGCATGTTGAAAGATTTAATAAGTGATAAATTATTGATTCATCTAATAAGTAAAAAACTTTGGATTTAAATTCTTCTTATTGCAATGTCAAATAGCAAGTTCATGATTTTTTTATAAGCTACAGTTTAAGTGTTCAATATGCAACAGCTCTGAATAAAATAAATAATTCTAAGAATAGATTAATTAAGTAGGATAAATCTTAGGCTGTCTATATTATACCATACCAAATTACCTTGCTATATATTAGGAATCAGGCCAAATCTAAAAATTAGATTATCATATTCATAAATGTATAATAGAGAAGAAATAATGAAATAGATGTCAGTTTTTTATAAATATGAAAATGTATGTGTCCATTGTTAGGACTAAAGAATCATAATTTTTAAATTATTTTAATTATGCTAATAATGTTAAAACTTTTAGTTTGCTACTAGCTTTGATAAACATATGCAGCATCAAAAATTTGTTATTATTTGAAAGGAATTAATTATTTCATAAGCACCATTTATTCCAAACTTCATTGAAGATTTACATAAACTCTCTGAATGTGTAGACAATGTTACACAAGAAGATAATGGACATATGACTTCATTCATTTTCTATTATCCATGCAGTATATTACCAAGTTTATAATGCATTCAGCTTATACTAAAAATGTATTGTATTGTTAATAATATTCCACAGAAAATTTCTCTTTACTAATGCCTATCATAAACATTTTTTTAAAACAAATAGCTATTGTGTTTTAAATATTGTATTTGGATATATTTCTGCCGGTTATTTCTTGGTAATTTTATAAAATTTATTATTGTAATAGTACTATAACTGTTAGAAATTCAACTTTTGTCTCACTTTCTGAAAATATTCCCAACTTATAATGATTCCTACTTTCTACATCTTTTCTACACTTGTTAATAATGAAACAATTGTAGCTGCTACACCATTTCAGTCTACAACAAATCATCAAATCACAATGGATGATAAAGTGACATTCACTTCTTCATGTAACCATCATTTTATACTCTGATAAACTATGAAGAATAACCTGCTTAATCTATTTTTAAATGTATATCACCATTTCATAATACTGTCATTAATGATGGTGTTTCTGTCCCAATATTATAATTTTCCAGCATTCTTTATTGTGAGTTAATTTGAAACAAGTAATAACTAGTTCTTACTGTTACAAATAAATAAATAAAATAAAATTATGAAAATATTTATTATATATAAAAATTAAAATGTCAGGGAATTTAAAAGCAAATTAGTCACACAATATATTTTCTTAGGATTCATCTCTAAGATATCTATAAAAGATCCAAATAGATATCTTAGTATATACTGGTTACTTTTAAAAATAAATATAGCATGTGATGCAAGATTAATGTCATCTAACCCAAAAATTCATTACTCTTCTAAACACAATTCTATCTTTAAAAAAATGATCATATACATTAAAATCAATCTAATCATTTATTCTCTCCTTTAGTATCATACATACTATGGCATTTAATACTTTACAAAAGCTAAATATATCTCATCTATTTTTTATCTAGAATGGAGAAAAAAATCATTTTTTAACATTATCATTGTTCCTGATTTAACAATGGCTGGCTTGTTTGATCTATTAATCTTATTATTCACTAACAATAGCTTTTCATATTCTTCTGCAGTAACAGTCTTCAAATGTATATACCTTTTAAAAACCCATTAGAAAGGCCATCATTGACTTTTTTTAATTTTTTTATTTTATGTTACAACATAACCTTTAAAACTAATCTTTTGCTGCCTTTTCTGACAATGCTGTGATCAACCTGTCATTAATTTGTACTTTACCAAAGCTATATCATTTTTTCATTTTGAATAATGGATAGTCTAGATTAATATTTTAATTGAAATTATCATTGCAGCTTATTATTATATCTATATTTCTTTAATTCCATCCAGTTGTGCTTGATGAATTCAATCTGTAGCCAGCTTTTTTTGTAAAACACTTTTTACTAACTGTATCTAAATAAGATAATAATATTCTATAAGTTGAATTCAATTCTTTATATCCACTGACCCACCAAAAATAAGTGATGTCTCACATCAGAAAGCTGTTACCTTCTCTAAATAGTATTTCATATTTGTCTAACTTGCTTCCCTATAGGAATGATCTTGTTATTTTATTACAATGTAAATGACAAAATTCATACCAAGTAAATAAACTCATATTAATTACTTTATTGCCTGATATTGGTTTTTTTTTACATTAATAAGAGACTAGACTATAAACCAGCACCAATTCTCTTATAGAATATTTCACTTAAATGTGTAATGAAAAGATCAAATATTATCTGCTTAATATTCTCCATAAAGAAATATTACTTCACTCAGATCCATAGATTTGAGGAACTAAGATTTATTGATATTGAAGATATTATTTCAAAGTTTTTGTAAGAATTATTTTTAAAATATTATAGAATCTTTTCTAAAATAATCTTTTGCCATTATGCTGTCTGATTTTTTTAAAAAAGGCTGCATATGCTATTTTATCTAAAAAGTAATCCACTTTTTAACTTGATCAAAATGAATACTTTTTTTTTCCTCATTAAAAATATAATTCTGGATCATCTTTTCTTGATGCTGTTGGAAATGATTTAGTCACTAGGGGGAAAAAAGCTTCTTTCTATCAAAAACAGGCAGTAATATCTATTTTTCATATTACATTTCATGGTTAATTTTGTTTTCTTTTTTTTCATTAAAAATTTAGAGAATGCTTCTTACAAGCCTGTAGATTGTACATCCAATGGTACTGTTTAAGCCATTCCTTTTGTAGTCGATGATTTATTTAGTCATTCACTTACATTATAAACTTACTTGAATATTTTCAGATGATCATCAGTTTAATAATTCTCTCTGGAATCTTGAAATAGATAGCGTCTAAATATTTTAAGATTTTCTGAAGCTTTTTTGGATATTTTTCTACTCAAAAATGAAAATAAATCATAAATTAATGAGTCTGCTGACTGACAAACAATGGAATAAAAAATATCTCATTTTTCTGTCTTTCAATAAGACATCAAAGTCAATATTTTTTATTTTACTATTAAACTGTTATATCCATGACTTATTATATTTAATATTGCCAACAGTAAAATATTTAACTTGCAAAAAAATTATATCTGGGAATCTTTTTTTCTCTACTTGACATCTTTTAGCATCTTTTTTTTACATTGAATATGGTAACTCTTGAATTTTCTTTTATGTAAAAGCTAATTATTACATGATTATCTTTAAGGATTTTTCTAATGCAAATCTTCCAGCTATGCTATTCACTTTGTTATGCTTTTCTGGTTATCTCTAATATTTTTATCAACTCCTAAAATATTACATTTATTAACATCAAAATAAATATAAAGAAATTAATTGTTTAGCAGTGTAATATCAGATGTTCTTGTATTCATTAAAAAAAAAATTCACAGTTTAATTCTATCTAAAATTTATATTGTTTTTTTTTTTTACACCTAACATTACTTGTCAAAATTTCTTTAGTCTTTTGTTTTAATTTTTAACTGTGATATCGATCATTTGCAGAGACAACGAAAAAATACATATTTTAATTCTTTGATAAATATTCCTAATTTTAAGATCTAAAAATATATATTTTTAAAATCTACATTTAAACTTGAAATACCTATTATCTAAGTATATCAAAAATTTTAATCTACATAATATCATATCTTTCATCCATATATTAAAAATAATGTATGTTCATACATTGCCATTTTAATATTTGATTATAAGAGTTATAATGGAAAACAAACATCAGATATTTTTCTTATTTACAATTATTGCAATAAGAGCAATCATTTTATTTAATTTATTCCAGAACCATTTATTGTAAATTTGAGTAATCAATAAATATTCTGAATACTAAGTGATAAGATTTAACTATATATAGCAACAATAGCTTAAAATATTTTCCTAATATTTACAAAATTTGCTTATCCTGATGTATCTAAATTGTGGTAAAACAGTGAATAAATCAAAATCTAAATGAGTTATTGTATTTTTGCTTAGCTGGATGATTTTGACATTAAATAAACAAACTTGTTCAAAAAAGTTAGCTGGAATGCTTATAAATGACTGATAGAAACATTTTTTTAACCGCAAATTTTTTTTTTTTTTAAAGAAAAGAAAATATCTATGATTTCATACACTTTTGTTTATGTAATAAGCATATAATGACATTCTTTTTCTGCTGACTTTTTTTTTTACTCTGTATATGTAATACTTATGATATCAATTTACTCTATTGTAGTTGGAAATTATTATTGGTTTTTGTTTATTTGATCAAGCATTCCACTAAAAGTTTATGAATAGTTAATCTTTTAAATATATCTTATAAAATTTACTTAAAACTTTTAATTTACAAAAGTTTGAATCTTATATAGCATAATAACAGCAATGCAAATAATAAAATAGTACTATTATTACAATAGTAAATTTATTAGAAAGATTATTTTAGTTTTTAACTAATTGTTTTTTATTATTTCTTTAAGATGTATTTTAGATAAATATTAAGCCAATTTGTTGCATTATTAACAGACATTTTTTTTTATTTACTTATTTATGTAAACACTTTTATTTTTTATCTTTTATTAATCTTTTTTAATAATACATTAAAATAGTTTTTGTTTTTAATTGTATTACAGATTTTGTTTTTAAATATCTTAAGGAAAATTTCTTTTCTCCTTATAAAACTAAGTGCTTTTAATTTTAAAATGCTTTTAAATTGTTAGAGATTAGAATGTGAAGCACAGTATGTTAAAAAAATATTGAATGTTTTTAATTTCAGTTTTATATAAAATTTTGTTCACTTATACTAAAAAAAAATTGTTCTTTATTATACTATATTTTTATTAATCTATACTAAATATTTGTGAAGGATTTTTTTTTTTATAAAAGTTTTGTGCTCAAGAGTACAATAATATATATTTTAAGATTTGTTTTTTTTTATTAAATTGTTAATTTTGTATATTTTTGTCATTATATTTGGCTTTTTTTTACATACAAATATAAAAATGTTATATTATTATGTCAAGAGCTATTATATCTAATTATTTGACTGCTAAAAATATATACTATTTATTTGTTGATTGTTCAATCACTAGAAGAAATACAGATTTTGTCTCAGAAAATGTCTAGAAAAATTCAAACTTTATAGTTTGCTAAAGACATTCAACAATTCAAAGTTAATATAGAATTCAACCAGTTAATCAGTAAGAGAGTCAACTTAATTCAGTATTTATGAATCTAAAGATCACCAGTTTAATTCCCAGGCTAGCTATCACTGATCAGGCCACTAACATCTGAGGAAGAGAGAATAATAATACATGAAACACTGTTTTATTATAACATCTGTATTATTATTATTGTTAGGTATTTAAAAAATGTAAACAAAGTTTGAATTTTTCTAAAAACATTTAGCAAGTGAACTAAATGATGAAAATAGTTCAACATATAACTGTATATATATATCACATGACCACCTCCTCTTATGCTTGTATATATATATATATATTGTATATTTTTTAAGAAATTAGACTGCTTATCAATCATTGCTCTTTCTTAATTTATATTTGATCACACACATTTCATTTATCCAATATTATTTACTATGATAAATTTATTAATATTTTAAAATAAATTAGCCACATAAATTCTTAAAATGAATGGACATAAATAAATCCTTGTCAGTTTTCTATATTTTTATACAGAATAATGAATGTTATTGGATATAAGTTTATATTTGTCAAAATTGAATTCAAAGTATTGATTATTATTTTCAAAATTAGTAAATGTTTTATGTAAAAATTGATTAACTCTTGGTTTTACCATAACATTTGATAAAATTTACTACAGTTATTGCTTGTCTTCTATCACTAATTTCATATCGGTAAAAATTAAATCTACTATTAGTGATTTGAAATTATAATAATGTACAATTATATGAAAAATTTATAATTACTTTCTAGTCTTTTATATTATTTAAAAAATCAAGATTTTGATGTATACTTGTTATGATTATTATTAAAGTGAAATTAATCTATTTTTAAAATTTTATTAAATAATATATTATTATAAATTATATACTGTGATTTTATGTCTTTTCAAAAACTGTATTTATAAAATCTTAATTTAAATATTCATATTCATTCTTGCTATTTAAGTTATGGAGCTGATGGATAGTTAATTTCATTATTTTTACTTTTTAAATAAAATAAAACAAATAGTTTATTGCTTGGGAGTTTATAAGTTTGAGCACTGGGAGTGACAAGACTGGACCCCAGTCTATGGATCTTTAGTTCTAGAGCCCTAGAGTCTGCCACTTTTTTATAGTGTTATATCATACAGGATTACATTTTTAATAAAATGAATCAGTCTTTACCCATCAAACCCTTACAAATAATCACAAAATATAAATTTAGTTTTTAAAATTTAATTTTAGTATAAAAAGTATTGATTCACTCTTTTTATAAGGCTAGAAAGTTATATGTAGGAAAATACATTCTTTGAGACAACAGTTCCACAAGAGTAAATACACTTTTCTATTATATATCTTTAACAATGATCAAATATAATATCATACCCAATTTGTCTATAATGTTGTTTCCATAATTATTATTAATAATACTTTTTTCTTATGAATATTTTTACTGTATATGGATAGATTATGTGATTTAGCCATGTTATCAAACAAAAACTGCAACATTCAAATTTTCTGAATAATTTTGATTCATTAATTATAATATTTAGTATAAGTTCATTGAAAATAAAATTGATGGGAAGAGAGAATGATTTATTGTGTCTTACTTCATTATATTAAAAAACAATATAAAATTTTTTAAATAGCTGTAAGGAACATTAGTGATTTCTTAGAGTTATATATCCCAATTAGTAAAATGCTGATCTAATAATATTTTAGTTTCTTAAAAGATCAGTTAAATCAATTTTAGCTAATAACTTTTTCAAGGATTATTTCATTTTGCTTTAAAAAAAAAAACAGAAATAAAATTGCTATAAAATTTAGAAAGTAACTCTTTTTCCATTTGGCTTCAGTAGAAAAAATACAAGTTGGGGGAGAGGGTTATAAAGAGAATGATTATATAAAAAATAATGATATTAAAGTTATAATGACAAAAAGATGTTATTTAAAGAATTATTTTTATAATTATTTTCAAAAATAAATTATATAGTATTAATTTCTTCTATTTGTTTTACATCAGAATAACCTAAATTAATATTGAATCATCAGTGATACTATATGGTGGTGTTATACATTAATTTGTGGTTCCTTGTGGGACAGAACTTCTTTTCAATACATCTTAGCAGCTCAGAAATATCCTAAGATTTTGAAACCAAACAATATATTTTTTGTATTTTAGTTTAGTTTTATGTTAACCATAGAACTGTTTGTCCTTTGTTAAAGTTGATATATATCAAACAAAACATCATATGACTTTCTCTGCTTAATTTCAATATTTTCATTAAGAACAAGAAGTCACTTTATTTAGTTTAGAATTGTCTTTTGTAAGTTTTGTTAGTCATTTTTTTCATTATAGAACTAACTTAATTTATCATATTATATTTTAGTTATCAAAAGCAAGTAAAGATGATTGAGAATATTGTGGACATTTAAATTATCTTAGAAAATATATTTCAAGAATAGCAGAAATATTGGGAAAATGTAAAAAATAGGACACACATCTGATCTAAAGATAGCAGAAAATTTCCTACAGGTATTCTAGAAATGTATCAAAATGAAAGTCAATGAACCAGATCTTCTATAGCTTTAATCAAAATCTGAAATCAATCAAACTGAGAAATCCAAGAAAATAATTTGTGATTGGTGTATATTCAAAAACATCTCCAAAATAAAAAAGCAAGAATTGTCAATATAAAAGACTACCATGATACTGTTTATTAATAAATGAATGTATTGTGGCTTTAATATGAAAAATACTGACTCATGAGTAGAAAGAAATAATACTTTTACCGATGTAAGGAGTAAGTTATTATATCTCTCCAACAATAATAAAGTGCACATTGTATGAAAATAAGAGTATATAAAAATTATGCAAAAGCATATAAAATAGTATTGATATTTATTTAGCATTACTGACTATTAAGTAAGATTGAATTAATTAAACATATTATTATAGGAGATTAATAATATAATTCAAATTTTAAATGATAAGAACAAAAGTATAGATAGAATATCACACACAGAGAAAGGCAGAATTAGTCAACAGGTTAAAACTTATCTCAGTGAATCTGGCCACTGGTAGATTCTAAAGAGACTAGAAGAATATGCACAAATCACTTTGATCCTATTTTGTTTAGGCAAAATCTTTGAGCATATTAGATAATTAGTCTATAAATGTAATCATAAAATATTTACATCTTCATGAAATATAAAATTATATTTCACAAGAATGTGTGAATAATTGATAAATAAAATGATAAAATTAAAAAAAATTGCTAAACCAAGCTTTTGACATAAAGCAGTTTTATAATAAAACTAAACTAATTTATTTTAGCAAAGTCATATGAATTAAAATACCCATTATCTAACAGTCTATTTCATTATTAAATGGCAGGTTTGAAAACCATTTTATTTACAAATCTAAAACTTTGCAAATTTGAATCTGATAGAAAAAATAATATACACAATATTAAAAATACTTCGATTAGAGTTGGTTATTCTAAAATCATGCTTTATAAGAAAATAAAAAAATTTAAATATTAAGATAAAAAGGAAAGTATTTATTAAGGAACATTGAATTGATATGTCCTTTATATCTGATTTGCAGAGGAGAAATAATTATTATGAGTACATACATACATATACATACAACACCTACCCTATAAATAAGTATAATCATTTCACCTTCAATGGAAAAAAAAGCAAAAAAAAAATTTGCTCTAGAAATGAGTTTTTAAAATGATTATATAAATCACTCTGTGAAACATAAATATATTGACATATGTTTGCTTGATATTTTGGCAAGCTGCCTTTTAATTTCTTCAGAAGTAAACTTTTCTTTTTGAAATACTTTAACATCATGACTAATTATAGCTATCCAATATATTCTATTCTGCAATATTTTTCATAGATAAACAATCAATATTCTACTTTAAAATATCTTTGAGATAATCCTTATAATGTAGATAGAATCTATCTCTTCCACTAAACTATTCATGTTCATGGTAAAATACCCTTTCAGGAAGTTCATGCGTTTTACACTTCTGATCTAACAAAGATGCACTTTTATGATTATGAACTTTATAGTATCATATTACACAATAAATTGAGTAAAATAATAGCTCTCTATATAGCTAATTTAGTTACAGTAGTTATTTCTCTGTTATGAAATACTTTATCTTTCAATTTGTTAAAAGCAGCAGCAAAACAGTGGAGTTTATATTTTATCTTGACATTCAAGTCCATATTTCTATTTATAAAGTTACCAAGAATATTTAAACTGATTTTATATTCTCAAGTTGATAACCATTCAAGCTAAAAAGTTGCTGAGAATTTTTCTTCCATCCTGATAAAGAACTTAACCTTTTGCATTTAAAACATTAAGTATATTTTGTAAATCATCTTTTTAATTGGCAAAAATAACACAATCATTACCATATTGTAAAACCACAATCCAAGAAGAAGTTCTTGATTTTGCTTTTAATCATTTCACATGAAAAATTTCACCATCAAACCTGTATTGCATCTTGGTCCCTTTTCATTAAGTCACTTATAAACAGTTTCAAAAATAACTGTCAAAAATTGGAACAATTGTTTAACATCAGTTTTCATTTCAAATGCCTCATATTTTCCACCTATAGTAATAATAGTTTTTCTCATTCCATTATGTAGAAGCTGTATACAAATAAATTTTGCTTATTATCCAACTTATTTCAAACAATGTTATAAACCTCTTTGATTAACTGAAATGAATTCTTTCTATTAAATAAAAAAAAGCAATATGTAAATCATAATTTTATTCCCCATACTTTTCTTGCATTTGCCCAATGATAAAAACCATGTCTAATGCTTTTGAAATCTCTAGAACCATTTTGAATATGATTGGAAACAACTTACTCAATAATGTTCTTGAATGTATCTTTGCTATAATTGATAATGATGTTCCATGATAATTAACACAATCTAGTCTATTTCCTTTATTTAAAAAAATTGGAACAATAGAAGTATCTTTAAGATCAGGTAACACAACTTTATGTGTCTATTATAACGATCGAAATGAAAGTGAAGATCGAATCTAACCGCAAACACAATATCTGCTCTACAAGGGCGCCATCTAGGCATTTGAGCCTAGAAAAATTTATAAAGTAGGCAGATATGCGTTGTTAAGATTCCACTTTATTTAAATATTCCGACCGTTAACCCAAGTCACTAGCTCAGTGAGTAGCAGAGATAATAAAATATCTTAATTTTATATCTTAAATATAAAAGATTAAAAGCCACTGCCAGAAATTTACACATAAAATATTTATTTACGCACATATAAAATCATTCTAAATTCGAGGAATAGGTTTAACATTTTTAGATTTTTATATTACTCTTTATTTTTACATTTACATAAATTTCAATGATTTTAATTTTTTTTATTTAGATTGTCAAGTATGAATAGACTACATAGATCTGCATTTGAAAATAAAACATTCTATCCCTATTTAACCTTAGGCTAAAATTCGCAGTCAAACTGGCATCAATCCATCTGATACATTTATGTATTCAATGTAGCATGAAAATACAACAGCACAAATATACTATACTGTTAGGAGTGGACATCTGAACAATATAGTTTGAGAAAACATTGACTCTTGTCTAATGCAGGAATATGATGTCTGTATAGCAAGAAGAACAATAAAATAAAAACTCCATAGGAAGGGACCGCGATCCTTTTTGCCGACTTACAATCCCATCCATAGGCAAAGGGTTGGTGCGGTGTATACAGTGATTCTGCACGTAGCGAAACTCATACTACATCTACTAATTACACAAATATATCCAATCCATTGACCCAATTCAATAATGACACAAATAACCTAAGATTTCCCTCCCCTAATATAACTTTACAAATCTATATAGCCATTCACGCCCGACTTAAGTTTAACATTTAGATACGTTCGCACAAATGAATTTTATAAAATTTGTTTTAAAATGTTGAGTACAGATCAGCTGCACAGATCCCATGGTCAAAAACATTCCAAATTAAACACAAATGATCAAAACACAAAGTCATCGATAAACGTCACTTGCATAGGGAATATTCAAATCCCATTAGCATTCATCGTAAGATGCTTGCAGTGATATCGTTGACATCTATTCTAATCGAATGTGAAAACCACAACATTATCAACCGCTAACGAATCTATGCAACGTCTATACCCAATCTGAAATTTCCTCATTTAAAATTTAACAATAAATATCAATACAATAAATAATAAATGGAAATGATTTTTTTTTTATCAAATGCACACATATATAAAATTTCACATTATCAATTTAGTTGATACATAAGTCAGAGAAAAGTTCCTTTTTATAAAATTTAAATTTACTTATCAATCTTTAAAGTTCTTAATTAATGTTATGATTTTAACAATTGTTCAGTTCTATTTCTTACGGTGGAGGGGTCCATGTTCCCGTTGGCAATTCCCACACAGACTTTCCTGGAAGACCGGTCTGATATTTTGGAGGTAGCAGTTGCTGGTTCTGTTCTGGTATCACAGTCTTTGCATTTTTAAAATAAGTGAGTGAGGACGACAAGTGTGTCTTGTCGCCAGACTCACCAAAATCAAGTTGGAAAAACTGACTAGAACTCAATATTTTTTTCTTTTTATAGTCCTCCTATGGATTCCATGTACAAAAACATCACTGTTCTGTTTTTTCGTTATGGTCCGGGCCTTTATTTGGCTTCCATTGGTCAAGCTAAAATCTCTTTCTTCTCTTATCTAACTTTTCATCTGACTTTTTAATTAAACAGCTTTTAGATAATTAATAAACAATCATTTCCATTTACAGATTACAGGAATTAATTAATACCTGTTTTTATTTTAACTTACGTTATTTTTTTATTAAAATATTTTTATAAATTTTTTTTATAAAAAATACATTCAAATACCTTTTTTTATTTATTAAAAAAATATTTTTACAGTTTAGCATCTGTGCGAATATATATACGTATAACAAACATTTTTAATTTTAGCGTTTTTAATACACTTATTTTTATATGCGAATTTAAAAGTTTTTTATTTCAAATTAATGTAACGACATATTTATATATCGTTACACTATATTGTTATGTTCTAATATATATATATATATCTGCATTACATATTTTATAATTAAAAAATAAATGTTTATATTTATTAAGAAAGGAAAGAATAGTTAAAGAAGTGATTATTTAAGAAGTAGGTTTTAAAATATAATTTTGTAAAAGTAAAAGATTGTGTTATGTTAATCTTTTAAAATAGAATAAAGCTAATTATTAACAGTGGGATGGGGAAAAGAATTAGAGAAAAAAAAAGATTTTAAAAGCTCACTCTCCTTTTTATAAATTAAAATAAGTTAAAATGATAAATGTCTAAAATAAATCTTAGTGAAAATTTTAAAATAAAAAGGATTAATTAATTAGTTAATAAAAGAAAACTGTTTGAGCACCAGTAAAATTCATGGCTAATAATGAAATTGAAATTGAATTAATTACAAACTATGTAAACTATCTCATCAGCATAAATGATGTGAAGAGATAGTAGATTAATCTAGGAAAAAGATTAGATTAAAGAAAATGTAAAATTAATTAAAATTTAGATTTAAGTTAAGATAAAAATAAAAGCTGTGAACAATGGGAGAGAAAAGGTATAAAAGTCATAGCTATCTATTGTTATTTATTCTGGTCTTCATTCCATGATTGGTTCATTATGTTATTCATTGCTTGATTCATTCAGTTATCCCAGAGATTCAGAAATATAAGTACAATATAGAGCCAGTCATTACTGCTGCAAATAATATTATTGCACAAGCCACAGAATTAGCAACATGCATTGCTAAAAATCCATAGGAGTGTTTGACTGTGCTTCATGCCCCCAAAATCAACTGTCCTTGCTTGGGGCCAATGTCTAAGTGGTGAAATAGATGCTGCCACTATCTCTCTTTCATTTCCAAGCCAAAGATGGCAGACAAGCCCTGAAAGCATTGATGGAACACAAAAGGCCAACCAGTTGTAAATTGACAATCATGAAAACCTATGTAAAATGAAGTCAATTTGTGGAAAAAAAATTAGTTCATATTATATATAAGGATGGCTATAAAACAATAACATCAGTGATGATCATTTCATTACAGAGACTTTCCAATTAATTTATTGACATATTTGAAAAATATATTTCACATGTTTATATATGATATATCCTTTTTATAGGTAAAAACCATCTCAGTTATATATGTAAATAAGCTGTAAATTTTAGTTTATTAATGATAAAATAATTGAAAATGATTGTAAATCCATTCTCCAGTGAATAATCACTAACTCTTAAACTCAACAAAATTCTCTATAAAATATACATATTCTCCTTAAATAACATTTTTCTTCTTATAAATAGTCACATGTAAATTAAACATCAAGAAAATATCTTTTATTTGGTGGCAGAATACTTCAAATACAATAGGAGTATTACTATATATGTTTATACAATTCTTAAGCTTCATTAACATTTAATAGGGACCTAATAAACAATACTGTGATGGTTCTAAGAATTATTATTTTGTATTACAATTTAAAAATGACTCTCTAAATGTCTAGAATCCTATATATACATTATTCTCACTAAAAAAATACATGTATAAAAATATTACAAAGTGAAGTCCCCTTTGAATGTATTCCAATGATGAAACAAATCATAAGTTATATATAACTGAAAAATATGTATATTATTAGTAGTGCAAAGATTTTAACAACTTAAATAGTTTTTATCTAGATATAAATTCCAATGCAGATTTAAATTAACATTGTTACAGAATAAGTATGTGTGTGTGTTATGAATCATTTATGATTTAATTATAAAATTATAAATTCCAATGCCGATTTAAATTAACATTGTTACAGAATAAGTATGTGTGTGTGTTATGAATCATTTATGATTTAATTATAAAATTCAATATCTATCACTTTAATTCATAGTTTTCGATGGACAAATGCTAAAAAAAAAAAAAGTAAAAAAATAACAAAAATATATAAATTGGGATAGTAACCCCATTACTTCAATATAGTTAAAATAATCAATTAAAGAAAAACTTTTAAAAACAAAATTTTCTTTTTCAATTTTGGTATAACTATAAATATAGTGTTACCAAGGGTTACCTAAATTGCAACTATAACTGAAGAAAGAATAAAATATGTTTTAAAATTGTAAAAATCATGGTCAAATTTTAGAAACATTCATTAAAAAATTTAGATTATCAATCCCACATTACACAAAGATATAATTTGTGGTTGAATTTCCTGTAATACAGGGGTCTCTAACCCTATGTCCATGGGCACCATGGCGCCCACAGACTATTTTACGTGTGCCCACTGCTATCCGAACATGATAAAAAATTATTTATCTGATACAAATAAATTTAATTTTTAAAATTTCTTATAAATTATTGTATTATATTGTAATCAAATTGTAGGGCATACTATACTTTACAGTGTAAAAATATAAACGTTAATTATATGTTAAAATTTAACTTTTGAAATAAATATTTTTTTGTACATTATGTGTATTATTAACAATATACAACTATAAATTTACATTGAAAAAATAAATGGTGCCCGCCATCTGGTTGAAAAAAATAAATGGTGCCCGACACCTGGCTGGTATTATAGAATGTGCTCTTAAGTGCAAAAAGTTTGGGGACCCCTGCTGTAATAAAATAAATAAATTGTTCATAACATAATGATAATTTCAGTCAAATATATTTGGTTTAAAATACATGTAAAAAAAACTTTTACCTTCATAAAACATTTTAATGTGCATGGATATATTCGTTTATATGCGTATTTGTAAAATAAAATTGTTTTCTAAAAAATTAGGAATAGATTCTATATAAAGCCATAGAAATCACAAATAAGTCTATAGAATATGAGAACAGTTAATTTAGATATTCTAATCTCATTAATTTTGATAAAGTCAGGTAATCTATCATTTGGTGTAAAAATAAAAATAAGTAAGTATATATTTGTTATGATGATAATTTTATTTGAAATAATTATTTTATATAAATTGTATAATAAATATGGTTGATTTTGCCATGCCTAAGATAACTTGAAGGACAATATTATCTGGAAAAAGGCTGTTGCCAAGCTGACCTAGTGAATTTTTCATGTACAAAGTACAAATGAGTGGAAAAGGAATTTGAAGTTACATCATGTACTCAGCATTATATAAACAAGTGTTAAATGTTCTTTTTCTCAATTTTGTTATTTTAAATTTGTTATTGCATCACTTGACAATGGAAGGCTAAAAGGGAAATTCGCCAGAGGTTTGCCTTCCAGGGTGGATACAGACCTCTTGATCATCATCATCATTGAAATAATTTAATAGTTGTGATTGATAAAATTCAAAAAAATTTTGCCATCTGAAAATTTTGTCATCTGAAAATTTTGTGTTAACCTGCGAATTATTTAAATTTATAATCAATTCAAGTTTCTGGTAAACATTACAGAATGATTAACCTATTATGCTTAATTGATTTTAATGTATTTATCAATTTTTTAAAATTTGTTAATCTCACCTGCAAAATTGCTGATGTAACATAATAACTGTTCACTGATTTTGAAAAGGAAACCGAAACTGTTGGAGATATTAAAGTGATGCAACGTTCATCGTTTCTTTAATTCAAATTAAAAAGGAAATGGAATCACCTGGGGAATTGCCAATTTAATTATTGTCTTAATGGATTATTTTAAAAGAATTTGGAGTAAACAACATTGTCATTATTTTTAAATAAAAACACTATGATTGGATTTTGAGACTAATAATATTTTTATTTTATTTCACCTGTGAACCAGCACTTTCAGAATGAATAAGTTACTACAATACAAATTTTAACATTTTAATACATAAGAATTGAGTTTATTGGAAGGAGTTTATTAATGTGAAATATGCTGGAAATAATAAAAATGTGCACATCAATGTGGATAAACTATCCATAAATATTCATGCATAATAATAATAATAATATGTATGATATCTTGTTCTTTTTTTTTTAATTATATAATAATAAATTTGCTAGTATGCATTTAGAATTAATGAACCTTCTTGTCAACCATAAGAAGATCAATAGCATGTTTTCCTTTATTCAAACTATAATGGTATTAAAAGACTTTAAAAAGTCAGTTTTCCTGCTATCAGAGGTATTCCCTATGTGTATTTGTCCCTTTAAAGAACATTATTTGCTATTTGTGTGCCTTTTCATTCACAATTATCAGTTTTTAGTGTATTTCATCATTATTTCACTGCATCTACTATCTGATTAACTACAATAGATTGCCATATTCTTCCCCCTGTTTGATAGGTAGGTTCACTGTTCTATGTACCATAGAGAGTTTTATTTTCTCCTAGACCCTTGACTTCATTTCCTCTCCAGTTCTCTTATCACTCAAAATTTTTTTTATAAATTTTTTTATCTATTGTTCCAATTATTTAGGTCATTAAAAACGATCTTCTTTTCTCACCCCCCCCTCTGGGGTAGCAAACTGCCTTAATTTCTAATCAATTTTTGTATTTACCAACTATAATTAACATTAGCAATCTCTCCAGTGTGAAATACTTCATTTTTTTAAAATCAAATTCTTTCGATTTCACTTCAATATTTTTTCTCTATATAATCTGTAACTCTCCCAAACAGTTTAAAGATGGCCACCGCCCCTAGTGGCAAAAATGTGCAAAAACATAATTCACAAAAACAAAAATCTTCAAAACTTCCAAAAATGTTTTCTAAATTAAACTCCAAAAAAACTTTCAGCACAGAATCTATTTCAGGATCTTTATCCCCAGACCCTCTGGATTTTCCTCCCCTACAGGCTGAGGCTTGCCCCATCAAAGGCAAGAAGCAATTCCAAAAAAGTAATCTCACCAATCAAAAGGTTGCTCCAAGCAAAACTGGGAACATTAAAAACTCCTCCACTATAAAGGGTAAAAAACAGCCTGCTACACCTAAGTTTAATACAGAAACCTCAGCCAACTCTGATTTCTCTAAAAATTTAACACACAATAACTACTCCAAAGATGATGCTACTCATAATTCTCCATCTCAATCTATGAGCACAACCAAGTCTGCCAATACTACTCCCACTATTATCAGTCACACTATAGAGCAATCCCTTATTAAAAATCCATCACCACAGCAAGTCTTTGCTAACTCCTATGCTCAGGCTGCATCCAGCATCTTACCAAAATGTCCTAATAGAACCACGACACAAACACCCCAAGCGGAGCTCCTTCAAAATCTGTGGGGCCTTGATGAGGACAATCCGAACAATCATGATTCAGCCACCTCTGAAACCTTCATTCCTACTAAACAACTCACACCAGAGAATCACGCAGTGATCTCAGAACAATTTAACCAAACAGTTCCACTGCCCCTCCTCAAGTCACTTCGTTGCTACCAGAGTGACAGCTCTATCATTTTGGCGGTTACAGATCTACAATGTGGACTCCATAAATTTCCAACACAGCAGCTCTATGATCTTATCAAACCCCACAAGCTAACTGATTATATACATAAAATCCTCACCCTTCCTAATGACAGATACATGGCATTAGAGTTTCACAACACAATACAAAGACAAGCTTTCAAAAACAGATTCAAATTTTTAAACAATATGTTCATGATTCCAATAGACACCAATAGACCATCCATACTTAAGGGGTTTATCAAAAACTGCCACATAGGTATGCAGAGGCAGCACCTACAGAAATATCTCAAGGCATTTGGACAAGTTACCTCATTTGAGTATCTTAGGGATCCTCTCACCAATGGTCTCACCTTCACCAACACAGCCTTATTTCAATTCATCCTTAAAAAAGGTCTGAAAATGCAGCTGAACTAGCACCTTTGGTCATTTCAGTTAAGGGGATGAGGCCACAATGTTTCACCTGCAAAGACCGCAACCACCTTAATCGGGACTGCCCTCAAAAAATAAATGCAACTTTTGCCAGAAAGAAAAGGGCCTAAACCACATCTGTGCTCCACACAGCCCCAATAAATATGAACATTCCTTCAGCTAACCTCTCACCTCTACCTCACTTCAATTCAATCTTTCAGCATTCGGCCACCCTCTCACCTTTCAGTAAGATTCCAGCTTCCCCTAGGCTACAATTTTGGTCTCACTCACAGCCCACCACTCTCAGTTACAGCTTGCTCACAGGAACCTCTTTCCTTAATGGACATGAACACTTATTCAAACTCAGAAATCATCCTGTCTGAGTCTACCAACTCTGGCCCTTCCACCACTAACAAGAAACATCAGAAGCGTGCACCCCTAACCCATCAGATAGTGACACCAACTCTGACAGGCAGATTTTCATCCTTGAACTTCCCAGTAAAATCATAATGGATCCTTTTCCTGAACCAAGGGCAAGTCTCAGACATTCATCAGAACACACAAGGAAAAAAAGAATTCTTTCAGCAAAAAATTCTCTGGCTTCAACCCGGGCCTCGTCACCCTCCTCCCTTCACACTATCTCACCTTCCTCTGCTGAATTTTTCTCAGACAGTGGTTCATCAAGTAACATCAAGAATGAATCATTGTGCAATTCTGGCAGGAGAAGCAAGAACTGTATTCCTCATATCTCTCCCAACCCAGTGCATCCTCGCTCACTATAAAATTTTCGTATTCCTACCTTTTTCTAAGATGTGCTTTTCTAACCAGCTTGAACTACACACCATTTTCCCTGTCCACTTCCCATTCCCTTTTTGCATGTATCCTTCTACTCTTACCATTTTTTCCCTGAAATTTCATTTGTTTCATTGTATATGGGTTTTTTTTTTTTGATGAATAAACATCTCATCACTGAGAAAAAAAAAACTAGAATGGTATTTGAGTGTATTATATTAAAGGTGCAAAATAAAGGAGGCATATTTCATAAATAATAACACCCAATCAATTAATAGAAAAGACACCTGTTTTGCCATTTCAAAAAGTTGGACAAACTAATTCAAACAATGTTTAAATAAAATACCAAAACATCTAACTAATTAACATAAATTTAAATACACCCCCTCATCACTATCAACCAAACACAGCTATGAGTATGAAGCCATAGAGCTTTGAAAGCGCTAAGCTTTAAATAAATCATTAATAAACACAACTTCTTTAACGAGCGATAAAAGCGCATAATTATTGATATTATAAAGATAGTATTTCGAGTTATCCTATTGGATACAAGATTCTTTTGTTTTATATGCATCATATTTTATTGCTGTACTTTTTTTGGTTTTGCAATATGTAAACATTCATAGAAATGAATAAATGATATTTTATTTATATACTTAAGGTATATTTATGATAATGCTAAGTTTAATAGATAATAGTTATTCCATGGCTATAGGTTGAGTTGAATGCTTCATTTGAGACCTTAATTTTGGTATAGATGGGGCATGTAGATATTGCACTTATTTAGTGAAGGATAAATGCCTCCTAAATAAAGATTAATAAGACAATACCATTGTAATGGTTTTTGTTAAGAATATGGGCAATATTTGGGGATCTATAAAATGTTGAGTAATGTTTTATTGTATTTATTAAATCTTAAGATGACATATTAGAAACCCTATAACAGGCAGCCTTCTTTATTGATTTGTGTATTGATGTCAACAATATTGTTCATTACATATCAGTGTATCTACCTGCAATCTTTTATTTGTAACAGTACTTTTATAAAGAACTTTTCTTTGTAAGAATGGCATAATAATATTAATCTAATTATTTTATATACTTTATTTAATCTATCTTATGCATTACATTTTGTTTAATAAATTATTTGATTATTGTTTTAAAGAACTGTTTTGCATTTTATTCATCATCATCACTTTCACATTAAATATATTCACTTGGTCATATTAGTATAATGATAGTAATATAATTTTAGTAATAAACTTTCCATTATACTCTATTACAATTTTATAAGTGAATATTATTTACATGAAAATTGTTTTCTGTCATTGTTTTCTGGCTCATTTGCACCGTTATTACAGCTCTGTTTATATGCTAAAGTATGTGATGGATTCAACATCAAAATTTCCATTTGTATTCATCCATAACACAATATAATATATTATATTGATAGTTAAGAGTCATATTATCTGAAGAGTATTAGAAATAATATTTGGTAAATATTCCTTTGACACTTGTGATGTTATGCTAGCCACACATATCCTGTTTTATTATTATTATTATTAGTTATTAGAAATTTATTAGCACATAATATATTATAATTATCCTGGTTGAAATTTTGATAGTAGTTAAAACTATGAAAAAAAAAAAAACCCCACATATGTAATAAATATATGTGCAAATTTAATAAGTGTGATCTTTTTTCATTTTGTTGAATATTGTGATAATTTTAAAATGTGGTTTGAATATTTCTAACACGTTATTTATTTTGTGACTTAGTGGTGCATATTTTCAATTCACATGTAGAAAATACTGGTTTGTATCTAGAGAAAATATTAAATAGGATGTTACCTCAAATTTCTTTATAATTGTTTAACAAATTATTTACAAAATACATAATTATTTTTTAAACACAAATATCAGCAAGGAAAGATAGCAAAAATCATTCTAATCTAATTACAATGAATAAAAAGTAGTTATAGTGAAAGAAAACCTCTATTGAAAGTCTGTTGTGAAGTTTGAATAATAAAAAAAGACAAATAAGAAACCTCATTGGAAGAATTTGCTTAATAACAACAATAATTATATACACCTGGGTCTCGTTTTATGCAGATTATTTTAATGCAATTTTGAAGTTATGCGATTCATATTTTTTCTTAATATCTTTCATATTTCACTATATTTATTAGATATTAAAAAATTTAACTTATTAATAACTTATTTTGACTTGAAATACTTTTTTTTCCAAAAATATAATGTTATATTAGCAACTAACGTGAATATGGCCTGAAGCTGTATTTAGAACTTAGCTTCTATGTAAATAACCTATTTATACTAATAAGTAAATAATAATAATAATAGATTTATACTTACATATAAAAATATCGCAATAAATATTCAAAAAATTTAAACTTTTAAAACGTATTATGTTATATTTAACAGAAATAAATAATCTTTTAGATTTTTCAAATAAAAAATGAAGATTTTATAAACTGAAAATAATCTTTGTAATGATAATGTTTTGATTGCGATCTTATTTTTTTTAATATAGAAACCGAAAACCATTAACATAGCACAAGGCTGAAAATGGCGCTAGGTGTACATCACATCACGAATAAAAATAAAGTGACTTAACAGGTTTCTCAGTGCATAATTGCTGAGAGATTCTTGACTTCATTTAAGGAGAAGCCACAATACATCACATCACATCGAATCTGATTTCTTACCAGTTTACAAATGAACGCTAGCGGTAATGATTAAAATATGTATGAAAAATGTAAAATTAAATACTGTAGTAATAAAAAAAATGAAAAAAGTTTGTCTTGTATTAATATTTTTCAAATATTTGAAATTTTTTATTAGTCATACTTTATTTGCTTATTTTTTTAATGCAAATTTTAAAGTAATTTTTCTTTGTTGCTTTGCTTTTATGCGAATTCTGAAAATTACAACCCCTATCCCTCATTTTTCAAGGTAAATTAAGTCTATTTTTGTGCAATTTTTTTTAATGTGGGTTTTCTGTGGAACCTATATACCGCATAAAATGAGACCCAGGTGTATATTTAAAGAGTATTAATAAAATGAAAAAAATAAAAAAATTCTCATTTCTTTAGAATGAGCTTGAATTATTTATAATAGATATCCAGAATATTGAATCATTTACTACTTACCTGATATACTATCAGTCTGCAGTTTTATCTTTTTTTTTTATTTACAAGGAATTTTACTTTTACATTATGTCTGTGTCTTAATAGTAAAATATTATCCACTTTTTATGTCGAGTGTTTTTCACTTTTTCTGTATAATTTTTTAATTTGACAATGTTTTATTTAATACATAATTATTTTTGTAATTTGTGAAAATTTTCATTAGACAGAACTATATAATTATAAGAGATGAAAATAATTTTGAAAATAATATTGTCATTGAATTAAAGTCTTATTCTGAAAGCCAAAAATTTTTGCTCCTTGTCTTAGTTGCCAATAGTTTCCATAATTGTTCAACTTTACAATATCCAAAAAATGAAAGAATATAGTATTTATCTTTAATAATTTTTTATTTATGTATTATTTATTCATTTGTATTTGAATAAAACACCAGTTGGTGAATTACATGATCTGTCAAAAAAAAAAAAAAATGCTAACATTACATAGAAATAATAATCATGTAAATGCACTTAACCACATTTTATTTGCATTTACCATTAGAATTTAAGCCATTAAACACTACGTTATTTGTGTATGTTATGTGCAGCCCATGTATAGAGTAACTTTCCAAATTTGTCCTCTTCTTTTACGTCTGTAGTGAGAAATCAAAGATTTAATTTTAGTTAATAAAAAATCTCTTAATGTGAAGAGATCTAATTAGTTACAAATAAAAACCAAAATATAAAGTAGACAATTGGTTTCTGCTTGCATTACTCATAACGAGCGTTATAGCGCATAATTATTGACACTATTATACATATATGTTTATACAAATATGTCTATAAATTATTTTTCTTTTTTAATATCGTTTACTATTAAGTAGTATGAATAAAATATGTTTAAAGATTATTTTGAATTTATGCTGATCATGTGATTTGACTTAGATCTTCTTTTGTCTTATAATATATTCTGATAATCTTCACCAGCTGTTCTCTGATTACATTAACTCACCTTTATATAGAAAAAAGAAAGTTATTAAACAAAAAACAACTTAGTATCTCCACAGTTTTGATAACAATTATTTAACTAACGGGACACAATTATTAAATAATGCTGATTATCTAATAATGGTAATGCAATTATTATTATTATTGAAGGTAGATTGATTTTTGCAATTATAATTTTTTATTATTATTATTTTAACAGTGTTACAAAAAAAAATACGGCTGTTATTATTGATAGAGATCTAAAAACTTATGTAATATTAATAAATGCCTAGTCCTTTCGGCCTAAGTCCGTATAAAGGCAAAAAACGGTATAAAAAAACTAATCGATAAAATTTAAAATGACTATTATGTAGACTAGGACGAACTAATAGGAAAACTAATCAATTTACAGTTTACCGTGTAACGAGTACTTTTGATTACATATTTCTTTAATTTTACGTTTTTTATCTTGTATTTCATGCATTTATATCTCAAAACATTGTAGACTAAAAATATGTTCAGTAGAAAATTGATGGGTATAAAATGCAGAATAAACTGATTTTCCTTCACAATCTTTTGAGATATTAATAATGCATGAGACACAGGATAAAATGCTTAAAATTAAAGAATCATATATAATCAAAAGTCTCCTTACCGGTAAATTCTAAATTGACTAGTTTTCCTACTTGTACATCCTGGTCTACATATAATAGCCATTTTAACGTTTATCCATTAGTTTTTATATACAGTTTTTTGCCTGGATAAGAACTTAGGTCAAAAGCGTTAGACATTATTAATATTATATAAGTTTTTAGTATCTCTGCCGATAACAATACCCGTGTTTATTAATATTTCAAGTATAAGACATAAGTATTTAATAGCTTTAATAAATCGATTTTTTTTAAAAAACTATAGGCTGCCATATTTATATGTATAGATTTTTTGAATCAGCAAACATAAATAAAATCTTAGTTATTATTGCCATCAACATCATTTTTATAGTAGATGTTGCACAATATATAATTAGTTTATTCATAAATTTTTGTTTAGTATTAACTGTGGACTGCTTTAATCAAGTCTACATTGTATTAATATATGTTTCTATTGGAAAAATAAAAGATAGTGAAATTTAAAGAGTATGTCAGTTGTATATCATCATTATTAGCTGTCACTCATAAAAGAATATTCCCATTCTAACATTAAAGGAAAAACAAACATAGAGACTAAGTCAAAAAAAAAAAAAAAATGAAAAAGATTAGAGTTATAATTGCTGCAATTAAAATATAGAAACATAGTTGCACAAACATACAATCTTTTTGCAATAATTAATGCTAATGATTGAAGAGATTGTTAATATCTGGATCCTATAGTAACCTAAGTCAGTAAAATAAAAAAAATGGAGAGAGAATAATGTTTAGTTTTGATTTCCTAAAAACAACCATTCACTTTATTTTTCATTTTATTTATTAGTGAATAAAATTAAAAATATAATGAATCTTAGTCATCTTTCATTCAATCAAGTATTCACCCTTACACATCTGATCTCAAAAACTCCTTTGCATTTCAACTTATGAAAAATATTATTTACTAAATTTACTTGGATATGATAGATATGAAATATCACATTCATCTGTTAATATGTGAAACACAAAATAATTATTCCACTATTTCATATTTTCTATGTAAAAATACTAATCCAATCAATAAGGGAAAAAGTTTTTAAGACATAATTCCTCTATATGAATTGTAATCTAGATATTAATTATAATGTAGAAATAATGCAATTTTTCATTTAGTCATACATAAGTGTATATGATTTATACAGTACAGTTAATTATTTTGAGCCTGATGTATTTGCATTAACATTAGTAAAAACTGATTGCTAAAAACCTGTAATATTTTTGAATAATGACCAAAAAACAAAAAAACTGCTTTAATCTTTACAATACCTCAGGAGAGAAGATAAAATTAATATGATTTGCTAGTTAAATTATTCATGTAAATTCACATCGAATACTTAAAATATTTTATGATCAAATAATTATTCTAATAGTGCAACTTAAAGTTAAATTTTTATCATTATAGTGAGGCCTGGTAAAAGAAAGTCTTATACTCTAAATAAACACTACAATAAATATTTTTTCTCATTAAATTAAAATTTATATGGTAAATAAAATATGTACAATGAATTCTAAAATGACTGATATTTTGGTCATGTGAGGCTTAGTTGTCATTTAAATTCACTTTTTTTTTTTTTTTTATTGGTGAAAATATTTTCTATATACATTTTAAAAATATTCAGGTGGGTCGATTTATTATAATAATTTTTGCCATGAGTTAGTTATAAATGCAGAATTGAAAAGCTGAATAATGTTGATATAAAAAAAATTGAACTTATGATAATAAAAAAAAAAACTGAAATATAAATGCTAATGTGAATTAATACAAAGCAAATGATAGATGATAGTATCAATGGGTTATCATTTGTGACAATCTCAAGCGCTTATGTTCTTGAAAAGGAATTTATTACAACCAAAAATCAAATACAGAAAAAAGAACTAGATTATATAACATTATAAAGCATAGCAAGTCTGCTAGTGCATATAGTGTCTTGCTGAACATTGTCTTGAGGAATTTAGTTTAGAAAAATAATTTTTAAGGAAGTTTCTGAAATCAATGAGCTGTAAATTTTTTTTTTTTAGAGTATATACATTTTTTACATTTTTATTTTATGCTTTTAAAAGTTAAATTTTAATTTTCATTATAATCTGACCATACAATATGGATAGCAATTAATTTTATACTTATTTTTACAATTATATTTTTGATTTTGTATTTTTTTTTTGTTTTGAATGGTAACTTTGATCTGAATCTTGGCCTGGAATGGAATATTTCAAATATATATATTTTAATAATGGATGATATAATTGAATGACTTTCTGGAATCAATTAATTAATCAAATCAGATCTCAATGTATTTAATAACAAAATCTATCTGGTTAAAAATTTTTTGAATGTTAAATTTTTTTTCAGTACATCTACTTTTTTTACTTTGAACAATAACAACATATGAGACAAGTATATATATCATAGGTATTTTTGTATGGAATTTTAATTTTATTTTTTATATACAGCATAAAAAAATTAAGATTATGTTAATTTGTTTTACAAATAGTGCAAGATTGCCAAAAGTAAACTTTCTATTTAGGAAGTTTTATACTTCACGATTAATTTTAAATTGAAAAAGGCAAAAACAAACTAAAAATATTTTTGGTATAATTATATTATTTAATCTTAGTGCTAGGTTATAAGATTACATCTTCATCATCTCAGAGGGTTAGTTAATATTATTGAATATATTTGAGTTGTACTGAATATTTACATTCCATATTTAAATTTATATTAACCATTATTTATACCTTATTTATTTTAAATTAATAAATTAACTATGCATTAACAATATTTAAATTGTAGTTTACATCTGTATATATAAGATATATAAATTTTAATGTCTTACATAAACATACATACACACACACATATATATATATGCACACACATGCATGTCAAATAATATAAAATATCCTACACATTAATAGACCAATTAAAAATATTCAATTTTAACCGAATATAAATAATTAAATGCTATAAGTACATGTAACATGTGCATATGCATGCGTTCATTTAAAAATATTTTAATCATTAATAGGCTAATAAATATTATTCTATGTTGACAATATACAAATGATTAAATGTAATATTGAAATACAAGTATAATGTATATATTCAACCTAGATGTAATTAAAGAGGATTTGGAGAGTGGAGAGGATTGAAGCATGTCCATTAAAGTATGTGGATTTGCTATCTTAATATAAACCGAACACTAATTATATATGTGTGTGAAAAATGATCCCGACTAACTGATGAGTGCTGGTTCAGCATTAAATACATGTATTGGAGATTATTTATCTTTTTCACTTGTATGTTGTCATGTGTATTAGTTATATTGGATAGACTGTATGATTGTAGGGAGTTTGAAAGTATGAGTTCAAATTCCCTTTAATTAAATGATTAAATGACAAATTTATACCCAATACATGCACAGGCATGTACTTGTTCTAATATAAAAATAAAATATTTTAGTTATAGATATATTAAACATTCTCCATACTTCTCCATTCTTTTTAAATTCATATAAACAAAGATACAATAAAAGACAAATGATCCCAAGATTTTGTGCTGAATCAGCACTCATCAGTTGGCCCAAGTCATTATCTCCCATATATCTCTCTATTATATGAAGAGTATTTATCTATAGTAAATTGTTACATTTTTATTTACCATTGTCAAACTCACCTCACTTACAACTTTAACACCATCCACCTCCTCAAAATTGTGAGTGGAGTGAGTTTGACAATGGTAAATAAAAATGTAACAATATTTCAGTTACTAATTTAAATTATTTTTACCTTATAAATCAGTTTTAATATAATAAATTAATAATAGTCTGTTTGCATGTGTAGGGCAATTGTCCCCAAATCCGTGTTTATTTATTTATTAATAATTTACAGCTTTGAGGACAATTGTGTTAGACATGCAAACAGACTAGTATATATATATTCCCTCACAGTAAAAAATTTATTTGTATAGTAAATTAACTTATTGCTAACATACAAAAATATTCGGTACTAGTACATATAATACACTCCACCGCTTGATGGCACTAGTTTTCACTTAATGCACACCAATATACACGTTCATGTGCCACGATATGGTAAAATATATGGTATAAATTTTAGACATTTATATACAATCTTTTTTAATTTTTTAAAAATTTCTATACGTTATTTTTTTTATATACGGGATTTTATTGTTTTTTAACACCTTTCAAAAATAGTATGGGTTTTTTTTTTTTTTTATACTAAAGACTTAAACATTTCATTTTTAATAAACAAACACTTTGTTTTTAGATGGTGGAGGGGGGTTGGTTTGCTTTTTAATTACCATATTTTTACCTTTTTTTATGGATATACTTTTTTTAAAAACATTTATGCTACGAAAAGTTCTTCTTTATTTTTAGATGGTGGAAAGTCTAATAGAAATAAGTTTCCAAAGATGAAAAAGGTAAGATAGTTATTAGAAATCAGATTCATAGCTAAAAATAACCAAATATTTATCATCTTATTTTGCTATCTTGAAAACTTGGGGAAAAAATAACATTTATTGTAATATACTCATGGAGCTTTGAGATTTTTTGTCAGATAGTTTGATTATATATACTTAACTGACTCACAACCAACCTAGCTTACTATCCAGTTATTAATTGGTAAATGAATACTTAGTTATTATTAGCCAGACAGCAAAAAATAATTTTAAAAAAGCTGACAAAAACTTGTTAATCAACAATGAGTAGAACTGACTTTTTACCTATTCCTATGATCAGGATTTGGTAAAATCTTTAAACTGCAGATGACTATTTACAGTTGTTCATGTTATCTTTTATTTACACATTGCTCAAGTAATATACTGTATATATATTGGTATAATTTTGCTAGAAGAACTTCTGCTTGCCTGTATGTAATATATATGTTAAGACTGTATTATATACAAGAAAGAGTTGTGAATTTTTATTAGAAATGTAATCTTTTCTATCATAGGTCAAAATAAGTTTATTATTTTTGTAATTAGATTGATTATTATAAAATATAAACAGAAAACACTGATTTGATTTGTTAAGACATTGACACCATTTATTTATTTAAGAAACTGTTAGATTTATGTAATAAATATGTCTTTGTCAATTTTGAGTTTATACAACAATAAAATCTTTTTTTTTTATAATTCAAATGTCTGATTGCATTTTCATTCTATTTGAAAAGCAAAATAAAATGGTTCTGTACAAAACAATTTGAATAATTTACAAAGCATTCATTTCTTATAAACGTTTTTCAACTAACCTGGTGAATTTTAAGAATTTTAATGTATTCTTAATCATTTATAATATTAGAATAAATTATTTGAAAGGAAGAGTGTAAAGGGAAGTTAGGTGCCTAAATTAATTTATGAAAATATACAATTATGAATATTTTGATTATATTTAATCAAATTTATTTTACTTTTTAAAAATAGTATTAAAGATAAAGTATATTTTAAACGCAGAATGTTTTAATGTCTGTGATTTCGAGTTTTCAAAATTCAATAATCAAATATTTTAAAAAAGTAATCAGAATTTAAATATTTTTGTTATGGATTTTTTTTTAGATTGTTATATTTCATTAAAACAAAAAGTATTTTAGAATTTTTTTTTCTTTAATAAAAAATGATTTTAGAGATGTGATTAATGGTAACAGATAATAGTTATGTCAAAACAAACTTTTTATTAAATTAATGTTTTATATAGAGTATATGAGCACAGACTTTCACTCGACCCACCACTCTCCACTCTATCTCATAACATTGATACACTTGAACACATATATGTCGAAAAGATAAATAAATGTTTATAAATTTTGTGATGGACAAACACATTGGATATTTTCTGTTTGCTACTAACCTTATGTTTTCTTTAGTGTATATAACCTTATATAAATGCATATATATATATCTTAATAAATGAAAAAATGGTAATTGCTGTTTATCCATTAATTTATTTTTTTGTTTAAAAAATTCATTAAAATATTTAATGTAGCAGAAGAGAGATGTGAGAATTTGTGTGACTACAATAAATATTTAAATATACACCTTTACCTTGCTTAGTGATGGACCTTTATGTGAAAATTCTCCATAATGATCATCATCAATTTATACTCACTAATTTAACTTCAATCAACTATTTACTATTACAATGTTTTAAAAAATGCCAAAACTTTTTTTCTAAAAACAACCACCATTTTATAAGATTGATGACATCATAGTATAATGACTTCTTTGAAGTTACATCATCCAAAAATAAAATAGTGACATTCACACTGAAAATGTAAAATATTTCAGAATTTATTCATTATACAGTGTGCAATATGTTTTGATTATAGAATTAAAGTAAGATAAATGTATATATCTAATTATTATTCAGTGCACTATAAAGCAATCATTACTTTCTTTTGTGACATATCTAAAGATTTTCATTGTTAATGAATGCAAAGGCAAAGGAAATACCAATTCCATTCAGTACATTAATCAAAAACATACATACAGCAATAAAATGCATTAATATTAAAATTTTAAATGTGTATATTAACTAAAATATAGTCAATCAATTTTATGATTTAAAATTCTTATGAATGTTATTTTGCTTACAGCAAAGTTACAGTCATTGTAATTAAGTCAATTATTTTATATAGCGTGATGTTTTTTACAAACTGTAATATTTTAAACAGCATTAAACTGATGCACATGCGCTTTGGATTTTAACTATAAAATGAATGAATACAAGCACTTCAAACACATGACATTGTAATTGTAAATTGTTTTGAGAAAAAAATTGATTATGCAGCTAGTAATCAACTATATACGATCAGAGGTTACTAAACATAACTTTAATCATTTATTTGTTCAATTTTAAATCAGTAGTCTCTTTATTTATTTCTGTCATATTCAGGATAATGACACTTTTATTGTAACCATAAAACAATGCAAATATTGCCAAAAATTAGATTTAATCATTTACATTATTAAAAAAAATACAGCAATCAATTGTACTTTACATTTCTTTATTTAATTTTTATTATTTTTGAGAATGTTTATTTAAAATAAATAAATTTATTAAATGTTGCTTTAAAAAAATTTTTACAACACTGAAAAAATTCAAATGTTTATTACTTAGATATTACAAAAATAAAGTATTTTGATAA
Organism: Epiperipatus broadwayi; assembly: GCA_028023455.1. Classification (NCBI taxonomy): domain Eukaryota; kingdom Metazoa; phylum Onychophora; class Udeonychophora; order Euonychophora; family Peripatidae; genus Epiperipatus; species Epiperipatus broadwayi. Next base: position 9,106,116 of record JAQFVV010012411.1, read on the forward strand.
TAGAACATAAAGTAGACCCAAAATACATTTTAAAATTATACTGTGGTCATTAATTTTTTTTCTAGATGTTTTATTTTAATGAATTGTGATTTAGGAAAGTATTCTCTGATTGTGTAGGAGACAAAATGGTGGATCACCAATAAAACAATTATATATAACCTGGGTCCCACCCGCATTAAAAAAATCACACAAAAATAGACTTAACTTACCTTGAAAAATGGGGGATAGGTTGTGCAATTTTCAGAAATCACATAAAAGCAAAGCAACAAGGAAAAATTACTGTAAAATTCACATAAAAAAAATGAGAAAATAAAGTATGACTAATAAAAAATTTCAAATATTTGAAAAAAATTGATACAAGACTAACTTTTTTTCTTTTGTTTATTAACTACAGTATTTAATTTTACATTTTTTTCATACATATTTAATCATTATTACTATTTGACAATTATGCTATTTGTTTGTAAACTGGTAAGAAATCGGATTCATCACAAGAGGAAGTACAACTAGTGCCACTTTCAGTCTTGGGCTATATTAATGTTTTTCTGTTGACAATATAATTGGTGGTTAAACTTTGAGATGATGATTTTACTAATTGGTAATGAAGCTCGTGATATCCATACACATAACTATTTAGCTCTCATTGGAATTTAAGAGGTTGTTCATTACAGCAAACTGTCTCAGATTTCAGCATTTTCTGATGTTTTTCTTTGTCTCACACATCAATGGAAAATCTATGATTAAATGATTTTTACTTATCAGAAAATAATAAACTTGTCTTCATTTGATAGATATTTTTATTTACTATTGAAATAAATATTAACCTTTTAACCGCTAATTATATTATTGGTTGTATGAGGTAAAAATCAAATCTTTTAATTGGCCAACTCACAAACTGAAGACAAATCCTATTGTTAAAACATATTCGCCTATAATATTAAATTCAACTCAGATACGTTTATAAAAAGTATATTACTAATTTTTCAGGTTATGAAGAGAATGAAAGTTCTTTCAAAAATAAATTGCTATTTATTTATTCTAAAATATTCAATTTCGGCAACATAAAAGCTATAATATAAACAAAAAGGTCGACTTTTACGTTATAGAAAAGTAAATATTTCTTTTAAATATTTCTTTAATATTTTTACTAAAATCTTCAATATTTTTCGAAAATAATTTTGTTTTTTTAGTACATTTTTTAAAAAACTAGTTTAATTTCTGAAATTATATTTTTTTAATACTTAAAATTGCATTCGAAATGAAAATCTCAGCGTTTTTCTTTATTTTCTTTGATCAGGCGGTTTCTTTGTTCTTTCCAGCCAATCAGAATGTCTTTTTCGGCTGAGAGCTCACTAACAACCAATTACAGCCGATGTTCTTTCTTTGTTTAGGTTTAAATGCGTTTTTTTTAATTTTTTACTTGTAAAATAAATCGGAAAAGGGCACCATCTTACAGAACTTTTAAAAACCTATTCAAAACCTATCAAACAAATTTTTTAGCATAAGAACTGGCAGAGTTAGAGTGACGTCAGATGTCTACGAGGAGCCTCGTAGGAGGCGGGAAAAGGGTTAAATGCTCACATTTTGTTTTTGTAAATATTAAAAAAATGAGATTACAATCAAAACAAAAAGATTATACATTATCATTAGAAAGATTATTTTCAGTTTACAAAATCAACAAAATCATCATTATTTATTTTAAAAATCTAAAAGAATATTTATTTCTGTTATATCTAACAAAATATATTTTAAAAGTCTAAAATTTTTGAATATTTTAATACTTGTAAGTATAAATCTATTATTATTATTATTATTATTATTATTATTTACTCATAAGTATTATTATTATTATTATTATTATTATTATTTACTCATAAGTATAAGTAGGTTATTTGCATAAAAGCTAAGATTCTAAATAGCTTCAGGCCATGTTCACATTATCTGCTAATATAATGTTATATTTTTGAAGAAAATAAAGTATTTCAAGTTAAAATAAGTTATTAATAATTTCAATTTCTTGATATCTAATAAATATAGTGAAATATGAACTTCTTTAGCACATAAAAGAAGACCTGCATAAAAAGTTATTAAGAAGAAACATGAATTGCATAACTTCAACATCGCATTTAAAAAATCCACATAAAACAAGACCCAAGTGTATACTGTAATTGTTCAGACTCCATTTAAAATAAAGTAGTCTGACCATACAAACTTTCTGGCTACGCTATAAAATTGATATGAAAGAAATGTGAAAGAATGAAGTGATGGAATTCATTTCAATTTCATAAAACTTAAATGGAAATCAACAAAATTATTTTCATATAAATTGATGATCCTAATGCATTTAAAAGGATTTATGAAAACTGAACTTAGAGAAATAGATAATTCACAGATTCCATTTCTAATGTAAATTCTTAAATGAGTGAAAGTTCTAATTGAAAATATTTAAATTGAAATTTTTTTTTAATATTGCAGTTCTATTTCTTTCTTTTTTATCTTTCAATCAATAAAGTGCTTTTTAAGAAAAAAAAAAGAAATAAATAATTAATCTAATTTATATACTTTGCTGAGCAAAAATGGATAATCTATTTAATTATGATAATTTAAAAGTAATTTATTTCTTACCTAGAGTTTCCGTATATAAAGAAAAAGTTACATTTGGAAAAATGTTAATAAAAATGAATGTAATTAGAAAAATAAAGATGAAAAATATTTTTTGCATTTAAAGAAATGCCATTTTGGATGTTAAAAGGAAAAAAAGGAATTTGTTAAATCTAATTACAATAAAACAACAATATGGATATCACAATTGTTTTGTGCTATTGTGGATAGTCCAATATAAATTGGGGGGATACAAGAGAGGATCTTTCTTTTGAACAGAACTGCAGGTTTGACCCAGATAGAGGGCCAGGAAAGAAGTAAAAAAACAGAAAAATCAATGTGGCTCATTTCAAAAGAGTTGAGCTGGACAGAATTTTGTTTTAAGAAGCTGCTGAACTGTAAACTCTTGATTAAACTAACATGGAAGCACATTCTATAGTTGAAAGTTTCATTATAAGTAGGTAAAACTTATTTATTAGTATACTGATCATTAAAACCTGGAATTATGTAACTTTCTGCAAATTTTAAAGTGGATTGTTCCTGCCTGTCAATACACAATTCATATGTATCATCATTCGATAAAGCATTGAATTTTATATGATGAGGACTGTCTTGTATATCAAATATCCAAAAGGGTTTGAACCTATTCTAGTGAACTAATCATGAAATCAGAACTCTGAAAATATTGGGTAAGATCCATTTTATTTAGAGTAAAAGGCCATTAAAGGTGATTACTATATAAATTAAAATTTAATTTTCTCTTCTTAATATTTAAAATTATTATCACATCTTTTAATATTTGCTCTTAATTCTCATTGCGTAATTTTTAAAAGCTATTGACATCCATATTTTGAAATGTGTTTTTTTTTCCATGCCTAATATTTAATATTTATGATAACAGATATATTAATATTTATTTTTTTGTCAATCTTTGATATTTATTATTATTAGGTCATGGATTGGTTTGTTTATTACTACTAATAATTATATCAAGATGGGAACAATAATTTATGTAAGCATATAGGAGCTCATGTGTTAAATTCACCCAAATTAATTTACCTTCCTCCAATATGAATACTTGAATATCTATTTATATGCATGTGATTTATGCAGAATTAGATTAGAATGTTTATAAATACTGTAGATGTAAATACAATTTATTGTTTTTGTTCACATTATTTTATATACCTAGTTGTCCACTCTCTTTCTCATTCCAAATCTAGTTAGAAATTGTTATCATACATCCTGAGAAAATGTTTAGATCAAAAGTTGAGGGTATTATTCTGTTCTCATGATAATGCTATCAGAGTGGTACTTTGTTATACTGCTCTAATGATAATGTTGCTAGAATGGTACCCTAAAGGCATTTTTTCAGCAATGAAACTGGATTTTAGGGTTAACTATGCTATACAAATGCCTTAAGACATGAGAGCTTATTGCTTTACTCTCTGAGTATCACTATGACGTAAAGTGATAATGAAATATAGCTTATAAGTTTCATCATCAACATCTAGATTTGTATAATGTAATACAGCTAAATAACACGTGGTATATATATATATAATTGGTATTATTGAACTGTAAAGTGTTGGATTTTGGGTAGTTTGATATAATTATAGCTGCTGAAATGTTTTTATATGGTATATTTACTCATAGGTTAGTATGTGTTTACTCATAGGTTAGTATTTTTTTAAAAATAATAATATGCTTAGTAAAATGTTTATTCATTAATTAACATTTTTTTCAATTGAGTTTTTATATCTTTTGAATTTAAAATAAATTAATCCCCCCCCCCTCCCAGGTTTTCATTATAATTCCCTATTTTTTATGTGAGATTTTACATTATGAGGCATTTTGGGAAACCATTTGAGCTCACTATCCAGGATAAAAATGTATTTAGTTTCTATAAATTTTATTCTATCAATTTTTCTTAATAGCATTAATCATAGATGTTAGTAGTTATGTTAATCAAAACTTTTCATACTCAATAAATTATAATTGTAAAAATATTTATATTCATTTTATTTTTAAACAAACATTCGGCTGTACTCATTTCTGCTTGACATCATGATTATAATCTGATTTTTTATTTCATTTTCTATATAAAATTTCAACAAATAGTTTGTATAAAAATAATTAACTGGTAAATGTTTAATTTCTTAAATCTCAGAAATGTTTTTTGCTTTATAGTGTCTAGTAGACTTTTTGAAATCAACTGGAATATTTTTTTTTTGTGATTTTTTTAATTATTTGTATTTAAAATAGATTTTTCTTACTATTCAGAATACGTTTCATAGAACTAATTTTGTTTATAAGTCTCATTGTATTATGTATATATTTTTTCTCACTAGTAATTTCACTTTCTTGCAACATTTTATCTTAGTTAAGATGCAGATTGTCTTCTGCACTGGAATGGGTTTGAGGGATCCTAGGTTAGAAGACTTTTTTTTTTTTTTTAAAAAGCATAATATATTTTATATTTATATATTTCAAAATATTTTTTTTTTACATACATTAATAGTTTAGAGCAATTTTATTTCAATGAAAATCATTCTTGGTTCATTTATTTGGCTATTAAAATGAGCTATTATCATCTGTTCATGCCCTCCTTCCCAAGGAATAAATAAATATTTGTTATGAACTGAAACATTTGAATTTTAACTTTATAATAATATTATTTTTTACATTGAAATTTTGCTTGTCATATGTATATGGATATGACAACTTGGTCATTCGTGGTTTTTAATATTTTCAGAATTTCAGTTTTTATCTTTTCGAGTATAGTGGAGCCATGAACTGTGCTATATTTGTTCCAAGCCCTCCTTGCATTCTATATATATAGTGTATAATAGAATACATATTGTTTATCCAACTTGTGCATATATATATATATATATATATATTATATATATATATATATATATATATATTGTAACCTAGTGTTATTGACACTTGGTTTACTTGGCATTATTTCTGCAGGAAAACAATGCTATTCTTTAAAGAAATAAAAAGATAAAATAACAATAGCAATAATTGATTAATAAAGTATGCTATTCACTCACTTTGGCATGTTTTGGGTGAATAACTAATAGATTTAATAACTCAATGTCATTTTAAAGAGAGAACATGAATAATTTAATTGAGATATTAATAATTAGAGCAAATTAATATGGTATAAAAGCTAAACAGTAATTGATTTTGGATGGGTAGAGGGGAGAGTGGATGGGTGTCTTATCATAAAGCACAATAACTTCTGGTAATTTCTTTTTGTAAAAAAAAATATATATATAATGTTTAAAGAATTATACATCACTGATTGTTAATTTAATGTATTTATTATTATTTTTTATATTGTCAAATTACTTTGTAATCCAGGTAAATAATACTAAAACTATATGATTGTAATAGGTTTTTCCTTTCTTTTGTTTATGTTATAATCAAATGATTATTTTTCTGGAAGAGGTCGCTAAAGTAAAAAAAAACAAAAACAACAAAACGAAACAACCAATTTCATAATCAAGATCATTTTTTTTTAAAAAAAAAATAGATAGTCTGCTTTTAGTTTTCAAGGAAGGAACAGTGCTGAAATTTGGTAACTCAATTTTTTCATTTTATTTTGCAGAAATAAATGTAATCAAAGTAAAATTTTAATAATATAATGTGTGGCTAAAATTTTTTGATAAGATATCCTGATTTTCTTTGCCATCTACCTATTTAAAGACCTTTTATACTTAAAAATTTATTGTCTCACGCTAAAGTTAAAAATGACAGAATTAACTAAGGGAATCACGAAAAGTGTTATTATGTCTAAATTAAGGAAGATAAATGATTTCCAAGTGAGAAATAATTATTTATTAACTTTATGTCCTTTATTGATATTTTCTTGGTATAGAAAGAAAAAAAAAAAATAATTGAAAGAAATATTTTGAAACCAAGGAAAATCAACTAGAAACATTTTCGCGCTCTTTCTCAATATTGTCTGCCTTTACAAGTAATGTAGTTACATACGTTAAAATATGTTTTATTCACCAAGAATTGTCTGGAAATAATAATAATGATAAATAAGATTAAATTATGCACCTGTATATTTTTAAAAAAAAATATATAAAAAAAAAAAATATATAAACTTTCTCAGAGTAAATATAGGAAAAGTTATATAGGGGCATTCTTACGGAGAAGTTACCGTTAAAAAAAAATTTATAATTCCTAAAGTATGAACAAAACCAAATATCTTAGTGACTTAATGATAAAAATAAATGATATATTATATTATACATCAGTTGGAATTATTAAAACTTCATGTACAAGTAAATTGACTGCAGTTATTATCATAATAATCTCTCGGAAAATTGCGCATTTTCGTCCATAAGTAAGCTAGCTAATAAGTATACGTATCGTCAATAAAAAAAAATATTGTGTATGTTTATCGTCTATCGTCAACTGTTCGTTATGTTAGAATATGTATATTTTATTTTCTTGGATCCCAAAATTGTAGTAGTTTAATTCAAGTAAGAATTAATCTTCAATTCTGCTATATGTTTCTTTATCTAATTTATTAAACGCACAAAATAAGAGAAAACTTTTATTTAAAGGAAATAATACCATGCGTTTATTGTTTTTAAACTTGCTTCGTGAAATACGACTGGATAAAGCTCTTCACCTGGACCAGTTGCTCAACAGAAAAACATTTTCTAATGAGAAAGTATGCACTTGTTAATTAATGATTGTTTAAAACTAAGTTATAAATGATATGTATTTTTTTTGTTATATCACATAGGTTAAAGTCTGTATGGTCAAATGATATTTAATAGCCTTGTAATGACAAAGGTATGTTTTAATATAATTATTATAGGTTAAGTTGATATTTAACACGAAAGAAAAAAAAATCTATAAAATATGTTTTAATTATTACATACAATTGTAGGTAGAAATTTTGTATGTTAGATACGTAAAAGAAAAATATTTAGATATTTAAGGGGTAAAATAAATATTGAAAATTATCAGAAGTAACTAAAAAAAAAAAAAATGCTATAACAAAATATTTCTTGTTAAAGTTTTGAAATGAATTTATACTGTATTAATTGAGGAATTTATTCCTAATTATTCTTAAATAACACATCCACTTTATTTAGTTTAAGATAGTATGCTACCAACTATTTTTGAATGTTCCTTTATTAAAATTAAAATTATTATACTTTTATTCTATGATGTCCATTGATTTCAGATGTTGATCAAAGTATACCCGGTAACATAAGTTTATTATAATCAGTGTATTTACTTATCCTGCCCAGATATAGCATTGGTATATGCTTAATATTCGCATAGGTAATAATTATAATGTATTTATTTTGTGGGATGAAAAATGATCTCCCCAAAAGCTTTGTTTTCCATGAGAGGAAGATTTTAAATATAATGTTCGGGTATGTTTATAGCCCAAGTGATCGATTCTCATAGATAGGACGATCAAGAATTTATCTAGCATTTAGTATGCTTCATTCGTTTAAATCCCAGGAGAGGATTGTATTTGGTGTGTGTTCGTTGTATGCCCAAGTAAGAGGCAAGAAACCACCAAAATATTTTAATGTAGTAGATTACTTTACAGACCTTCGTGGTTATTCCATATGCCTCATGTGAAAATAAAGATAGCTCCACCATGGAAGGTGTTGATGATTGTGCTTAATTTTGAAAGTTCGGGCAAGATAAAGGTTATATTGGAGGTGTTAGTTCCTCAAGAGCCACTTTAGTATAACTCGTGCATTAGTAACTAGGGTCAATATCTGTATTGTGCTGCTAAATATTGCTAGTATTTGACAAGTAAATCAATGGAGAAAGTAATTAAAATTGCGTAGTTTTAGAACGCTTATTTACTGAGGGAATATTCAAATGCAATATTTAATTCTGGTTAGTAATTAAATAATACTCATACTTAAAATTATACGTATGAATAAAATTTGTATCATAACTTAAGTTAGCATTAAGTTAAAGGTAAGATGGTAAGTGTAACTTCTGATAGCTGGCCTATAATTAGAATAGGTTATCCCATTAAAGACCATAAATAAAGTAAATGTATTAGAAATAAATTTAATATTTTGCGTATTGCATATGATGGGATTAATCATTTAAAAAAAAAAAAATAGTTAGTCAATAATTTTGAATAAAAGCCTCTACAAGGTTACCAAAATGTAATAAACACTGTATTGGTAATGAAATGTACTTTTAGTTAATCAATCCATATGATTGCATACAGGAGAAGTAGTAACCTCTAGTCCATAACCAAAAGAGTATACAGATTAATGTCAGTTATATTTTATATTTTTGTATTACTATGGGGTTATTGAATAAATGTTCATATATTTTTTTTTGTGATAATAATAAATTATAGTCTTGTTAAAATTTGTTGTAGATTCATTTTTTTGTTTTTATATGCTAAATATAAGTGTTTGCACAATATTTGCAAAACCTTTTCTTGAGTCCGAAATCATTCCAAATTCTTAAAAACTTAATATACCAGATAAATAAAGTTAAGCAGATCGGAATATGTCATTATATTTTAGTTTAATGATAATTATTTATGGAGTTGAAAACTTAAGACTAAACATTCACCTTTGTATAAAAAAAAAAAAAAATGAATTTATTCCCAAACCATTAACTTTGGTTGCACATTATTCCATTCCCATTTAGTTAAATTGTCTAAGTAATAAATCTTAGTTATATTATTGTGTTGTCATGGATGATGGAAGGACACAAAAAGCACCCTTGTCTTTTTATTATTCTGACTGAGATTCTAAAAAAAAAAAAAGGGCTGTGTTATTCAAAATTATACGTCATTATTGAATAGAATTATCATCTCTTTAAATAATATAGCAGTTGATATGAGAGATGAAGACACATTGAATTTAAGTAAAATAAATGTTTCCTATAGCCGACCAGAATGCCAGTCATATGCGACAACACAATACTGCCGAGCATTTCCTTACATGAAACAAAGAACCCTGAGATTAATATTATTATAATTATTCTTTAAATTAATAAGTGATCAATTATTGTTGTTATTACAATCGTGGCATGGCTTAAGAGAATTGAATGTACAATTGTATTATATGAAAGGTATTTTAGATCATATTGGAAAATTAATGGATATGTTGCTTTATTTTGGTTGCCTTAACAACAACCTGTGAAAAATTAGTGTCACAAGTGCAAATAAAATAAACTAATAAAAATATTAGAAATAGAAATGAAATAAATAAATTTCTAATAAACTAAACTAATTAAATACACTAGGTTAGAAATGGCCGCCCAACTACAGGGGCCATCAATGGCTATAGCTGGCCACGAGGAATTTAGTAAACTTTTCTTGAAGTCAATATTAATATTGTTTGCACTTGAATGGATTAGTTATTCATTGATTAAAAATATTTGCCAATAATGAATTGTTTTAGCCATAAGATATTATGTGAATATCTAGTATATGATCTAATCTTTTGCCACTGAAAAATAAATAATTAAGTTGTCAGTTTAGGATGTTGTGGTCTGTAGGCAATTCCATAAAACACTGTAATGATTTTATCATTTATGATGATCTGTTTGTCTGGTCTTGTGATTGGCACTTATGCTATATTACATAATATCTAATGATATTTATATGGACTAAGAAGCATGTGAAAAAAAAAAGGCATATTTAGTAGTTAATGTTGGAGCTTTAGGGATATTAAATGTCAGAGCATAGTTTTTGGTGTAGATTGTTTTTGGTAGGAGAGGCATGGAGGCAGGATGTCTTGTCAATAATTTCTTATCGATAAATTTATTAATAGTTCATTGCTAATATTTCAGTACTGTTAAATACTAAAAGAGTTAGAATTTTAATATGAGTGAAAACAAAGATAATCATAGTATTTCTGAGGATTTGGGAGGATCCCAAGAGTTACAATCCCCTGATACACAGACTCCATATTTTAGTGTACAATTAAAAGAGGAAGGGGAAGATTTGGATATAGCTAACCCAGAAGAAGCCACAATAATAAAGGGAAAACATGAAAATGAGCCAGATCAATTAATGAGAAATACATTGGAGGAATTCTTGAAAAAATTAGAAAAATCAAATAGTGAATTAAAAAGTCAGATCCAAAACTCAAATAGTAAATTAGAACAATCAAATAGTGAATTAAAAAGTCAGATACAAAACTCAAATAGTGAATTAAAAAGTGAATTAAAAAGTCAGATACAAAATTTAAATATTAAATTAGAGAATCAAATGCAGGAGATCAAAGAGACATCTCAAAATCAAGTACAGGAGATAAAGGACTTAAGGGAAGATTTGAGAAATCATGTAGAAGAATCAAAATTGGCCTCTGAAAAGCTGGAAATAAGAATAAGGAAAGAGATCGAAACAAATTCTGAAAGGGCAGAAAATATGATTGAGGCTATCCAGCAGGACTTTAAAAGTCAATATATTGTATTAAACAATGAAGTACAGGAAATAAGAAATTATCAAAAGGAAACAGTAGTATTTCAAAGAGAAGTTCAGGATAGAGTTGAATCTATTAAGGGAGAATTAGACAGTGCTAGAAGTGAAGTTAGTAATTTGAAAGAGGAAGTTAAAAATATAACTCTAGCACCTGACAATGTAGTGAAAGGATGTCAGAGCCAGATTACCAGATTAATAGCTAAACTAGAAACTCAAGAGTTGACCCAATGTGAGATTAATCAAAATCTAGAAAGTGAGCTAAGTCAAGTTATGGGAAGAGTAGAAAATTTTAATGATATAATAAAGAGTAATGCACAGCTATTACATAATAATCTCCAAGATGAAATAGGGGAATTAATGACTCAGTGTGAGAGTAAAGTCTATCAAAGGTTAGAAGATAAATTCGGGATAGATAAAGATGAAACTATTAACCAATTGGAACAACAGATTAAACACTTAAATGTAGGCCTAAAAGATAGTTCAAAGAGAATAGACTGTGAATGGCAGAACTATAAGTTAGAATTAGAGAGTCGAATGCAAGCTATAGACTATAATAGGGATAATTTTACAAAAAGTAAAAAAGTTGTTCAAAGTAAAGGTTTATCTGAAACTCAAGTAAAGGAAACAAATAATGGTCATAATAACCAAGTAATATCTGAGTTACATACGGTAATTAATCCAGTAGAATCAATATACGATCCATTAAATGAGGCTAGAAGTAAAGTCATGCTAGAGCCAGAAAGTAATAGCTCCATGGCCTTAAAATTCTTAAAAATAAAATTTTTTAGAGGTGAATATCTGGAGAATCCACACGAGTATCTCCAGAATCTGGAGGAGTTATTCACCTTATGTCATTTATCTGAGATAGAAAAGATTGCTATTGCCGCTAACCATTTGTGTGCAGCATCTAAAGACTGGTGGCAATCATTATTTATTAAACCAGAAACATATGGAGACTTCAAATATCTTATGTTAGCCAGTTTTTGGGGGGAAGACCGCCAAGATAACCTGAGATATCAGATATCTCAGGAAAGATATCATGTAAATAAGGGTAGTTATACTCAGTTTTTCAGGAGTCAGGCCATCAAATTGAAAACCTTGACAGCTTATCCTTTATCTGAGACACAAATTGTGCGAATAATTCGCCATAATCTGCCGAGGCATATAGAACAGATCTTGATTGCTGCTGACAGACATACCATAGAAGAGGTAGTAGAAATTTTAGATTCGTTAGAGACCAGCGATAGGAATATTGATAATAGAATTAGGGTAAATAGAGACACCCATCCGATGGTGAGTAATATCAATTTCGCAGATAGGTCACATATGGGAAGGAGGAAGTTAGTTAGAGAAAAAGGATATTATAGGACGAATCCCTATGGTAGACAGAATAGCCACCTCAGTAGGCCAACAGTTAAGAGTAGAATTCTGAATGAGAATCAGCCTTCTACTAGTGGTATCCCAACAATACCAAAGAAAAATATAAAAGGTAGTAAAAGTAGCGGGGCATTAAATTAAAAAGGACCTCGCAGGAATGTTCCTCACTTCGGGGCCCTATTTTTAAACATATGGGGAACAGCATAATGTAGAACATGACCAAGCACTGGCCAGAATTAACCTTAAAAAGATGGGTGATAAACGCACTCGTTATTCCAAAACCAGTCCACATCCTTTTAAAGTCCATGATTTTGTTTTAATTAGAACTCCCCATGTGAGTAATCTCCGGAAACATATGTTTAGAAAATTCATGTATCTTTATGAAGGCCCCTATGAAATTGTGAAACAAGTGGGTGAGAATGCCTTTTTAGTCTCAACCCCTGATGGAACAAGAGGTACCTATAATGCCCGAAGCTTACTACCATATCCCAAGCAAAATTAAATCCTTTAAACTGTATTTATTGACATAAGAAAGAAGTAGGATATAAACTTAGTAATACCATAAGAAGTGTTAAAAAATGCATATATTATTTTATTTTTTATTTATTATAACGGTGGGAGAATTGTAACCTAGTGTTATTGACACTTGGTTTACTTGGCATTATTTCTGCAGGAAAACAATGCTATTCTTTAAAGAAATAAAAAGATAAAATAACAATAGTAATAATTGATTAATAAAGTATGCTATTCACTCACTTTGGCATGTTTTGGGTGAATAACTAATAGATTTAATAACTCAATGTCATTTTAAAGAGAGAACATGAATAATTTAATTGAGATATTAATAATTAGAGCAAATTAATATGGTATAAAAGCTAAACAGTAATTGATTTTGGATGGGTAGAGGGGAGAGTGGATGAGTGTCTTATCATAAAGCACAATAACTTCTGGTAATTTCTTTTTGTAAAAAAAAAAAAAAAAAAATATAATGTTTAAAGAATTATACATCACTGATTGTTAATTTAATGTATTTATTATTTTTTTTTATATTGTCAAATTACTTTGTAATCCAGGTAAATAATACTAAAACTATATGATTGTAATAGGTTTTTCCTTTCTTTTGTTTATGTTATAATCAAATGATTATTTTTCTGGAAGAGGTCGCTAAAGTAAAAAAAAAAAAAAAAAAAACAACAACAACAAAACGAAACAACCAATTTCATAATCAAGATCATTTTTTTTTTAAAAAAAAAGATAGTCTGCTTTTAGTTTTCAAGGAAGGAACAGTGCTGAAATTTGGTAACTCAATTTTTTCATTTTATTTTGCAGAAATAAATGTAATCAAAGTAAAATTTTAATAATATAATGTGTGGCTAAAATTTTTTGATAAGATATCCTGATTTTCTTTGCCATCTACCTATTTAAAGACCTTTTATACTTAAAAATTTATTGTCTCACGCTAAAGTTAAAAATGACAGAATTAACTAAGGGAATCACGAAAAGTGTTATTATGTCTAAATTAAGGAAGATAAATGATTTCCAAGTGAGAAATAATTATTTATTAACTTTATGTCCTTTATTGATATTTTCTTGGTATAGAAAGAAAAAAAAAATAATTGAAAGAAATATTTTGAAACCAAGGAAAATCAACTAGAAACATTTTCGCGCTCTTTCTCAATATTGTCTGCCTTTACAAGTAATGTAGTTACATACGTTAAAATATGTTTTATTCACCAAGAATTGTCTGGAAATAATAATAATGATAAATAAGATTAAATTATGCACCTGTATATTTTTAAAAAAAATAAATAAAAAAAAATATATAAACTTTCTCAGAGTAAATATAGGAAAAGTTATATAGGGGCATTCTTACGGAGAAGTTACCGTTAAAAAAAAATTTATAATTCCTAAAGTATGAACAAAACCAAATATCTTAGTGACTTAATGATAAAAATAAATGATATATTATATTATACATCAGTTGGAATTATTAAAACTTCATGTACAAGTAAATTGACTGCAGTTATTATCATAATAATCTCTCGGAAAATTGCGCATTTTCGTCCATAAGTAAGCTAGCTAATAAGTATACGTATCGTCAATAAAAAAAAATATTGTGTATGTTTATCGTCTATCGTCAACTGTTCGTTATGTTAGAATATGTATATTTTATTTTCTTGGATCCCAAAATTGTAGTAGTTTAATTCAAGTAAGAATTAATCTTCAATTCTGCTATATGTTTCTTTACCTAATTTATTAAACGCACAAAATAAGAGAAAACTTTTATTTAAAGGAAATAATACCATGCGTTTATTGTTTTTAAACTTGCTTCGTGAAATACGACTGGATAAAGCTCTTCACCTGGACCAATTGCTCAACAGAAAAACATTTTCTAATGAGAGAGTATGCACTTGTTAATTAATGATTGTTTAAAACTAAGTTATAAATGATATGTATTTTTTTGTTATATCACATAGGTTAAAGTCTGTATGGTCAAGTGATATTTAATAGCCTTGTAATGACAAAGGTATGTTTTAATATAATTATTATAGGTTAAGTTGATATTTAACACGAAAGAAAAAAAAATCTATAAAATATGTTTTAATTATTACATACAATTGTAGGTAGAAATTTTGTATGTTAGATACGTAAAAGAAAAATATTTAGATATTTAAGGGGTAAAATAAATATTGAAAATTATCAGAAGTAACTAAAAAAAAAAAAATGCTATAACAAAATATTTCTTGTTAAAGTTTTGAAACGAATTTATACTGTATTAATTGAGGAATTTATTCCTAATTATTCTTAAATAACACATCCACTTTATTTAGTTTAAGATAGTATGCTACCAACTATTTTTGAATGTTCCTTTATTAAAATTAAAATTATTATACTTTTATTCTATGATGTCCATTGATTTCAGATGTTGATCAAAGTATACCCGGTAACATAAGTTTATTATAATCAGTGTATTTACTTATCCTGCCCAGATATAGCATTGGTATATGCTTAATATTCGCATAGGTAATAATTATAATGTATTTATTTTGTGGGATGAAAAATGATCTCCCCAAAAGCTTTGTTTTCCATGAGAGGAAGATTTTAAATATAATGTTCGGGTATGTTTATAGCCCAAGTGATCGATTCTCATAGATAGGACGATCAAGAATTTATCTAGCATTTAGTATGCTTCATTCGTTTAAATCCCAGGAGAGGATTGTATTTGGTGTGTGTTCGTTGTATGCCCAAGTAAGAGGCAAGAAACCACCAAAATATTTTAATGTAGTAGATTACTTTACAGACCTTCGTGGTTATTCCATATTCCTCATGTGAAAATAAAGATAGCTCCACCATGGAAGGTGTTGATTATTGTGCTTAATTTTGAAAGTTCGGGCAAGATAAAGGTTATATTGGAGGTGTTAGTTCCTCAAGATCCACTTTAGTATAAATAGTGCGTTAGTAACTAGGGTCAATATCTGTATTGTGCTGCTAAATATTGCTAGTATTTGACAAGTAAATCAATGGAGAAAGTAATTAAAATTGCGTAGTTTTAAAACGCTTATTTACTGAGGGAATATTCAAATGCAATATTTAATTCTGGTTAGTAATTAAATAATACTCATATTTAAAATTATACGTATGAATAAAATTTGTATCATAACTTAAGTTAGCATTAAGTTAAATGTAAGATGGTAAGTGTAACTTCTGATAGCTGGCCTATAATTAGAATAGGTTATCCCATTAAAGACCATAAATAAAGTAAATGTATTAGAAATAAATTTAATATTTTGCGTATTGCATATGATGGGATTAATCATTTTAAAAAAAAAAAAAAAAATAGTTAGTCAATAATTTTGAATAAAAGCTTCTACAAGGTTACCAAAATGTAATAAACAATGTATTGGTAATGAAATGTACTTTTAGTTAATCAATCCATATGATTGCATACAGGAGAAGTAGTAACCTCTAGTCCATAACCAAAAGAGTATACAGATTAATGTCAGTTATATTTTATATTTTTGTATTACTATGGGATTATTGAATAAATGTTCATATATTTTTTTTTGTGATAATAATAAATTATAGTCTTGTTAAAATTTGTTGTAGATTCATTTTTTTGTTTTTATATGCTAAATATAAGTGTTTGCACAATATTTGCAAAACCTTTTCTTGAGTCCGAAATCATTCCAAATTCTTAAAAACTTAATATACCAGATAAATAAAGTTAAGCAGATCGGAATATGTCATTATATTTTAGTTTAATGATAATTATTTATGGAGTTGAAAACTTAAGACTAAACATTCACCTTTGTATAAAAAAAAAAAATGAATTTATTCCCAAACCATTAACTTTGGTTGCACATTATTCCATTCCCATTTAGTTAAATTGTCTAAGTAATAAATCTTAGTTATATTATTGTGTTGTCATGGATGATGGAAGGACACAAAAAGCACCCTTGTCTTTTTATTATTCTGACTGAGATTCTAAAAAAAAAAAAAAAAAGGGCTGTGTTATTCAAAATTATACGTCATTATTGAATAGAATTATCATCTCTTTAAATAATATAGCAGTTGATATGAGAGATGAAGACACATTGAATTTAAGTAAAATAAATGTTTCCTATAGCCGACCAGAATGCCAGTCATATGCGACAACACAATACTGCCGAGCATTTCCTTACATGAAACAAAGAACCCTGAGATTAATATTATTATAATTATTCTTTAAATTAATAAGTGATCAATTATTGTTGTTATTACAATCGTGGCATGGCTTAAGAGAATTGAATGTACAATTGTATTATATGAAAGGTATTTTAGATCATATTGGAAAATTAATGGATATGTTGCTTTATTTTGATTGCCTTAACAACAACCTGTGAAAAATTAGTGTAACAAGTGCAAATAAAATAAACTAATAAAAATATTAGAAATAGAAATGAAATAAATAAATTTCTAATAAACTAAACTAATTAATAAAAAAAATACTGGGTTAGAATATATATATATAGTAATTAACAAAATGTATATTCCACACACAAATTACCCAAGAGCAATTTGCATGGGATCTGCACATTCCAATGTCACAGAATAAACCTTTTTTTTTTATAGCCTACTAAGATCAATTAAACACACAATACTCTCTATTATACTCTCATTAAATTATGGATTGCAAAATAATGACAATTGTTAATAATAATTAGACACTACAATTTATTCACGTACAGTATATACAGTTTTACAATACAACCACAATAGATATAAATTGATTGCCCTGTCAATTTTTAAAACAAGTTGATATGATTAATGATTGATTAACTTTATGCACAGATAATATATGATATAATATGGTATGATACTTTTAAAACTGTTTCTGAAACAATATAAACTTGTTGCATAGACTAACGATCTGTAGTAATTATTATTATTAAAGTTTTAAGAAACTTACGGTTTGATATGCTGAATTCAATTCATTAACTAATTGAAGAACTGGACTACTATAAATACTTTCAGACTGTAATACAGGTAATTAACTAAATGCTATATGTGCAAATGTAAGACACAGGAAAACAATATCTGTGTTACATTATTTATGAATAAACAAATACATGTGAGCTAGAAATAAACTATATGATAGGAATTTTCATCTCTCATATACTACTATAAGAAGTACTTAGTGTAATAGTGATTGGCATTTGCAAAATGGTATCATCCAAGACATGTACAAAATCAAAGCAGATGATATAAGGCAGAAATATCCATTTACTGGATATCACTGCTCTAAGTAAGATAATGATTGCAAGTGATTGGCAGTCTCAATGATATCATAGTCATTTATGAGTAATTAAAACACATACAAATGAATCTCACATATAAACAAGATAGTCTAAAATAAAATTACAGCAGTTAACTTATATCAGTACTCCTAAACTATCCTTTCCCAAAAGTAGAAGGTAGTTTGTTTAAAACTGTAAATTGTTAAAAGATAGTGGTAAAAAAAAAATATCTTAATTTACTCTGTCTATGGTTTTAAAATACAAAATCTTTAAAGGCATGCCCAAAGATTGCAATAATATGCTAATTACTCTTTTAAATTTAAACCTCCTAAATTGTGGCATAATTAAATAAAGCAAAATAGCAATCTTCTGTCATACTAGTTTAGAAACAGGTTTACAAAATCAATAATACGACCCACTACTCTCAATGCCACCTCATATTGTTGACCCACCTGATCACACACATGTTGAAAATATAAATAATCACCATCATCAGATTTTCAATGAAATGGAAGGCCGAAGAGTTGTGAGTTGGAGTAGTTTGAAGCCTGTCCATTAAAATCTGAAGATTGGCTATCTTAATATAAAGCTGAGCACTGATTGTATATATGTGTGAGGATAGTAATCTAGACCAACTGATGATTGCTGGTTTAGCATGAAATACGTATATTGGTGATTATTTATCTTTTCAACATGTGTGTGATCAGGTGGTCAGCAATATGAGATGGCAATGAGAGTTGTGGGTCGTGTGAAAGCCTGAGTTTGAATCCTGCATATATTACATATATAAATGCAGGTTTAAGCCTATATAATGTATTAAAATCAATAATAATAATTTATAAAGAATTGTCATTATAATGGAGATAAATTTGTAATGTTAGTAATAGAATAATATATTTTAAAGTTTATACCCATTCCCTTTCATCACTAAGAATTAGAGTTTGAACTTCAGGTATTGATATATTTTTAGCTAACTTTATTCAACTATAGTTATAGTGGTGAAAGGTTTTAATCAGGCAGTATCGGACAATAGATCAATTGATGGTGGTTTCTTCCCATGGCAGTAGTTTAATTATATAATGAACACAATGCTGTTTCTACATTAGCTTGTGGCTCTTTTCATACTTCTCTATGGATCTTCAGCTTTCACTCTACCAGTTGGAAGAATAAAGCAGATTGCTGTTTCTCTTGTATTTTTAACACCAGGCACATTAAGCATACTGAAAGCACAATCAGAAAAATCAATGTAGCAATAATCAACCAAAGTCTTTCAGCAGTAATCAATAATAAATCAGCAATCAAAGTATTTCAGCAATAATACTTCAAAGTCCAATCAAAGTATATCAAGCACAATGATTTATAACCTCCATTTATAGTTTAAACAGGCAAAACTCTCTATACATATTGCCAATCAGTGCAAGCTAGAGTAATCAATAGATGCCAGAAGGCTTGTGTATTAAATCCCCATCTAATGCCTACTCATTCAACATCCTCAGACTAGTTTCTGGCTTGTGACCTTTGTCAATAAGGAGTCTTGGATTTGAGAGCCCTGCACTTAGATCTTAGGATCTAATGCAACCTTATAGCAGTCACCTTTTATCTCTACTTAACTACAAAACTATGAGTCTTAATTTGAAAACACTATAATATTTTCAATCCAAGCTCATTAGCTTATATAGTCATATAGGTTTAAACTCAGTTCAGTACCTATACATTTTGGTGTCTTTGGTTCTTTAATAACCATAGTCACCACTATATGGCAGGATTGGTTTTAAGCCAATAAACATCACATGATCACCATTTCTTATATAACTGTTATTAAAACAGGTAAAACTCTCTATAGATATGACTATATACACTAATGAGCTTGGATTGAAAATATTATAGTGTTTTCAAATTAAGACTCATAGTTTTGTAATTAAGTAGATATAAAAGGTGGCTGCTGGAGGGTTGCATGAGATCTTAAGATTTAGGTGCAGTGCTCTCAGATCCAAGGTTCCTCACTGATGAAGGCCACAAACCAGAAACTAGTCTGGGGATAGTGGATGAGTAGGCACTATATGGGGATTTTATGCACACGTCTTCTGACATCCTCTGGCTTGCACTGAGTGGCAATACATATAGAGAGTTTTGCCTGTTTTAAAAAGTTATAAGCAAGCATAAGAAATGGTGATCATGGGATCTCTATTTATAGTTTCTGGAGTTAGCTTATCAGCAAAATCAGATCCATTAGCTATTGTTTCAATCCATTGATCTATTGATGGTAGCTAATTCTTCAATTTGTTTTGGTCTGCAGCTGATTGGTTCAATTAGGATGTTTAAAATTTTATCTTTGAAAGGGATTATCTAACTAAATTACATCAAATACTTATCTCCTTAATTAATTTATCTGTTTGTAAGAATTTTAATTACTTTTAATTCCACTTTATAATTCTAAGATACCTTTACTAATGTTAATAATGGAAATATCTTGCTTTAAATTACATATACATATATCTGTGCATATAAATTCTATATGTAATTTTTATTTATTAAAATTGTTGAAAATTTTTACTTTTAAAAGTTCCTTTGAATTTTTTAAATTATAGACATGAAGCATATATAAATATTGCTTTGATGTGTGTGTATATATTTAACAGGGATGCTTTTTTATATACATAGGAGTAATGTAAATCAAGATTATAATATAAATAGTTTTAATAATAATTAGTATTAATAATAAATTGAGGAAATACATTTAATTATTTTTACTGAGTGTTGTTCAGTCATGTATAGCATTAATAATAAATTGAGGAAATGCATTTAATTATTTTTACTGAGTGTTGTTCAGTCATGTATTCATTGAAGCAATAATAAGAATAAGAAAGAAAAACTAACTAATAGTGATATGTTGGACTATTTCCATTATTTATAAGTGAATGTTGAATGTATAGAAAATTTTAAACTTTATTGTAATGTTTTGTAAAATGGCAAACATGTTTGTGCACTCCAGAAAAAACTAGAGAGAGTTGTTTTTAGATCGCGCTCTGATAGCTGAGGAATTTAATTAGTGCATTGACATAATGGCGATCGACAATTCCAAGAAATATTTGCTGATTACAAATATTTCTGGATAAGAGATTTCGCCTTATTGGACAGTGTATTGATTGATTGTTGCAGTTATCAGAGAGCGATAGGAGGACTGTGTAACATCTAAGCAGTATTGAGTAGGCAGTATTTGAGTAGACGTCTGTTTAACACCAGTAGAGATATCTTGCGTTAGTGCTTGCGGTAAATGACCAGCGCCCAGTGGAAATGTAGTTCATGGGTGAAGCTTAAAGAGACTGCAGTGGAGATATTCAGAGCATTTGTCGGAGAGCTTTGTTACAGACCAATTCATTGGAGAGCTTCGTTGCAGACCAATTCGTTGGAGAGCATTTGTTGCAGACGAATTCAGCGGAGAGATTGCAGACCAATTCAGTAGAGAGCATTCATTGCAGACCAATTCATTGGAGAGCATTCATGCAGACCAATTCGTTGGAGAGCATTCGTTGCAGACCGATTCGTTGGAGAGCACTTGTTGGAAAAGAACAGCGTGGGAATTGTATAACGTTATTTGCTGACCGCATAGTATGACTTGCAGATGTAACATTGGCACAGTCGGAAGTGCGGATATAACATTTATTTAAACTTTCCAAATACAAACAACTTGTTAGTAATAACACACAAATAGACAATACAGGTTAGTAATTACACAACATTTTGAGTAGTATTATTCTCCACTCTTCTTCAGGTGTTTCTGGTCTATATGCACAGTAACAATATTTGCTTAGAAGTTGAACTTGCACCTTTAGATTCTTGAATATCGAATTTAAGGCAAACGCTCTACCAACTGAGCTAATATTATTTTGATTTTTAAAATAAAGTTAATAACCAAATGTCTGACGTTCGCAGCCATTTAATATGCTCTTGGTGTTATCGAGAAAATAAATGAATTTTTTTTTTTACTTTATTAAATTATAAAATATTATATATATGCTGAATGAAGCTAATATATATAATCAAAAGTAAATATAAAATACTATTTTAGCTAAGCGCTTTCGAGAGACTTCTTGCTCTCCCTACTATTTTGTTAGAAACTGCATTGTTAGAAGGAAAGTTTATGCAAAATAATGCAAATTCGTTATAACTACCATTACACATAGCAAGCGATCCTAAGTCCATCAATCAAAGAAAAACCTGCTTTGTCTTATATCGAAAATGGCAGTTATAACTAATTTGTATTATTTTGCATAAAACTTTCCTTCTATCATTGCAGTTTCTAACAAAATAGTAGCTATGAATATGAGAGCAAGAAGTCTCTCGAAAGCGCTTATCTGAAATAGTATTTTATATTTGCTTTCGATTATATATATTAGCTTCATTATCTGTGCATACAGCACATATATATAGTATCAAGAAAATAGGAACTTTCAAATTATTTTGAGTTTTTAAATAATTTCGACTTTTAATATGTTCTAAAATTTTGTAAAACTTTTAACATTATGCTTATAAAATATTTTATTATGCAAAATACAGTGCATCAAATTTGGAAAAGGTAATAAAGGAAGAATAAAATGTATGTGTTTATAATAAACTGAAAAGGTTTTATTAATAATCACATACAGCAGTCAGGGAAGAAGAAATCCTTGTCGAATTGTTAATTTTAATGGTTTTTCTTTGTTTGTTTGCATTTTTTGTTTATATTTTTTCTTGGGATAGCATATAATTGAAGTCATATAATTAGATACAGCATAATTCTCAACTCCACTGAAAATCATAGTCTCATTGTATTCTGCAATCATTATCTTTATCATTGTTTTCACTTCTAATAATTCTTGCTTATCAGTAAAAATGTAGCACTTCTATGTGGGCGTGATATTCAGCAGATATGTGCAAGTACAGCTGTATTTAAAATTTTTAAAGTTTTCAATATCCCTTGTTAAAACAAACACCACAAAGTAATAAATCGATTGTTACTTTTTTAAAAATGAAAAGAATTGTCAATAAAAACCAAGAAATATATGATTTATTATATTTAATTACATCTTTAATATGCTATAATTTGGTTAGTTTAGACTTGTCAATTTCAATTGTGCTGCCATCTGGGATATGTCAATATCAGTGTTAGTTAAGAAACAACATTATTTTATTAGATTAAATATATTTGTATTATCTGTCCATACTATTGATATGAACATTGAATATATTTTTGAGTGATTATTTATAATATATTTTCTACAATCTCTCAATAAAACTGAAAATAATATTAATATAGTAAATATTATTTATTTACCTTCTACCTTTTTTTTTTTTTTTAGCGTACTTGTTGTTAAACATTTGGAATATCGCTCCTACTTCTATGTATTGTTTTGTATATAAAAAATATTAACTTTTTGTTTATTACGTTTTGTAAAGTATGCTTTTGATATTTCAATAAAGATATATAATTTTTGAAATTCAGGTATTAGTGATCCGTTGTTGCATTAGTATAAAAATACTTTGTTTATTGACTTTAATTAGGAATGGAAGGCTTATTTTTATCTCAATGCTTCCAACATGGTGGATTATTTGATGTTATTTTTCTTTTCTAAAAACATTTGATTTTATTTTTATTGAAACAATTCTTTACCAAATATGGAAGATGACGTTATTAATGGTAAAATCATAAGAAAAAGTAGAAGATTTAAACACCAAGAATTCAGCACTGATAATTTAGTATTTTTTTTTTTTTATAAAAACAAAATTTAAAAGAAATAAATATTATACAGTAAATCATTTATTAGGCTTGATTGATTTGAATATTTTGTTTTTAGTTTATTATTTAGAGTTGAAAAAAAAAAATTTCAAACTGAATTAATAATCATGATTTTCATTTTCTTCATAAAATTATTTGTTTTATATCTAGAGAATAGCTTTTGATAGAATTAATTATTTTGTTGGATATTTATGAAAATAAAGGTGTAAAACAAAAGAAAAAGTGGCTATTGTAAAATTTATATAAAAATCAAAAAATATTTGTAAAATTAAGTCTTCTTTCTAAACAGGAAAATGTAGATAGGATTACTCTCTATATCTAGTTTCCTCTCTATTTATTTAAATGAACTTAAATATGATTTTAATAGAGTTAGCACTTGGGGCAGTGTAAGAAAATTCATTGTATCAGTTTACATCATCATCTCATCATTTATTGTATTTCAGTGATAAACTTTATTTATCTTAGAGAGTTACAAGAGTTTTACATAGCTTGGATTACCATGTTTACATGGACAAACCATAGTTATAGGTTTACATATATAAAAATTGATTTGTTGGTTTACACAGGATTGCAGGAATTTTTACATGCTATGGATTAGTTACAAGGGTTTTATATAGCTTGGATTGCTATGATTATATGGGCAATCCAAAGATATGGGTTTACATATGTAAAAGTTGATTCATTGATTTACATGAGATTACAAGAATTTTTTCATTCTATAAATTAGTTCCTTTTAACTAATTTATAGAATGAAAAAATTTGGATTGCTGTTGTTACATGGACAATTTGTAGTTGTAGGTTTGCATATGTAAAAGTTGATTTATTGATTTACACAAGATTAATAAATTTTACATACTCTGGATTGCTGTATGTACAAATGGAAACAAGGTTTAGTTTTATATGTGGTTGGGTTGCCTGGATAACATAGGTGAGAGACTAGCAAATTCCTTGGTAGGGTGGCAATTATCTGTGAGTTCCACATTGGTATGAGATCAATGTCAGTTATTTTTGATTTCTTTGGGCAACCAGGTTTCTCTTGATTTCATTGGCAATGTAGATTGGGGGAGAGTGTTGATATGGGTGAGAAGCATGGTGGAAATGCTTTCATAATTGATCCAACTGCACTATGCTTTTTTTCTGGTGCATTTGAATAGATGAAGATTCCAGAGAAAGGTAGAGGTGATGTAGCTATGTTAGAATTGGTTGCAATTGTTAAATTGGAGTTTGTGGTAGGTTGGTCAGGGTCTAACTGTGTGTTAGAGGTAGAGGCTGAGTAAGGCTTTTAATGAGTTTTAAATGTGAGATCCATGAGTAGAAGATCCCAGATTTTAGAGGGGGATGATAGTACAGCTATGTTAGATCTGATTGCAATTGTTGAATTGGAGTTTGTGTTAAGTTAGTCAGGTCCGGCTGTGTTAGAGGTGGAGGCTGAGTGGGACTTTTGATATGGTTTAAGTGAGAGATTCATGGATAGAGAGTCCAAATATAGAGAAACGGTAAAATCTGGGTAAAAGGTTAGGCTCAGCATTGCTATTGGGAGTGACTTATGTTTTTTGAAATTATCTACTAATTTGATATTAGTTGAAGATTTGAATTGAAAAATTTAACACAAAATTGGAAATAAGTTATCAACTGATTAGAAATTGAAATAGGTATATAAAGTTAATCTTTTTTTTTTATCTTGCTAGCCTAAGGTTTTGACTACTTTACAAGCATAAACAGTCAGAGCTTGTTAATTTTGTTGTGAGCAAGTGAACTAATTGCTGGGAACTTGAAATCGAATTTTTATTACTAAACAAAGATCAGAGTTTGCTATAATAACATCAAAAATATGCATATGGTTGACTGATCTTTGGACTGTAAAACTTTGTGCTAGTATTATTGGTGGCAGACACTGGTCATGTGATGGATTTTTTAAAAAATTGTTAAGTAACTTTATTTTAATTGAAAGTTTGAATAAAAATGTAACACAAAATTAGAAGTAAGTAATTAAGTGATTAAATGTGCATTATTATCTTGTGTTAGACTAAGGTTTTGAATACTTTTTAAGCATAAAAAAACCAGAGCTTGTTAACTTGTTTGTGAGCAAATGAATTGCTTGTTGGGACATTTGAAATTGATTTTTTTGTACCAAACAAAGCTTGGAATTTGCTACAATAAAATCAAAAATAAGCCTATGTTTAACTGAGCTTTGGATTTTGAAACTCTGCTTGTAATTGGCATCTGGTCATATGATGGTTTATTGCCATACTATTTTCTAAAATTATAGTTGGATAAGTTGATTTTCATTGAAATTTTGAATGAAAAATCTAACACAAAATTACTAATTAATTATCATCTCATTGGAAATTGGAAAAAGGATATCAGAGTAAGGTTTTTATCTTGTCAGGTTTAGGTTTTGAGTATTTTTGGAGCATGAAAAACTAGAGCTTGTTAACATAGTTATAGACAAATGGACTGCTTTCTGCAATCTTTTATTATTATTATTATTATTATTATTATTATTATTATTATTATTATTATTATTATTATTATTATTATTATTATTATTATTATTATTATTATTATTATTATTATTATTATTATTATTATTATTATTATTATTATTATTATTATTATTATGATGATGATGATGATGATGATGATGATGATGATGTTTCAAAAAAGGAAGTTTATTAATCAAAGAAATACAGAGTTTTTTTACATTGATTTTTTACAGTGACTTTTCCATTGGTTTTATATACAAGCATTTTTATAGTCTTCGGTTACATGTTTTCAATAAAAAGTTATCTAATTTTTACATAAAAATTATTTATTGTAGAGAGAGGGAAAAATGTTTTTTATTTCCATATTTATTGTTATTGAATTTTCAGTGTTCTTGAATTTTTGGCACTTATAGCATTGATTGTTGTTTGATA